>JAGFNQ010006113.1:0-24410 GCA_024364735.1 Boesenbergia rotunda | reverse complement strand
TTCAACTCGTTTTAAATCCCTCAGATTACTCGTAGTGCGTGTGACTAAATAGGCTTAGATTTATGTTCGTCGTCTATAATTAATCAATTATAGAACGATCATGAGTGGCACCTAGTAGTACATCATGATCCCCAATTAATCGAAAGATCAACGGTTAACCTCAGAAACAATTCTGAAACCTTGCAGCAACTATAATGAATCGTGCCTCATTCCCTTCACCATCTTATACCCACTTCGTTCAGGACATGGTCTATGTGTGTCAGTCCCCACTAGGCTGACTACGTCACACCTAGCCCAAGTAACGTTTTCTCGTCCTACGGATTCTAATTACTCTCATGTATTTAAGAGATTCATACTCTGAACATGTCATGCTCTGGCCAGAGGCTTCGAGTAACAATCCGACGATAGGCCTCGGGTATACATCTCCTCGCAAGGAGTGGTGAATCCTTTGTAGGCTGTTCAAACATCTTCGGGCACTTCGGCTTATACCCAATCATCCTGGGTCCACACCTCCTTGGAGATGTTTACTTAAGATGTCAAAGTATAAGTCTCTATGACCAAGATGACTTGAACACCGCAAGTCAAAAGAACATCGCACTTAAGCTGCAGTAAGAACTTCACTGACATATCTATATGTAGACTACCATATGAAGTTTTATAGCCGGTCACTCCAATGAACTAGTTCCCTTAACTAGCATTCATGTTTATCTCCGGACATTTCAATGTCACCAGCCAGTGAGAATCAGCTGATTAGAGAATAACCCATGCTAGTCTCAACAGAATTAATAGTGTCCGTATTTATCAATTCATCGACTAGGGACAATTTCAATACTTCACAATTGCACATGTAGAGATAATCACTAGTTGTGAATTCATCACAAATTCTCTAATGCTGTGAATTGTATTGCGGACATTCAGTGAATGAGTTTAAGATCTCAATCAAATACACAAACATGTATACTCAAATAGTGAATATTCATTTATTAAAATAAATGATTACAATCATAAGGCGATTGCCTTAGGACACTTCTCTCATATCACTAACAGGGCACGTGTCAGGCGCCCCCAACCCATCAGGCACCCGATAGAGTACTATAAAAGGGGCTCAACCCCAAGGCTTCAACAACACAGTTTTCTAACGCTCCAAAGCTTTTCGTTCAAGCGCTACGCCCCGATAAACTCCGACATCGAGATTCCAGCACCGACGACGTCCCTCTGCTCCGAAATACGATCCACATCGGGCGTCGGTAATGAAAAGTGTAACTAGTTTTCATTTCTTGCAATATTCCTGTACTCAACTTGTAAACTGTTTTTGCGCGATTATAGTATTGCCCAAAGTAAACGGTCAAGGACCGTGGGCCTTGGAGTAGGAGCCGACCACGACTCCGAACCAAGTAAAAATCTTGTGTTCCTGTGTGTTTTTAATTATTTCCGCTGCGTTTTCGCTCTTTATTCTATTCGAAAAGTTTTAACGATATTCACCTCCCCCTCTATCATTTTTCTCGATCCAACAAGTGGTATCAGAGCGGGTGGCTCAAATTTGGTGCAACCACCAATTTGAGAGTTTTTCGAATCTTACGAAATTTTTTATTTTTTTTTCTTTCGAATTTTTCTTGTTAATCGACGTTGGTGCAACACCACTCGATCGTTTTTTTATTATTATCTTGTTCCCGCACTACTAATCCAAGACCAAGTCTTGGGATAGAATTTCTCTTTTTTTTTTGTTATTTTAGAAATCTTAAATGGCCATGCAAGAGGGTTTTAGCACAGCCAGACCACCACTTTTCAGTGGAGAAGACTTCTCCCACTGGAAGAGTTGGATGGAAGTCCACCTGAAAACTCAGGTGTATATGTTGATCATAATCCAATTTGGTCTGGAAATCCCAAGAATGCTGAAGGAGTGGCACAGCATTACATAGAATGGGAGGCCTCGCTGAAGATGAAGATCGAGGCTGATGCAAAGGCGACCCAGACACTCCAATGCGGACTAACCAAAGAAGAACTGAACCGGGTGGGACCCTTCAACAATGCGAAGGAACTCTGGAGTAAGTTGATCGAATTGCACGAAGGCACCTCTAATACAAGAATCAGCAAAAGGGACCTACTGTTGAACAAATTGTGCACAATCAAAATGAATGAAGGCGAGTCAGCAGCCCAGCTCCACGCCAGGATCCAGGAGCTGATGAACGGTCTACACACAATCAGTCATCACCAAGTGGGGAAGTCGAATCCTCAACCGCCCCTTGGTGACAATAGGGAGAATGCAATCTAGGACAACCATATATAAGACATTACTAATTGGACTCAAGTTTTTAGCTTCAAAAATACGATCCCTAGGACATCATGGTCTACCAAAATAATGTCGGTGGATCTGATCTATGGTGACACGCGGTAAAGTTAAAGGCTCATCAACTTTGGGGAAACATGTAAACTGACTATTTGACACTCTACACCCTAAAAATGCTCGCAACACGTCGGGTGTGACTGGAATGGTAACCCCTTGCACCATTGACTCGTATAAATCATTCTGGGCACCAACAGATGTAAGATTTGCATAGAATTCCTTACATAGGTCAAAATTAGTAAAGTGTTGAAAGTAAACCAGTTGTTCCAACCCAAAGTATTCAAAAAGTAAGCAATGATCTCAATGACAGGAGGAATCTCCTAGAAATAGGATCGGTTGAGGTAGCGGCAATTCATTAAGATGAAGGTCGCACTCTCAAAAACTTTCCGACACTCATCGGACCTAAACCTAGGTCTCTCCAGGTCTCCCTAACCTTAGCGGGATGACCCCTCACCCACTTTCTTCTTGTGTGTCATTCTAACATGTAATGCACCCATGCATGTGTGGGATCGGATTGAAACGATAGAGGGGGGTGAATATAGTTCGTAAAATTTTCGGATAAGAGAGCAATTACGCAGCGGAAACAATAAAATCAATCGCTAACACAATTTCTTTTTCCTTGGTTCGGAGTCACAGTCGGCTCCTACTCCAAGGCCCACGATCCTTGACCGTTTACGATGGGCAATTCTATATTCGAAAAGAGTTTACAAATTGGAGTACAAATATAGAACTGAAAAATAATTATAGCATTTAACAAAATTAGCTTTTACCAACGACCGGAGAGGTTGGAAGTTTCTGGAGCAGCGGGTCATCGTAAGCGCTTGAATCACGAGTACAGAACTTGTCGGAGCGGAGTGCTTGAGCGTAGGAGTTGAAAGCAATTGATGTCAAAGCCTTGGGGGTGAACCCCCTTTTATAGTAGTCAGTGGGGCGCCTGTGTTGAAGGGGGCGCCTGACACGTGGCCTATCCTGCGAGAATTCCAATCCGCAGACTCGGCCAGCGCTTACCCCCTTCCATTGAGGTGCCTGAGCTGACTAGGGTGCTTGTGTTAACGCAGGCACCTCAATGACTTGGTCCAGAGGCAGTTTGCTTCAAATGCTTGGAGTAGCCTTGCACTGCGGCGCCTGTCTCATCACAGGCGCCTAGCCCAGTGAGGCGCCTCACCCCATTGAGGCGCCTGAATGCAGAAACTTCATCGCTTCGTTCCTACAACTAGGGTTAGTTCCAAAGACATACAAAGCATACAAATGATAAGTTTAGAGCGTTATTTACAGCCTGAGCTGTCTTGGTTCTGACTTTGGGTCTCCCAAATGGAATCCTAAGTTGAACCGACGTCTAATGTTCCCTTCTACGGGGAACGCATCCTCACCTACTCCTCTCGGGAGAATTTACCTTTTTGCCAACTAGCTCCTCCAGTTGGACTTTTGCCCAGCTTCACTCACCAAGTCTTCGTGCCCATTCCGCGATCAGGTCTTCGTGCCCAGCTCCACTCACCAGGTCTTCGGTGCCCAGTCTTCGACCAGGTCTTAGTGCCCAGCTTCACTCACCAGGTTTTCGTGCCCAGCTTCACTCACCAGGTTTTCGTGCCCAACCTTACGTCAAGACTTAGTTGCCCAGCCCGTGGCCAGGACTTAGTGCCCAATTCATAGAACCAGGACTTAGTGCCTGTGTACCTAGGACTTTCCTGCACACTTAATAAGCTTGTTAGATCACAACCAAATCTTAACTTCTAAACCCTTTCCCATTATCAAAACATAGGTTCGACTTTGGTGCTTTCGGCACCAACAATCTTCCCCTTTTTGATTTATGGCAACACGGTTCGAAAAGTTAAGTTAAAATAACATATTATAGTAATCTAACAACAGTAAATGAATTCATTCATCTCCCCCTGAAAAGGTTCTCCCCCTGAAATTTTCAATGTCATGCGAGTTTTTGTAAAAACTTTCTAAGTGCTAAGTGTTTTTCAAAATTTTAGCAAAAAGCTTTAAGTTTTTTGGTTTTTCAAAGATGAGCAAAAAGCACTCAAGGACTTTTCAACACTTAGGCAATTTTTGAAAAGGTTTTGTAAGCCTAATACCTTGTACTTAAAAACTTTTGAAAAAGCTTACTTAGGCAAGACAAATTTTGTAAGCCTAATACCTTGAACTTAAAAACTTTTGAAAAAGTTTATTTAGGCAAGACAAATTTTGAAACCTGATTTCCCCTAAAAAGTTTCAATTTTGAGAACTTGGGAAAAATTTTCCAAACTGTTTTTGCAAATTTTTCATACTTAGAAAATTTCCCAAAAAAAATTTTGCAAGTTTTTCACACTTAGAAAATTTCCCAAAAAAGTTTTTGCAAATCGTTCACACTTAGAAATTTTCCAAAAAGTTTTTGCAAATTTTTCACACTTATAAAATACATTTACTTGAAAATACTTTGTGCGAAAAAAAAATTTAAATATAGTTTTTCCTTAAAAAAATTCACTTAGAACTATTTTCAAAAAAAATTCAGAAGAGTCTCGCTCCACAAATTTTGTTTAATAAGGAGAATTTTCAAAGCAAATGCACTTAGAAAATTTTGAAGTGCTTCAGGAATTTTTGAAAGTACTTAGAAATGCTTTTTGAAAATTTTGAAATACTTAGAAACATTTTTAAGCACTTAGACATACTTAGAAAAATTTTAAGCACTTAGACTTTTACTTTACTTTTTGCAAAAGAAAAAAAATTGATAAAATTTTCTCCTTCCTTTCTTTCTTTCCTTTCTCTCCCCCTTTGCCATATATAAAAAAAATGATAAGCCAGAAAAATTGACTATTGCAATTCAATTTTGAATTAGAGCTAGTTTGACAAATTGGAAATCTGTATTGAACCAACTCCAGTACTTTCAAGCAAGAGAAAGGACCAAACCAAATTGAACCGTTCTTGTTTGGGTCATGTCTATTGGATTGGAGTAAATCGATAGAGGGGGGGGGGGGGTGAATATCGATCGAAAAATTTCGGACAATTAAGAAAAATTACGCAGCGGAAAGAGTAAAACAAAGTCGCTAACACCGTTTGTTTTACTTGTTTCGGAGTCACGGTCGGCTCCTACTCCAAGGCCAACAGTCCTTGACCATTTACGATGGGCAATTCTATATTCAAAAAATGTTTACAATTTGGAGTACAGATATAGAATTAAAAAGGAAGTTACAACACTTAAGAAATTTAAGTTGTTACCGACGACCGGAGTGAATGGAATTTCGGAGCAGCGGGGCATCGTTGGCACTCGAATCATGAGTGCAGAGCGTGTCGGAACGTAGCGCTTGAGCAAAAGTGTTGAGAGAGAGATTTGCAAGTTGTACCAAAGCCTTGGGGGTGAACCCCCTTTTATAGTGGTCGTCTGGGCGCCTGTGTTGAAGGGGGCGCCTACACGTGGCCTCTCCTGCGAGAACTCCTATCCGCAGACTCGGCCAGTGCTTATCCCTTCAACTGGGTTCCTGAGCTGACTGGGGCGTCTGTGTTAACACAGGCGCCTAGCTTGACTTGGTCCAAAGGCTTTCATGACAGTTTGCTTCGATGGCTTTGTTTTGACCTTGCACTGGGGCGCCTGTATCCACACAGGCGCCTAACCCAGTGAGGCGGCTCCTTCCAATGAGGTGCCTAAGCTACAGAAACACCTCCCTTCGTTTCCTGCAACCAGGGTTAGTTCCAAACACAAGAAGCAAATATATTAAACATTTTTTACAGCCTAAGCTGTCTTGGTTCATACTTTGGGTCTCCCAAATGGACCCCTAGGTCGAACCGACGCCTAATGTTCCCTCCTACGGGGAACGCATCCTCACCTACTCCTCTTGGGAGAATTTACCTTTTTGCCAACCGGCTCCTCCAGTTGGACTTTTGGCCAACTTCACTCACTAGGTCTTCGGTGCCCAGTCCCCGACCAGGTCTTAGTGCCCAACTTCACTCACCAGGTCTTCGGTGCCTAGTCCTCGACCAGGTCTCAGTGCCCAGCTTCACTCACCAGGTCTTATTGCCCAACCTTACGTCAGGACTTAGTTGCCCAGCCCGCGGCCAGGACTTAGTGCCTAATTCAAAGAACCAGGACTTAGTGCCTAGTGTACCTAGGACTTTCCTGCACACTTAACAAGCTTGTTAGATAACAACCAACTCTTAACTTCTGAACCCTTTGCCATTATCAAAACATAGGTTCAACTTTGGCGCTTCTGGCACCAACAATCTCCCCCTTTTTGATTTATGGCAACACGGTTCAAAAAGTTAAGTTAAACAATATGTTATAGCAATCTAACAACAATAATAATCTAACAATAGAAATTTATCTCCCCCTGAATTGCACATTCTCCCCCTGAAATTTTCAATGTCATGCGGGTTTTGTAAACTTTTTAAGTGCTAAGTGTTTTTCAAAATTTAGCAAAAGCTTTAAGTTTTTGACTAAGTGTTTTTCAAAATTAAAGCAAAAGCAAAAGAAAAAGCATTTGCACCAAAAAAAACTTTTTACACTTAGAAAAAATTTTGAGAAAGTTTTACAATCTTTTGATACTTAGATAATTTTTGAAAAGGTGCTTTTTACACTTAGAAACCTTGCCAGCTTCTCACACTTAGAAAATTTTCAAAAAGTTTCTTGCAAGCTTCTCACACTTAGAAAATTTTTAAAAAGTTTCTTGCAAGATTTTTACACCAAAAAACTTTGCATGAAAAATACTTTAAAGAAAATCTTAATACACTTTTGTTTAAAACAATTTCACTTAGAAACATTTACCAAAAAAACATTTTCCTTAGTAAAAAAAAATTCAAAAGAGTTTTCAGCTAAGACAAACTTTGTCTACTAAGGAAAATTCTCTTTAGGAATATTTTCATGATAATCCTTTAGAAATTTTTGGAAGTACTTTGAAGATGCTTAGAACAAAGCACTTAGAAACATAAAACAAACATTTGAAGTACTTTAGCAAAAACATTATTTTTAAGCACTTAGAAATACTTAGCTTTTTGAGAAAAGGAAAATTTTAAAAAAATTTCTCTCTTTCCTTTCTCTCCCCCTTTGCCATATATCAAAAAATTATTGTAATTCATTTTTGAATTAGAGCTAGTTAAACAAATTGGAACTCCGTATTGAACCAACTCTAGTGAATTTCAGCAAGCAATAGAAGAGGACCAAACCAATTTAAACCGATCTTGTTCGGGTCCTGTCTAACCCAGATAGCTACTTACTAACTGTCATAAACAGTAGCTTTCGCTAGGGTTAGTCAAGTTAAGTGATCTTATCAAGTTAGATTTTCTAAGCTTGACACTTAACCTGATTGTTGTTCAACTTGTATTTATTGCCCCAATTACTGCAGATGCACTGACTTAAAGCATCTTGAATCAAGGCATAGACCTAAGCATCTCAACCTAGTCTAGGTTATCATTCAAAAGTACCCTTAGGTGCTTGTGAGATGCTGGCTTCTAGATCTATAGGTGCATGCAGTTCGAGGGTTAGGACCTAAGCTAAGTCCATTTGCGAAAAAGCCCTAGTTTTGAGGGGGGTAGTTTTTGAAAGAAAACTAAGTCAGAAAATCATTTTAAATTTCAAAAACTTGATAAATGAAATGATAAACTTGCTAATTTTTGAAAAAAAAAATTAAGAAAAATAGGAAAAAATTTTTTTAATAAAACAATATAGATCATTCCTATTCTACTAAGCACAACCCTAACTGCCTTCTTAGTAAGTTAAACTCAGACTCATGTAAGGGTTTGGTAAAGATATCAACTAAGTTGGATTTTAAGTCCACATTCTTAAGTACTATTTCACCCCTAGCTACATGATCCCTTACAAAATGATGTTTAACTTCTATATGTTTTGTTCGGGAATGTTGAATTGGGTTTATAGTCAAGTTGATTGAACTAATGATATCAATATAGACTTGGGTTTGGGTGTAGTCAAGTTGTAAGTCCTTAAGAGTGTGCATCATCTACAAAAGTTGTGCTAAACATTCTCCTAAGGCAACATTTCTGCTTTTGCCGTGGACAATGCTGCGCAGTGTTGCTTTCTACTACACCAGCTGACTAGGCTATGTCCTAATAGTTGGCAACTTTCACTGGTACTTTTTCTATCTAATTTGCACCCAGCATAATCAGAGTCATAATATCCTGATAATTCAAAAGTGGAAGTCCTAGGATACCAAATCCCTACATTTAGGGTACCCTTAATGTACCTAAGTACTCATTTTAGGGCTGCTAAGTGGGATTCCTTAGTGTTGGATCGAAGAAAATGATAGAGGGGGGATGAATATTGTTAAAAAATTTTCGGAAAAAGAAAGAGCAAATACGCAGCGGAAAGAAATAAATTGCACAAGAACACAAGTCAATTTTTTACTTGGTTCGGAGTCGCGGTCGGCTCCTACTCCAAGGCCCACGGTCCTTGACCGTCTACTTTGGGCAATCCAATAATCGCAATAAAGATTTACAAGTGAAGTACAAGAGTATATCAGGAAATTGAGGTTGCTAGACTTTTCGTTACCGACGCCCGAGGTGGATCAAATTTCGGAGCAGAGGGTCATCGTCGGCGCTGGGATCTCAAAGTCGGAGTTTGCCGGGACGTAGCGCTTGAACGAAAAGCTTTGGAGCGTTGAGAAACAGTTGTCTTGAAGCCTTGGGGTCGAGCCCCCTTTTATAGTGCTCATGGGGGCGCCTGATCCGTTGGGGGTGCCTGACACATGCCTTCATCTGCGAGAACCTCTATCCGCAGCTCGGTCAGCGCTTATCCCCTTCGACTCAGCACCTGGTCTGACTGGGGCGCTCGGGACCTCTCGGGCACCTAGGTTGACCTTGTTCATTGGCTTCGTGGCGGATTTGCTTCGATGGCCGCTTTGGCTTTGACCTTGGGCGCCCGGGGCCTCCTGGGCGCCTAGCCCAGTGTGGTTTTGAAGCAGTCTTGCTTCTTGGCCATTTTTGGTCTTGACCTTGGGCGCTCGTGACCTCTCGGGCGCTCGTGACCTCTCGGGCGCCTAGCCCAGTGAACCACCCCACTCCTTTGGCGCGTCTGAGCTGTAGAAACACAATCCTTCGGTCCCTGTAACCAAGGTTAGTTCCAAAACAAACCAAGCAAGAGTGTTAGTCATTATTTACAGTCGTAACTGTCTTGGTTCTGATTTCGGGTCTCCCAAATGGAACCCTAGGTCGAACCGATGCCTAATGTTCCCTCGACGGGGAACGCGTCCTCACCTACTCCTCTCAGGAGAATTTACCTTTTTGCCAACTGGCTCCTCCGGTTGGACTTTTACCCAACTTTACTCACCAGGTCTTCGTGCCCAGTCCATGACCAGGACTTAGTGCCCAATTCCTTGAACCAGGTCTTCGGTGCCCAGCCCTCGCCCAGATCTTAGTGCCTAATTTCTCGAACCTGGTCTTCGGTGCCTAGCCCTCGGCCAGGACTTAGTGCCCAATTCCTCGAACCAGGTCTTCGGTGCCCAGCCCTCGGCCAGGACTTAGTGTCCAACCTTACGTCAGGACTTAGTTGCCCAGCCCGCGTACAGGACTTCTTGCCTAGTTTAACTAGGACTTTCCTGCACACTTGAGTAACTTTATTAGATCACAAATAATACTTAACTTTGAATCCTTTGCCAATATCAAAACAAGGTTCGATATGGTGCTTCCTGCACCAACAATCTCCCCCTTTTTGATTTATGGCAACACAATTTAAGGTTAAGTAAAAACTTATAACAGTTAAGAAAAGAAGGTAAAAATCAATGAAGTATAGCAGTTATGAATAGAATAAATGTAGATTTGAAAAAAAAATCCTTTATTTCTCATACTCCCCCTAAACCCCTGAATACTTGTGTTATAAAATACTTAACTTTGACCTTTCCTCCCCCTTTGACATATATCAAAAACATACATGGGCGAACAAGGTTTCTAATAGGGAGTTTTGAGTTTTTGTAAAACTTCTAAGTTTTTGACAAAGTATTTTTTCAAATATAGAGTAAAAGCATTTGCATCAACAAAAACTTTTACTTACAAGGCTTTGCAAAAAGTATTCAACTAAAAAAAATTATTTAGGCAAGATTTTGAAGCCAAACTTCCCTTAAAAATATTTCCACTTTGAGAATTGGGAAAATATTGTTTACAAAAAAAATGTGCACACTTGGAAGAGTTTGCTTGGAAACACTTTAGACATTTTGAAAAACAAAATCTTTAAGAAATTTCTAGACAAGTTTTTTACCAAAAACCTTTACTTAGAAACTTTTGCCAAAATTTTCAAAAAGTTCTTGCTCAGACAAATTTTGTTTACTAAGGAAAATTTTACTTAGAAAAAAACATGCACTTAAAAAATTTTGAAACACTTAGAAATACTTTGAAATTTTTGAAGCACTAGAAATACTTGAAAGCCCTTGGAGTATTTTGACAGTACTTTGAAAATTTTAAAGTCCTTAGAAATTTTTGTTTTACTTTTCGAAAAAGAGATAAAAATTTAAATATTAAAAAAAATTTCTTCTCTCTCATTCTTTCTTTCCCCCTTAATGTGAAACTCTTCTCCTTATGTTTTAGACCATTTCCAATTGCAAAACTGAAACATTGCACAAAGCTCCCTTATGATTTGAAATTTTCCCTTTGAAGCTTTTTGAAAGAATACTTGAAAAGAGTTTGAAGTATAAACATACTCATAAGTTCAGTTTGAAATGATATTTTGAAACAAAATTTTCTGGGTATCACAAAGGAGATTCTAAGTTAAAAAAACCTTAGGTTAAAGTGAAAAATATTTGAGACCTTCTAAGATAAACTTTCTTTGAAAAAGTTTATGGAAGAATTTAATTTTCACTTTTTCTACTCTCCCCCTTGGCCATTTATCAATAAAGAACTTTTGAAAAATATATTTTGAAAGAAATTTAAAATGTGTGTATCAGAGCTTATGAGTCTTGAAAATATAAAAATTTGAGTGAAAAATAATCCTTAGTAAAATAATGTCAAGAATTATGATAATTTCTAAGTAACAAAATTTTGAAAGAATGAATAATTGATGCTCAAAAATAGAATTGGAGTCAAGTGTATATTCTGATTGAGTCCATGCATGACAAGCAACAAAAAATATTTAATCAATAAGTTTACTTGTTTTGAATATTTTGAAAAATGCATATACTTTAAAAAAATGCAAGTGCTTTTGAAAGATGCAAGTCCTTTTAAAATATCTGTATCTTTGAAAAATATAAGTCACTTTGAAAGATATTATGTATTTTTGAAAAATATAAGTACCCTTTTTTTAAAAAATATCATGAGATTGAAAAAACCTAAGTACTTTGAAAAATATTATAAATTTGAAAAACATAAGTACTTTTAAAATATTAAAGAAAATTACTTGACTTATCTTTTGAAAGTACTTACAAAAATATTATTTTTAACACATATTTTACTTGCTTTGGTTTCTTTTCCAGTCTGACACAGTCCTAGGAAACCTTGTTAACTACAAGGACATTTCCCTAAGTGTCTTGGAAATTCTCCAACTCAAGTAAATACTATTCCCAAAAAGAATTTTGATAAGCCAAAATGATAGTATTTTGAAAATATATACATGTACATTTTGAAAAATGTATGAACTTTTGAAGGCACAATATTTTACTTGACTTGGTTTATCTTCTAGTCTGACATAATCCTAGGAAGCCTTGTTAGCTACAAGGGCATTTCCTTAAGTGTCCTGGAAATTTTTCCAAGCTCAAGAGAAATATTATTTCAAATTGATTCTATAAAAAAAACATTTTGAAAATAAAAAAAATTATAATATTTGAAAGGAAATTACTTGTGTTTTCAGAAGGATTTGAAAATACATGCATGAAAACATATCGCTTTGAAATATTCAATAATTCTTTTAATTTGACCTCCCCCTAAACTTGACCTAGTCCTAGGAAGCTTGTTGACCACAAGTACTCTTCCTCTAAGTCTTTAGTGTTTAGTTCAGATCAAAGGAATTATCTAATAATTTAAAATAGATCATTACCAATAAAACTTTTCAGAAATTCTTCTTTTGATTAAGACTCCCCCTAAATTTGACACATCCTAGGAGTCCTTGTAGATTTTGAAGTGGACCTTCCTCTGTGTCTTTAGGGCTTACCAAAATCAAATGAGACATAGACATAATTTTCGAATGTATTTTGAAAGTTCGAAACATATTTTGAAACGAAGGTAATTTGTCAGGTATAGTTTTCGAAAAACATAAGTAATAGTATTTAAGGCACAGTTTTTGAAAACGATTTTAAAAGACTGTGATTTTTCAAGCACATTTTTGAAAGAAAATTAAAAGAATAAACCACTCCTCCTGTACCGTTTGACTCTATCTAATGCCTTAGGGGACTTCAGTGTTATACATGTTTGACTATGTTGACTAGGGTTGACTGTGTTGACCAAGTTTGACTTAGTTGACTATGTTTGACTCAGTTGACTATGTTTGACCAAGTTTGACTCAGTTGACTATGTTTGACCAATCAATAACTAAATCAAACAAGCCCTAGATTATATTTAAAACGAGTCTATTGTGATATTTAACATGAAATTCAAAATTTTGAAAAAAAAAATGTTAGAGATGAAAAAGTAGGGTACAGTAAACTGAATTAATTTGAAAAATAGAGATAATTTTGAATAACTTTTGAAAACACTTTGAGTTTTATTTAAAAGGATAGTGACATATATTCTTAGGTCCTAGATATCTCACCCAGTTCTACGTGATCAAACATGTTAACCTTATGGGTTTTGTGAGATAAATATTTTAATTTTAAAAAAATGGTTAAGTTTATTAATTTTGAAACATTTGTTATGAATCTAAGATTAATTGAACTTTGTGTTAGATTCAAATCTAACAATAGTAAAGTGAATTTGATTTTCAGTAATTGGCTTCCAGGTCTTGGCGAAGCACTAGGCCTTCTTTGGTCATAGCCTTATTGGATCATCAACCCTTTCCTTGACAAAGCCTTTTATAGAAAATTCATCTTCAAGTTACTTCATGAAAGATTTTGGTCTAACTAGTTTGGGTCTTGGATCGGTAGCTTCGGCTAGTTCCACCATAGGGTTTCCCTAACATACCATTATCTCACCTCCACCCAATACTATGTTGTTCAAATTTCAATTAAACCATTTATCCTTAAACTATCCAATTCTAAATCCAAGCATAAAAAAAACAAGCAAACATGACAAAAATGATCTAAGTTACATCATAATTGAAATAAAACTCTAGTTTTTTAAAATCAGCATGGTTGTGAATTAAGTTTTCTAACGTATTAACCTTAACTAATTTATACGAATTAATCACGTTATTTGAGATAAATATTGGATTTTCAAATAATGAAAACTTACCTTTCCCGATCATTTTTCCAGTACTCTTGTAATGATCACGAGCTAATCGGACCAGTTTGGGTCGATCTCCTTCATTGTCTTCTGATTCCGAGTCTGAGTCGGACTCGGGTACAGGTTGAAGCTTCTTCTTTGGTGGTTCTCTTGGAGCTTTCCCTACACTAGAAATTACACCTTCCTCGACCATTACAGTATTTGTTTGATTATTTATTTGTAATTCAAAAAAAGATTCGAAATTGGTTACCATTTTTGTCTCAGTCAATTCGTCTTCTGACTCTGGCTCAAATTCGCAGTCAGGTATGGATTCTTTCTCATCTTCTGATCCGGAGTCAATTTTGAAGTCGGGTGCTAACTCTTCTAAAATCTCAATACCGGAGCTCTCTTCGTGTAGATTGATTAGCTTTTCCCAAATTTCTCTGGCACATCTGAATGGACCTACTAGTTCGAGTTGCTCCTTGGTTAGGCCACATTGTAGGATTGCAGTTGCCCTTGCACCGGTCTCGATTTGGTTGAGGGTTTGTTCATCCAGTTTGTCCCACTCGATTGATAACTCATCTTCTACGGGAAAAGAGAATCCCGTTTGGATGATCCGCCATAAGTCCATGTGGGCCTTCAGAAGGGACTCCATTTAACTTCTCCAAAAATTGAAGTTCTTGCCGGAGAATAGCGGTAGATGGGCACTGTTCCACTCTTGGTTGGCCATTTAGTTTAAACCTCGTATACACAAGAAATAACAAAAATGTACGAAGATTTGGTCTCGGATTAGTAGTGCGGGAGATAGAAAAAAATAGCCCAACAAAAATATTGCATGAATTTCGAGGCAGAATAATAATAAAGTAATAAAAGGTTTTAGACAAATTTTTAGAAAATGAATATTTTGATTAATGTAAAAAAATAGGAGTTAAAAGAGATTGCTCGAATTAAGGTAGCACGAATTTCAAGAAAAAATATTAAAATAATAAAAAAAATTATGACAAATTTTCAAATATTGATCGTTTTAACAACTCTAATGAATGGTGAAAAGATGAAAATTCAATATTGAAAAAAATTCTCAAACTGGTGGTTGCACCAAGTTTGAGCCACCCGCTCTGATACCACTTGTTGGATCGAAGAAAATGATAGAGGGGGGGTGAATATCGTTAAAAACTTTTCGGAAAAAGAAAGAGCAAATACGCAGCGGAAAGAAATAAATTGCACAAGAACACAAGTCAATTTTTTACTTGGTTCGGAGCCGCGGTCGGCTCCTACTCCAAGGCCCACGGTCCTTGACCGTCTACTTTGGGCAATCCAATAATCGCAATAAAGATTTACAAGTGAAGTACAAGAGTATATCAGGAAATTGAGATTGCTAGACTTTTTGTTACCGACGCCCGAGGTGGATCGAATTTCGGAGCAGAGGGTCATCGTCGGCGCTGGGATCTCAAAGTCGGAGCTTGTCGGGACGTAGCGCTTGAACGAAAAGCTTTGGAGCGTTGAGAAACAGTTGTCTTGAAGCCTTGGGGTCGAGCCCCCTTTTATAGTGCTCATGGGGGCGCCTGATCCGTTGGGGGCGTCTGACACGTGCCTTCATCTGCGAGAACCTCTATCCGCAGCTCGGTCAGCGCTTATCCCCTTCGACTCAGCACCTGGTCTGACTGGGGCGCCCGGGACCTCTCGGGTGCCTAGGTTGACCTTGTTCATTAGCTTCCTGACGGATTTGCTTCGATGGCCGCTTTGGCTTTGACCTTGGGCGCCCGGGGCCTCCTGGGCGCCTAGCCCAGTGTGGTTTCGAAGCAGTCTTGCTTCTTGGCCATTTTTGGTCTTGACCTTGGGCGCTCGTGACCTCCCGGGCGCCTAGCCCAGTGAACCACCCCACTCCTTTGGGGTGTCTGAGCTGCAGAAACACTAGATCACAAATAATACTTAACTTTGAATCCTTTGTCAATATCAAAACAAGGTTCGATATGGTGCTTCCTGCACCAACACTTAGCACAAGTTTGGTACCTAGCACACATTCCTATAGAAAATAAGATATCAGGTCTACTTGCGGTCAAGTAAAGTAGACTACCAATCATGCTTCGGTATTGCTTAAGATCTACAGGCTTTCCTTCAGGGTCATTATTTATTTTGACATTTGTAGCCATATGGGTACTTAAGCTTTTGGAATTATCCATTTTGAATTTCTTTATTAACCCTTTAGCATACTTGAATTGGTGAACATAATTACCATCTCTAGTCTGTTTAATCTGTAATCCTAAGAAAAAGTTGAGCTCACCTACCAAGCTCATTTCGAATTCACTTTCCATTATTTTTACAAATTCTTTTAGAAAGTTAGAGTTGGTGGATCCAAAAATTATATCATCAACATAAATTTGTGCAATGAAAATATCTTTTTCTAAGTTTTTAACGAATAGGGTAGAGTCAATTTGACCTTGGTTAAATTCCTTAGAAATTAGATAGGTTGATAACCGTTCATACCATGCCCTAGGTGCTTGTTTCAACTCATAAAGTACTTTTCTAAGTTTAAAAACATAGTCATATTTTTCTAGGTCTTCAAATCCTGGGGGTTGTCCTACATAAACTTCTTCTTTGATAAACTCATTTAAGAAGGCAGACTTAACATCCATTTGGTATAGCTTGAACCCTCTATGGGCTGCAAAGGCTAACAACATTCTAATTGACTCAAGTCTGGCTACTGGGGCATATGTTTCATCATAGTCTAACCCTTCGACCTGACTAAACCCTTTAGCTACTAAGCGGGCTTTATTTCTAACTATCTCCCCTTGATTATTTAATTTGTTTCTGAACACCCAGTTAGTATCTATAACAGATTTACCCTCAGGTTTAGGTACTAGTTCCCAGACTTGGTTTCTTTCAAATTGGGCAAACTCCTCTTGCATAGCTATGATCCAATCAAGGTCAGGTAGGGCTTCCTCTATAGTCTTAGGTTCAATTTTTGAAATTAATGCGATTTGACTAAGATTTCTATAGGAAGACCTAGTTCTAACTCCTAAGGTTGGATCACCCATAATTTGATCAGAAGGGTGACTGAGTCTGGGTTTCTTAGTTCTTCTAGTACTAGGTTCAGCCTCGGGTATGGCTGGACGGTTGGGTTCAGTGTTTGGTTCAACTACTTGGGTCGATTCAGTTATTGGTTCAGTTGAGACCTCAGTAGTTGGTTCAAGAGTTAGTTCATTTAGAGGTTCAACCAGTGGTTCATTTGTTGGTTCAGTGTCTTCCTGATCAATATTTGATTGGTTCAACTTTTGATTACCAGTTTTTGGTTCAATTTCCTCATCAAAAATTAAGTTAGTAGTTTCTTCAATTTTGTGAGTTTGTTTACTATAAACCCTATAGGCCCTACTAGTTGTTGAATATCCTAAGAAGATCCCTGGGGTTGACTTGGATTGAAACTTACCTTGGTAGTCCTTAGTGTTCAAGATATGGACTTTGCACCCAATGACTCTTAGGTAGTGTAGGTTAGGCAGTCTATGATAATATAGTTCATAAGGAGTTTTATTATGTCTTTTGTTAATTAGAACCCTGTTTTGGATGTAGCACATCGTACTTACTGCTTCTGCCCAAAATTGGTTAGCTAGGTTAAATTCATTCAACATGGTTTTAGCGGCTTCCTGAAGGGTTCTATTTTTTCTCTCCACTATCCCATTTTGTTGGGGGGTTCTAGGACAAGAAAACTCATGAATATACCCATTTATTCTGCAAAAGTTCTCAAACCTTTGATTTTCAAATTCTCCCCCGTGATCACTTCTTGTAGGACCGGTGTCGTCGATAGAGGGGGGGTGAATATCGACCATGAAAAACTTCATAGAAAACTCATAAACGTTCGATCGTTCTACACTTAGAGCGTTAGTAGCACTACGGAAAATAGAAAACTAAAGAAAAAAACAAAACACAGATTACACGCGGGATTTATTTACTTGGTTCCCGACCCCCCTGGGTCAGTACGTCCAAGGCCTATGTACTCGGCGTGAGTCCACTATTGGTCTCCTTTCCGAAATTTCCAGAGGCTAAGAAAACTCGTCTTACAGTTGATAATTACAAGCTCAGATATCGAAAATTAAATGCGGAACAATAAAAAGCAAACCGACTAGAACAAGGTTGAAGCTTGGCCGATCTGGATCTCCGAAGTGCTGCGCACTTCCTCCTGGAGCCTCCCAATCGTAGAGCCTCGTCTTTAGCGCTTTGTCGTTGGTTAGAATGTTCAGAATGGATCTTAGAAGGTCTGTTTGAAGCAGAGGGGTCGAAGCCCCTTTTATAGTGCTCCTGGGGGCGCCTGATACGTTGGGGGCGCCCCTATCGACTTGGTCAAACCTTATCCCCGCGCCGACCTCGCCGCAGCTAATAAAACTTTTGACCAAGGTGCCCCGGACCTCCTAGGTGCCTGAGTGAAGGCTTATCTGTGTTTTGACCTCGAAACAGCAAATACAGCTTTCACTTTGGGCGCCCATATCATCCCGGGCGCCTAACTCAAAGCCTATTCTGCTTCTTCACAAAACTGCATCTTTTGCTCTTTGGCTTGGGCGCCCCCATCATACTGGGCGCCTAGCTTCAAGGCTTTCAACCCAACACTGGGTTTTACCCTTTGATCTGGGTGCCCCCATCAATAGGGGCGCCTGGGTTGGCTGGTTTCCAGCCTCTTACCTGCTTTGTCTCCGGTTCTTGGTACCTGCAAGATACACAAACACAAAGTAAATGTACATACAATGTTAGCCTTAAGGACTTGGTTCGGACTTCGGATTTCCACGAAACCCTAGGTCGAACCGACGCAAGTTCCCACCCCTGAGAACGCGCCTTTCACCTACTCCATTCAGGAGACGGTTGCCACCCAGTCCTTCGGGTGGACTTTTGCTTAGCCTCCGACACTCTCGGATCTCGAGACGTCCGAACCCCGACCCGTCTCTACTTCTGTCCTTAGTCATCGCTCAGCTAATTTGCTCAGTCCCTCAGAGCAAGACTTCGTGCCCAAACCCTAAGTCCATGACTTCGGTGCCCAACCCTCGGCCAGGTCTTCGTGCCCAGTCCTCGACCAGGACTTCGGTGCCCAACCCTCGGTCAGGTCTTCTTGACCAGTCCTCGACCAGGACTTAGTGTCCACCTTCCGAGCAGGTCTTCGGTGCCCAGCCCTTTGCCAGGACTTAGTGCCTAGGTTAACTAGGACTTTTCTTCCACGTTGGTTACTCCTCCTTTGTTCACCCTCCCTTGTTCTATGTATCACTGACTTAAGTGTATTGTCAAACATTAAAACACTTAGAGGAGGACATCACTGATGCAACTTGCACCAACAATCTCCCCCTTTTTGATGTTTGACAATATATTAAGTTAGATTGGTTGAAAGGGCTAAATTTAGACTCTTGGGATCAAATGAAAAAATGATCTAATTTTAAAAATCCATTTTTGATCCTCTAGAGAAAAATAGGAGACAAAAAAAAATTCTAACTTTCACTCTCCCCCTTTTTGAAAAACATTTTGATTTGATCCTTTGGAAAGAGAAAAACAATTTATTTCTAACTTAAGGCGTATCTCTCCCCTTTGTCATGCATCAAAAAGAAACCAAAAATACTTGCGCCAACAATGAAAACACTTGGTTCTTTTGCAAATACTTAGTATAAATTTTTGAAAGCATACACTACATGAAAAAAGCTAAACAACAATGCTTTTTACGCGTTGTCTATGTAACTTAAAAAGCGTTGTTAAAAGCACTGTTGTTAAAAGTTTGTTCAAAGACAACACTTAAAAAGCATTGTCAATTTGTGCAAAGACAACGCTTTTGTAATGTTTAAAAAGTGTTGTTGTTTTTTTATAAAGACAACATTTTTGCAACACTTAAACAACGTTGTTGATTTTTACAAAGACCACACTTTTGCAACGTTTATAAAGCGTTGTCATTTTTTTCCAGGATAAAGCTTTTACAACGCTTAAAAAGCGTTGTCATTTACTACAAGGTCAAAGTTTTTACAATGCTTAAAAAGCATTGTCTTTTTTAACAAATAACACATTTTTTAAATAGATAAAAAGTATTTGTTTTTTAAAACATAAATATTTTACCAAAACATACAAAAAATATCCACAAACAGTAAATATGAATATCCACAAACAAAAAATAAAAGCATCCACAATCCTTTTTAAAATATAACTATTTAACAAAAGATACAACTTCATATTATCCAAACAAAAAATATATATGGTCGCACAATCCTCAAATTAACTTTATATCCATATTAAGTTTAACAAGATCATCATCAAAACATCCTTCACCGGTAGCTATGACACTTTTCTTTGGCCTCAACTTCTCAAGCTCTTTAGATTTAACACTGCATCAAAATAAAAAATTCGTGTTAGAGATTCTGTGTGAATGAGATAAACGACATCGATAAAATCCATAAGCAAGTTAAATGTTAGATCCGTGGTGAAATAGTCGTCAAAGGTACTTACTTTTCGATCCGTGGTGAACTTTGCTGATGGCTTCTTCAATATTGGATGAACATCATCTGAGCAAGGAAAAAAAATCAGCCCTATAGCAATGTAATGTAGCGACCCGCCTTCTCCTGCCTTAGACGGATCGTTACTTTTGTCTACTTCTCGACTCTAATGCACGACTAAAAATGCGGAAATCTTTTTTTTTTCTATCTAAGAATGATATTCTAACTTAAATAGTCATGCATGATACCATGTCACACTTTCTTTCTCAAAACTCGTAAAAAAAATACTTATTGAAACTTGCCTCGCCCAACTCAGCTTACGGGTATCAGTCGACTGATACTGTACCAGTCGACTGGTAAGTCTGAAACCTGTTTTCCAGATTCGAACCCTTGTTTCAAAACTCCACCAAACCTATACTTTCGAGCCATATAAAATCATGACACCATTTCTATACTCTATACCAGTTTTCTAAACAATTTAGCCAACCAAAACGAATCCATAAACTTGAAATTAGGACTTTTGCGGAATTTAGCAAGTTATGAAAAATCTATATAGACTTTAAGCTAGAGTTTGTACCAAACTTAACTTCTAACCATTGAAACTCATCACACAAAATTCTGAAACATCCCTAAGGCATTATCAAATGAGAAAGCAACTTTTCTAAACATACTTAAGCAATAAAAACTTGATTCAAAGGGAAATTAATACTATCTTGGCACATGCATCTATTTCTCTAACAAAGTATCAATATTTCAAACTACTCACACTTCTACTCATCCAATGCAATCATAAGGATATGTATGCTAAATGAAATGACATGGAATCTTTACTCTAAGAAATTGAGCATGTAAAACTATCCAAAGCTTAAATGTTCGCTAAACTCCATAAAGCAAGAACTTGAAATGAAAACTAAAACATTGTAATTCAAATAACTAAATTGTCTCGTCTCAAGGATCTCTCCAAAATCAGCCACCACACACACTTTACTCAGCACCGCCTCGTCGCCTTCCTTCAGAATTGCTTGCCTTTACCTTTATCTGCAGTAAGAGGAAATGCAACTAGTAAGCAAAAAGCTTAGTAAGTATATCTAGCTCACAAAATCTCGAAATGTGCAAACATGCTTCTTGATCAATATGAAAATCATATGAGATACTTATATGCTTGAAAGAAAACTAAGAACATGTATAACTCAAAACATGCATACTCAAGCATTAATAAATCTCAATTTACTTTTCTTGGCTCAACTTGAAACTTTAGCTATTCTTTAACTTTTTGAAAACTCTTTAAACTTTAGAAACTTTGCTAAAGCATATACTTGAAAATAATAATCACTTGGATCCACTGAAGACGTAAGTACCATCTCATGCGCGTTCCCTAAAAGGTTGGGGTAGCGAGCCACCAATCCTAATAAAGCAGACCTTGGTCTACCAGGGCCAAGACCTTGGAATTGGACACCTGGATTTCTTTAACGACGCCCTTGGACGCCGGGTACTGGCCTTAGAAAATAAAATAGCTTTTCTTTCTTTTTTTCTTATCTGTAAATGCCTTGGCATTTTCTCGAGCACCTTGCGTGCTAAAATCCCTAAGTCTTGACTTTTGGGGATTTCTTAAGGCCTTGGCCTTTTCTTTTCTTATCTTTATCTTCTCTTTTCTTTTCTCATAACTTTCTTAGCCCCTAATCTCACATAGGGTGCTTTATCAAACTTATACAAGCATATAATGAACTAAGATCACATGCAAAAACTTAAACAAAAAGGAAATATCTCTTTTAAAAACTTTTAAGGGAAATTCTTGCGGAAAAACCGCCTCTTACTGCAGGTGAGCAGTACTTACTTTGGTTTCCTTGAACTTACAACCAAAATTGACGTCGAGGGCTCGGGAGAAGCTTGAAATCTCTACGAACCGTCCGCGCCTACGTGTTCTTCTCGTCGAGACGGACGAAACGTTCCGTCTCCTTGGTTCCCTCTTGGTCGGCGCCCCCTTGGAAGAGGAGGGAAAAGTTTGGTGCTTGGTGTTGGCGTGCGCACAAAAGAGGAGGAAGAGGGGTCGGCGTGAGGGTTTGGGCGTCGCGCGGCTAGGGTGAGGAAGAGAAACCCAAAATTCTAATTTCCTCTCTTTAATCATCTATTTATACTATCTTCATGAAAAAAACGTAACTACTCTATAAATTTATTTCTCTCCAACTTTTGTTGTGCTTGATACCCTAGCCCAGCCGGTCGCGCGCGCGCCTGGTCTCGTGGTGGTCGCGGGTTCGAACCCCCTGCTGCCCTTAAACGTTTTTCCTTTTTTAAAAATACTAAACGGACTCGGAAAATTCCATAAAAATATTCTAAAAATTCCTAAAAATATCTAGAATATTTCTAAACCATTTTTAAATAATTCTAAGGACTTTAAGAACTAAAAATGGGAATTTTGGGGCGTTACAATCCCCCATACCTTATAAAAAGTTCGTCCTCGAACTTAGAATAATTCTGGATATCTTTCTCTCATGCTGTCCTCACGTTCCCAAGTAGCCTCCTCATGCTTTTGATTCTGCCAGATGACCTTCACTAGTGGCACTTCTTTGTTTCTTAATCTTTTAACTGCTTTGTCCACTATCTGTGTCGGTCTCTCTCATAGCTAAGATCTTCTTGGATCTGTACTGACTGAGGCTGAATCACTTGGCTAGGGTCGTGAATACACTTCTTTAGCATAGAGACATGAAAGGTACTGTGGATAGCTGACATATCCTCTGGCAAGTCCAGCTCATAGGCTACCTTCCCAACTCTCTTTATAATCTTGTAGGGTCCTATGTAGCGAGGACTCAGCTTGCCCTTTTTGCCAAATCTCATCACTCCCTTCATAGGAGCGACCTTGAGAAATACTGAATCTCCAACTTGGAATTCAAGTGGCCTACGCGTGTGTCAGCATAACTTTTCTGTCTACTCTGGGCAGTCTCAATCCTCTGGCGGATCGTCTGGTAGCCTGAGTGGTCTCATCTATAAGCTCAGTCTGGCTGCCTAGTCCTGACTCCATCTCTTTCTTCTCACCAGCTTCCTGCCAACATATGGGTGATCTGCATTTTCTGCCATACAATGCCTCATAAGGCGCCATCCTGATGGTGGCCTGATAGTATTGTTGTAGGCAAACTCAGCTAAGCACAGAAATTTGCACCAACTACCTTTAAAGTCCAATGCACAAGCCCTGAGCATGTCTTCTAAAATCTGATTTACTCTCTCTGTTTGTCCATCAGTCTGGGGATGGAAGGCTGTGCTGAACTGAAGTCTGGTGCCTAGGGCGTCCTGAACACACCTCCAAAAATGGGAGATGAACCGCCCATCTCTGTCAGAAACGATCGACTCGGAACTCCGTGAAGCTGATTACTTCTTTCACGTACAGCTGTGCTAACTGCTCTACCGAATGCGATAACTTGTGGCTAGGAAGTGGGCAGACTTGGTCAATCTGTCCACTATCACCCAATTGCATCGTGTCCATGGTGGTTCTTGGAAGACCTGTGATAAAGTCCATGGATATTTCTTCCCACTTCCACTCTGGAATGGGAAGTGGCTGTAGAACTCCTCCTGGTCTCTGGTCTCTGCTTTGACTCTCTGGCAGGTCAAGCAGGTACTGATATATCTGGCCACGTCTCGCTTGAGTCCAGACCACCAGAACTTTTGCTTTAAATCTTGTACATCTTGGTAGAACCAGGATGCATGAGTACGGGGTACTGTGGGCTTCTTCTAAAATATTCTTTCTTAGTTCCTCATCATGGGGACGCAAAGGCGGTCTCCAAGATAGAGGATGCCACTATCTGATACTGAAACTCTGAATTTTCTGCCTCTTGGATCTCCTGCTTGATCTTCTGGATTCTGGGTCTTGACTTTGCTTTCTTTGTATATCCACAAGCAGGGTTGACTCTAGAGTCAATGCAGAAAGTTGCCCAATTATTACCTCGACTCCAAAATCCTTTATTTCTTTCTGAAGTGGTGGAGACAGTGATGATAGGGACATCAGTGCTGCACAGGATTTCTGCTCAGTGCATCTGCCACTTTATTAGCTTTACCTGGGTGGTAGAGGATTTCCACAGTCATAATCTTTGACCAACTCTAGCCACCTGCGCTGCCTCATATTCAGATCTTCTTGGTGAAGAAGTACTTCAAACTCTGATAGTCTGTGAAGATTCTGCACTGCACTCCATACAGGTAGTGTCTCCAGAGCTTCAGTGCAAAACCACAGCTGCTAGCTCAAGGTCGTGGGTAGGGTAATTCTCTCATAGGTCCTTAGCTGTCTGGAGGCATAATCTATTACTTTCCTCTTGCATGAGGACAGCTCCAAGGGGCCCATCTTGATGCATCACTGTAGATGTCAAAGGCCTTGT
>JAGFNQ010006112.1:118045-165326 GCA_024364735.1 Boesenbergia rotunda | reverse complement strand
GACGACAATGCCAAGTGTAGGAGTCTATTCGATTATCTATTCGAGCACGTTTGTTGCTAACTTCGATATTGAAAACGTCACTGGATAAATCTAACGTGTAGATACCATTGCACAAAGTTCCATTCCCATAAAGAACGCCATTTAAAGTTATGTAACAACAATTGTTACTAAAAGTTAAATGATAACCCTTTTCATTCAAACATGAAATAGATACAATGTTCTTTATTATCGAAGGAACGAAATAACAATTATCCAATTCTAAGACACGTTCTATAGGGAGCTTTAGCAAATATGTTCCGATGGCAACAGCAACAATCTTTGCTCTGTTTCCAACTCGCAAATTCGCTTCTCCCTTGACGAGTCTTCTTCTATTCCTTAGCCCCAGTATGTCATTACATATATGTGAGCTACACCCAGTATCAAGTACCCAGGTGTTTGAGGAAATAGAGTGACATTCAATAACGAAGATACTTGAAGAGGATGGGGCATCGGATGCCTTCTCTTTCAAAGACTCAAGATAAACCTTGCAGTTTCTTCACCAGTGACCCTCCTTGCCACAGAGATGGCAAGTGCCTTTTGGGATCTTTTAAGTCTTTTTGGCCTTTTTCTTCTTTCCCTTATTCTGTTCTTTGGCCTTTCTCTTAGAACCATTCTTCGAGGAACCAACTAACAGTACCGTCTTCTGATCCTGGTTCACAGAAGGCTCTACAGTCTTCAGCAGGTTGAGCAACTCAGGAAACTGATCTGGAGTTGCATTTTCAGGAGGATGGTTGGGAAGTTGATCTTCAAGGACATAAGCAAGCTTTTCTGCCTTGAGGACTATCCTCAGGTTTCGAAGCCAGTCCATGAAGTTTGGCCCAGTCAGTTTATTGGTGTTCAAAATGGAACGCAAATTCAGAGAAGACATGATCGAGTGATTATCCTGGAAATACAAATTGAGCTTATGTGAGAAGAATGATTAAAGAATGTATCAACATACATAAATTAAATCCTATTTATTTTCAAATTGAATAACCCTTTTTATCAATTCGGGAGATCGTAGGAACATCTCCAAATAGGTTGATATCCAACTATAGATAAGAACAACCATGGCTGTGGCCATCAAGTTTTTCATAGCTATGAAGGTAGGTAATTATACCGATTACACATCACATATATGTAACTATCACTTTATGCTATCAACTAATTGAATGTTTGCATAAATCATTGGGTTGTTAACTCATTAACAAGTATGCAACTTTATACATAGCACCCAACTGCACCTCTCTTTGCATCGACCTTGGCTGTGGCACAACAAATCGACGCTCCAAGCTTAAGGCTGACCCATTAATCAGGAAATAGTTTTAATATGGTTGGAGCTCATTCAACCGTTTAGTCAGGCTTGGATGTGTCCAACAACCAAAACTAAGGATTGACCTCTGACTCCAACTATATTATCCATAAACTAATTCCATGGTTTGAACATGTTGAGGTTCAAGCTGGGCATGGATGTGTCCATCAACCCAAACGAGAAACAAAACTCCGATTCTAACCATATTAATGGAAGGTGTTGGCCTTAATATTTTTTAAGGGGTTTTGGGTCTCATCCTTTCTTTTCTAAGCACATTCATGACATAGAATTATGTCATGACTAACGATTTCCTTAATAAAGTACGTATGTGACTTAATTTATCAAGTCTCATTATTTGAATTAGGAACCGGATTTCCTAATTCTAATTTCATACTTTATTTAAGGAATTGTTTTGGGAAACAATTTTCTAAATTGTCATAATCAATTTCGGAAATAATATGTTTTAAGACTTTGATTTCTCTAAATCAAATCTTATTAAATTAAGAGACAAATCCCTTAATTCAACCACATATTATTTTCATGAAAATCTCATTTAAGAAACTCTATAGGAAACTATTTTCCTAATTAATTTTGGAGACAACAATATGTAAGAGCATCACCTCTTAAACATATTTTATTCATGGATTTAATTAATTACAACAAATCGTTTTCTAAGGGTGGCTCCCCGAGGCTCAGATACCCAAAGAAAAGTAATTCGTTGTAAATCCAATTTGGACGGTTCCCCGAGGCTCAATCCAAATCAAACATGACAATTTCATTTAAAATTGGTAAATTAAATTACAACAACTAACTTTAAATTGGACGGCTCCCCGAGGCTCAATCCAAAATAAAGAAATTTGTTGTCAATTTAAAAACCAATTCAAATTTAATTGTTAATTAACTGTCCATAAATTTGTCTAGACTTTCTTGAAAGAAAGTGCCCAAAATTGCGAGATTTCATAAATACATTTTCAGAATAATTGTAAGTTTCTGGTACAAAGAAAACTTACGTATTTCCAAAATTGGAAAATTTCTAAAATAGAAAATTTTCCAAAATTGGAAAGTTTCCAAAGATGGGAAGTTTTCACAATTATTATAAAATTTCAGAAACTAGAAAATTACAAATGTTTGAGAAATTTCATGAGGATTTCCAAACTTAGAAATTCCTAAATCTAAAATTTATTATAATTTGAAAGTTTCCATAATTGAAATTTTTTTCCAAAATTGAGATCATGACAAAGTTTTTCGCAAAATAATTATATGATTATGTCGAACACTAACCGGCTCTGATATCACTGTTGGGACCGGGTGCATGTTGACAAGGATACGGGTTCGTAAAAATTTAAATTTTTACGTGCAGCGGAAGAATTAGCATAAAATAATTTCTCAAATTATTCTAACCACGTATCTATCATGCAACCTTATGGTGTGTTGACATTATCGTAAAATAAAACTTTGCGGAAAAGTAAACTAATTTACTTTGTACCTCGCGTAACTCGAAGAAAAAGAACGAGATCCAACCGTAGCGTCCCTTGGAAGCTTCGCCTCTATTCGCGTCCACGCCGAGTTCTCTTCGGGATGACTTCGCAAAGTCACGAGTTTTGTACCGACGAGAACTACTAGAAGATCAAGAGAAAAAATAGAAAACTAACCATCAAGATTCGGAATCTCAATTCCAGGAAGGGAAGGAAGGAGACGCGATCCGCTTCTTCTTCTTCAGGGTCTTCTTGGTGGATGAAGCTCACGCCCACCTTGGGAGTTGCGCCGGCCCTAGGGGAGGAGAGAGAGAGCCGGCCCTAGAGAGAGAGAGAGGCGTGTAGAGAGAGAGAGAGAGGAGCAACTAATCTCTTGATTAATTGATTGAAATTAAGGGCTTGCCTTTGGTTCCTTTATATATTTGCTTCTCCTTTGCCAAGTCTCCTCTTTAACTGAATTTTTTCATAAGAAATTTATCCTATAAATTCTCTTATTAATTATTCCGTTTAAGCCAAGTTTTATTATAACTAACTTTAAAATAAAACAAATACTTCTTCTCCTTTTATTATGGAATAAATTTTATAAGAAATTTATAAACTTTCTTATTATGGAATAATCAATTCATAATTGATTTTATAAAATTAAAATAAATCATTCCATGGATCATTTTAATTTCCATAAAAAGAATAAATTTCTATAAATTTATTTATATAAATTTCTTTATACAAATTTATTTATCCATAAAACAAATCCTTCTCTCTTTTTAATTATGGAATAAAATTTGTATAAAATTTTCTTATCATGGAAAAATCAATTCATAATTGATTTTATAAATTAAAATTAAACCAATTCATGGTTCATTTTAATTTCCATAAAAGAATAAATTTCTACAAATTTCTTTATAAATCTCTTTATATAAATTTCTTTATATATCAATTTATTTATCCATAATTTTATAAAACAAATCACGCTAGATTTATTTTATTAATTAAACCAAAATAAATTGGTTTATCCTCCTTTAATAAACGACCAAACCAAAGAGGATTAGCACCCTCTTTGGCCGGCCAAACCGAGCCGAACCGATCGCGAATTAAACTCATTTAATTCGCCCGGTAAGCCTTCAAAAGATTTAGCCATTTTTAGCTTCCGTTGCGCCTCTGATTAACTCAGATTCGTCTTATTTCTCTTGATTAGAAAATCTAATTTTCAACTCATTTTAAATCCCTCGGATTACTCGTAGTGCGTGTGACTAAATAGGCTTTCGATTTATGTTGGCCGTCTATAATCAACTAATTATAGAACGATCATGAGTGACACCTAATAGTACATCATGACCCCCAATTAATCGAAAGATCAACGGTTGACCTCAGAAAGAATTCCGAAACCTTTCAGCAGCTCTAATGAATCGTGCCCCATTCCCTTCACCATCTTATACCCACTTGGTTCAGGACACAGTCTATTTGTGTCAGTCCCCACTAGGCTGACTACGTCACACCTAGCCCAAGTCATGTCTTTCTCGTCCTTTGGATTTCTAATTACTCTCATGTATTTTAGAGACTCGCACTCTAAACATGATATGCTCTGGCCAGAGGCTTTGAGTAACAATCCGACGATAGGCCTGGGTATACATCTCCTCGCAAGGAGTGGTGAATCCTTTGTAGGCTGTTCAAACATCTTCGGGCACTTCGGCTTATACCCTATCATCCTGGGTCCACACCTCCTTGGAGATGCTTGCTTAAGATGTTAAAGTATAAGTCTCTATGACCAAGATGACTTGAACACCACAAGTCAAAGGAACATCGCACTTAAGCCGCAGTAAGAACTTCATTGACATATCTATATAGATATCCATATGAAGTCTTACAGCTAGTCACTCCAATGAACTAGTTCCCTTAACTAGCATCCATGTTTATCTCCGGACATCCCAATGTCGCCAGCCAGTGAGAATCAGCTGATTAGAGAATAACCCATGCTAGTCTCAACAGAATTGATAGTATCCGTATTTATCAATTCATCGACTAGGGATATTTTCAATACTTCACATTTGCACATTTAGAGATAATCACTAGTTGTGATCCCATCACAAATTCTCTTATGCTGTGAGTTGTATTGCGGACATTCAGTAGATGAGTTTAAGATCCCAATCAAATACACAAACATGTTTACTCAAATAGTATATTATCATTTATTAAAATAAATGTTTACAATCATAAGGCGATTGCCTTAGGACACTTCTCTCATATCACTAACAGTTGGGGGACAACATCTACTCACCACCGCCCTACGACAATGAGGATTTCAACTATTGGCGGGCGAGGATAAAGAATTGGCTTAGCATGGAGTGGGAGTGCATGGTCATGCTAGAAGAGCCCTTCGACGTTCCAAAGGACTAGCATGCAAAGAAGCTTCGTCCTAGATATTGGACTCAAGAGCAACAAGACTACTCTAGGGCAAACAAGAAGGTAATAGATGTATTAATTGATGTTTTTCCTAACAATGTTTTGAGTATTGTAGGGAATTATAAAAATGCACACGAATTATGAACCAAGTTGGTGGAATATCACAAGAACCCTTCACAGACTCAAGGAGTAGATGAACCTGAGGAAGTGAGCTCAATATCTCAAGAGGAGGAAGAAGTGTCCAGATCCTCAAGTGAAGAAGAGAGTGAGAGGTCATCCACCTCATCTCGAGAAGAGGAGGAGGTCACCACCTCAAGGATTGAGGGGGAGGAGAGACCCTCACCTACACATGATCAAGAGGAAGTCTCCACTTCATCCAAGGGTGAGGAGGAAGTCAACCAAGACTCAACCTCCACCAAAGCAAGGGCTAAAGACCACATTGTATGCTTTGGGTGCAATGAAAAGGAGCACTACAAGGATAAGTGCCCACTAGGTAAGAAAAAGGAGGTACACCCTAAACCCATTGTAAATCCCTTTAAAGCTAATGTGGGTTGTAGAATTGGTGAAGCTCAAGCTAAAAGGAAGAAGATTCGATGCTTCACATGTGGAGAACTAGGGCATTATCACACTAAATGCCCTAGAGAAGGTGAGCTAAAGAAGATGGAAAATCTAAGAAGATGGGAAAAAGAAGAAAGAAGGAAGAGAAGAAGCTCACAACAAGGAAGGACTACAAGGGTAAGGGAGGTACCCTCTAACCCTAGTTTAAAAAGAAATTCGATTTCAAGTTCTTCTTTACATATCAAGAATCATGTTAATTACCCACCCATGCATGCTAGAACTCATGAGAATTGTTTATTTGTGCATAATCATGGATTTAAGTACAATGATAGGACTAAGGATAACAAGGTAGATCATAACCCTAGGAAAAGCATGCATCATGATAGACCTAAGACTTGGGTACCTAAGGATCAAGGCATTGACCCCAAGAAGGGGAGACAAATGTCTAAGAAAATGGATAGGTCTAGGAATGTCCAAAGTGGACATATGGAATCCAAGATTAGAGGGCTAAAAAGGGAAAATCAAGCCTTAAGGGCAAGGCTTGATACTTTAGAGAAAACCCTAGAAAGATTCACGGTTGGATCTAAGGGTTTAGATATGGTGTTGGGTGGCCTAAACCGCACCAATGATAGATCGGGTCTAGGATACCGATCTAAGAACTCCCATGCCAATGGAAAAAATATGCTAGGGTAGCATGTGATCATGGCAAGAAGGGGGAGTCCAAAAATGGCAAGGGGGTATCATTTAAAGGAAAAAATGACTTAACCAAGGACAAGGTGTCTAAGGTTAAGAGATATGTCGGGAAGGCATATGATTATGTCGGGAAGGCATATGATTATGGCAAGAAGGGGGAGTCCGAAAATGGCAAGGGGATGCCATTTAATGGGAAAAAGGGTGGCTTAACCAAAGACGAGGTGTCTAAGGTTAAGAGTGTCAAGTTTGTAGGACAAGAGTCACCGGTGGAACACCGATGTGGCCTAGTGATGGTTGAGTCACCTAGGGAGGTGGCTAGGGCTAAGAGCTCAAGGGGGAGCTCTAGGAGCCTTTGGGATATATGGTGAATGGACCGTGGGAGAGGGTGCTCCTAGAGGTCTAGATGGACCATGGAGTGTGCCAAAAGAATTGGAGACGGACTTGAGTCTCAATTCTTGGGTTTTGACACGGTGTTTTTGAGTTTCATGCATGGAAATATGACATTGGGGTCATATTGCATGAAAATTGGTTTTTGGTGTGTAATTGCCATGTAAATCAATGCTAGGGATGCATTGTGTGGTGGCATGGGCAAAGACATCAAGAGGAAACCAAAACTAGGACTTTAGGTCAAGGTTTGATTGAAGTTTTTAGCTAGTTTTGGGTTTTGTGTCAAACTTAGGAATGGTGATAGATATATTTTGGAATATATTTTTTCCAAGTAGATATGGGTACCACAAATCTCTCCACAAAATTTAGAAATTTTTGGAGATTTCTGGAATTTTTGGCGCATTTCTGAAGTTCGTCAGAAATGCTGAAATTTCAGATTTTCAGAGTATCAGTCGACTGCCAAAATGGCAGTCGACTGGTCAAGGCCAATTTTTGTATCAGCAGCTGGTTTGGTGTCCAAATGATGCAAAACAAGTGTATAGGGGGCTAGTACACATTGTTTATGATCATTGGGGATTAAAAGAACTGATAATTGGGATATTATTGGGGTCTTTTTGATGTATCGCAAAGGGGGAGAGATGTTGGGTTTAAGTGGGAAACCAAACATACCTTTGCTAGAAACCCTAGTTTTAGGGGGAGTTGAGATTAAGGGGGAGCATGGTTGCTCCATTCTTGGCGTAAGGGGAACCTTGGAGAGGTTCTTAAAAAGCCTTTGTAAGTCCAATGTAGGGGGAGCTTTGGAGAAGCTTTAAAAAGCCCGTTTTGGTGAAAAGTCCTAACTTGGAGAGTTAGGTGGGTAAAAGTCCTAGCTTGGAGGGCTAGGTGTAGAAAATCCTAACTTGAGAAGTTAGGTGTGGGATGCCTTGGGATAGGATTCATTTTTGCATTGCATATTCATTATTTTGCTATTGACTACTATCTTATTTTCCCTAACTTAAACGTATTGCCAAACATAAAAAAGGGGGAGATTGTTGGAGCAATTGACTCTAAGATGGTCCTGAGTGACCATAGGTTTTGATGTTTGGGCAAAGGGTTTAAGTTAGGTTTACCCTTATTTACTTATATGTGTATGTTGAGTGTGCAGGTTGTACAGGTTACACATATGGACTTGACTGGACGACCTCGGTACGGTGAAGGATGGCATGGAGGCAAGCTAGAGGCTTGCGTGCGCATCCGAGGGACCTTGGAGAGCAGGGACGATGAGCTGATGGGCGCGGACTTCGAGGCATGCGTGAAGGATGGCATGGAGGCAAGCTGGAGGCTTGCGTGCATCCGAGGGATGGGAGCCGAAGATGAAGAGGGAGCAAAGGCAATAGTCGAGGCTGCGGAGGAGGAGTCAGTCGAGTCGTGAGGGTATGAGTGCAGTGTGATTGTACTCGGGAAATCCTAGGATTTGAGTGTGGAGTGGAATGTACTCAGGAAGGGTAACCTTACGTGGGTGAGTAGACCAGTCGACTGGCCTGGGTCGACTGGCCTGGGGGCAGCCGACTGATGCAACTCACAGAAAGGTCTCAGCTTGGGACCAGTCGACTGCCCTGGGGGCAGTCGACTGGTAGGTGGCTGGTGAGTTGGCTAAAATTTGAACGTTGGGGTGCAACGGTCGAATTTGGCTGGCACCAGTCGACTGCCCTTGGGGCAGTCGACTGGTAGCGAGGGTTTCAGCCCGAGTCCTATTTAAAGAGGACTTCGTGGTGGCTGAGTTTCTTGACGAAACTCGCTTGGGTAAAGTGAGTTAGTAGTCTCTTGTGCCCAGAAAGTGTCCAAAGTGTTGTGGCGAGGTTTCTCCACCCACAAGGAGCGACGAGGGCTAGCCGGAGGTTATTCGGGGAGTGATCCACCGGATTAGTCACCCGACCGGGGTGGATACCAAGTAAAACCTGGTTTATTATCATTGTTATTTCCTTTGCATATTATTTCCGCTGCGCTAACAACTCTGTAGAGATCAAACGATCAAAAGAAAGTGCATTCACCCCCCCTCTGCACGCCCACATCGATCACCCCCCTCTAGCGGACATAATCGATCCTACATGACGGGCCTCATTTGCCTCCATATACTCTGCGTGATTGGCCTCTTTTTCCTCCTTGAGGATGTAGACCTCTGTCTGAAGTAGTGCTAGTCTCTCGTCAGTCATCGGATGTGGGGGCTCGTCCATCTGCTCTCGAATCTCGGCAGCGAGATCTGCGACGTCGACTTCTACCTCCTCATCGGAATCGATCTGGGCTCCGGCTCGCTGACGTCTCCATAATAAAACCCCGGTACCCGAGACATCTATGCCCGCTAGGGAAAAGATTCTATACCCAATCTCGTCAAACTCAGTCATCAAGGTCATCTCTCTGTCGGTATTGTCGCGACCGTGGTGATGGAGAAGAGAGGTGATGATGTGGCAGTAAGGGGTGCGTACCCGACCCTGAGTAGCGACACTGGATGCATGTAGAATGGTGTGGTATATGTGAAGTCGAATGTCTATGTCTATGTGATGGATCAACGCATACAGCAAGAAGGTATGGAATGGTCGCATGGTCGCGACATCCCTGGTGGTCAAGGGAAGAATGCAACGGACTAGAACTCTATAAAGAGCGTAGTCCTGAACCTGGAGATCTACTGATTGAAACCGACTAACCAGGGGGTTTCGGGCAGTTTTATAGAAGTATGAATAAAGGGTGTCCAGATCAATATGGGAGTAAGGAGGAGAAAAGGGAGGATCTCTAAGAGGGTAACAGCAGAAGGTGGACTGGGAAGATCACAGTCCAAGAAATTTGTTAGACAACAAGGGCGTGATAGTCAAGGGCATTCCTTGCACAGTGATGATATAGCTAAGATCATCTTGTCTTACTAAGTTGTTATAAAATTCTGCACATAGGGTCGCATTTACAGGATGAGTGCAGAAAACAAGTCGATCAAGTTGATAGAAGTTGATAACGTCCAAAGCTACTGGACAGGATTGAGTGAAAAACTGCCTATTCAAGAAGCTTGTCTTGATGGGTTTATAGGTTGTCCTAGCAAACTTATTGAATAGTTCTAGGGTCGGAAACCTAGGGTCAGGGCTAGGCTCGGGCCCGAGGTTGGATTGAATAGTATGGCGTTTTCTAACATGATAAGGAACATGCATTTAGCGAAATAACTAAAAGAAAAAAAGTGCATGAAAAATTGATACCGGGTAGTCATCCGGGGAGGCATGGTTGAAGTGGAGCGTTCGAGGGCACGATAGGGTCGTTCGGGCACCTTGGGAGGAGAAGAGTTAGAGAAGAGAGTTTGCTTTGGTGTGGCAAGCGAATGAAGTCTCGGTGGCCTTTTATAGAGGATATTTAGGCGCCCGGGAGGGATCGGGCGCCTGAAGTCAGGCGTAAGCTACCAAAGACAGCTTTTTCGGTATTAACACTGGCCTTGGGGTGCCCGTGAGGACCCGGGCGCCTGGAGTCAGCTGCCATGTGTGGCAGCTTTTGCTGCCTCGAATTGACTTAAAGGCATAGGCGCCCGATAGGTCACGGGCACCCAGGTTAGTTGGGAATGTTGACAGCTTTTGCTGTCTTGGTCGAAGAGAAAGGGGGGGGCGCCCGAGTGGTCACGGGCGCCCGAGTTGACCATTGTTTGACCATTGACCAGTTTAACTGTTTGACCAGGTTTGACTATTTTGACCTGGTTTGACTCTAATGACCAACCAACAATCAAGTCAATTCAACTCTAAATTCAATGTTTTTATTTGACCATATCACAGAAACCAGATTTTGAGTTAAGTCCTAACTGTCTCACCCGGTATATAGTTATCAATCACGTTAACCTTATGAGTTTTTGTGAGACAAGTTTTGAATAGAGGTAAGAAGTTATTTTGAAAAACTATGATTAATTTTGAAAAGTTAAATTAATTTTGAAAAACCAATTAATTATGCTTTTAAATTTATTTTGAACAAGAAATATTTTAATCTAAGATTAATTGAAAATTTATGTTAGATTCGAATTTGACAAAGAGTAAATTGAATTTGAATTTCAAAAATTGGCTTCCAGATCTTGGCGAGGCACAAGGCCTTCTTTGGTCGTAGCCTTATTGGATCATCAATCCTTTCCTTGACAAAGCCTTTTAGTGAAATTTCATTTTCAAGATTACTTTTTGAAAAATTCTGGTCTAACTAGTTTGGATCTTGGATAGGTAGCTTCGGCTAGTTTCACCAGTCTAAATAGACCAAGTAGAGTATACTTGACATTATTAGAAAAGGCTTCCCTAACGTACTATCATCTCACCGCCACCCAATACTATATTGTTCAAATTTCAGTTAATCGGCTTAGTCCTTAATCTATCCAGTCCTATGTCTAAGCATGGTAAATTACAGAAAATAAATAAACAAGCAATCATGCAATTTTATAATCAAAAAAATATTTCACTATAAAAATGGTTTTTAAGTTGGCTCCCCCTGGACTAAAGCCATGGTAATGATTAGTCAAATTATGAATCTTGTCCTTGGGGATCCAATACTGGTTTGGTCCAGCTTGGTTGTTCAGATAAAGTTTGGGTACCCATGCCTGACCTTTGGGTCTAGACTGATTCAGTACAGCATAATATGACCTTTGTCTAGCCTTAGTTCGATACCCTAACCCAGATCGATTTAGAACGGACTTCTGTTTTCCAAGGATCATATCAAGACCCTTGGAACCCGAAGTGAATCGCTCCAAAGATGCTCTAAGTTCCTTGACTTGAGTTTTCAATAAGGAGTTCTCTTTCTCAAGTTTTTTAATTTGAGTAGAGGTTCCTTCTTGAACCTTCTCAGTTAAGGATCTAGAGTCAGCATCCTCTTTCAGGAGTTTTACTTCCTGTCGGAGAGACTCGACTCAAATTTTGGCTTTCGCCAAGTTACTAGATAGGTAAGCAATTAATTCAGCTAATTCTGCTTTTGAATAACCACTTACAGTTATTTTGCCGTCTTCTGAAATTGTGAGCTTTTCGTCGTCCGGCTCCGATTCTGATCCGGTGTCGATGTCTTCGGATGCAGTCAATGTGAGCAGGTTCGATTGTGGGGCCTCTTCTTCTTCTTCGGATGAAGACTCGTCCCACGTTGCTTGAAGGGCCTTCTTCCTTCTTGTCTTCTTGGCTTCTTTCAGATTAGGGCACTCCGATTTGAAGTGTCCCTTCTTGTTGCATTCGAAGCAGGTCATACTTGATTTGTTCTTGGATGGTTCAGCCGGATCCTCCTTCTTTCGCCTGGCTTTTCTTCTATTAGACTGATTCTTCAATTCCTTGTAGTAGTCCCGAGCAAGCCGAACCAGCTTGGGTCGATCCCCTTCACTGTCTTTTGAGTCTGAGTCTGAGTCTGAGTCATCCTCAGGTGCAGGTTGAGGCTTCTTCTTGACCATCATTCCTGTTTTGCCTGCAACAAAAGCAATGCCTTTCTCGACCACGGTGCAGTTAGTCTGCTCATGTAATTCAAGTTCAGAAAATAACTCATCTAATTTGATTTTAGAAAGATCCCTTGAAACTTTGTACGCATCTACCATAGATGCCCACAAAGTATTTCTCGGGAAAGCGTTAAGGGTATACCTGATCAGGTCACGGTTCTCTACCTTGTGACCGATTGTATATAGCCCGTTCATCAATTACTGGATTCTGGCGTGGAGCTGGGTTGTTGACTCGCCGTCGTTCATTTTGATCGTGTATAGCTTGTTTAGCAGTAGGTCCCTCTTGCTGATTCGGGTGTCGGAGGTTCCTTCGTGCAATTCAATTAACTTACCCCAGAGTTCCTTCGCACTATTGAATGGTCCTCTCGGTTCAGCTCTTCTTTGGTTAGACCGCATTGGAGTGTCTGGGTCGCTTTAGCATCGGCCTCGATCTTCCTTTTTAGCGAGGCATCCCATTCTGTGTAAGGTTGTGCCACACCTTCAGCATTTTTTTGGGATTTCCATACTAGATTGGATAATTATCCACATGTCCACCTGAGTTTTCAGGTGGACTTCCATCCGACTCTTCCACTAGGAAAAGTCCTCCCCACTGAAGAGTGGTGGTCTGGCTGTACTGAAACCCTCTTGCATGACCATTTAGAAATTCTGAAATAAAAGCAACAAAAAACTGTCCCAAGACTTGGTCTTGGATTAGCAGTGCGGGAATAAGATATTTAAACGAAATTATCGAGTGGTGTTGCACCAACCTCGATTAACGATAAAAATTCGATCGAAAAAAAAATTCATAAAAATCCGAAAAACTCCCAAATTGGTGGTTGCACCAAATTTGAGCTACCCCGCTCTAATACCACTTGTTGGATCGAGAAACACGATAGAGGGGGGATGAATATCGTGAAAATCTTTTCGGATTGGAATAAGAGAAAATACGCAGTGGAATTAAAACGAACACACAAAGAACATAAGTAGTTTTACTTGGTTCGGAGTCGCGATCGGCTCCTACTCCAAGGCCCACGGTCCTTGACCGTTTATTGCTGGCAATTCTATATTCGCGCAAAGGTTTACAGACATTGATGCAAGAATAGTGCAGTAAATAAAAGAATTTACTTTTCGTTACCGACGCCCGGTGTAGATCGTACTTTAGAGCAGAGGGTCGTCATCGACACTAGAGTCTCGAGATCGGAGTTTGCCGGAGCAGAGCTCTTGAACAAAAAGCATAGAGGCGTTGGAAAGTTGTGTTCTGAAGCCTTGGGGGTCGAGCCCCTTATATAGTGCTCCTCGGGACGCCTGGGACGTCGGGGGTGCCCGACACGTGCCTTCCGATCGGAGAAACTTCATCCGCAGCTCGGTCAACGCTTATCCCCTTCAAATCAGCCTCTGGAGCTGACTGGGGCGCCCAGGACCTCCTGGGCGCCCAGCTTGACTGGTTCTGCTGGCTTCGTGGCTGATTTTGCATCGACTCCTCTTTGACTTTGACCTTGGGCGCCCGGGGCCTCCGAGGCGCCTAGTCCAGTGTGATTTCGAAGCATCCTTGCTTCTGTGCTTGTTTGGCTTTGACCTTGGGCGCCCGGGACCTCCCGGGCTCCTAGCCCAGCTGCCTGCCCCTCTCCTTTAGGGTGTTATGAGCTGCAGAAACACACTCCTTCGGTCCCTGCATGCAAGGTTAGTTCCAAAACAAACAAAGCAAGAATATTAGTTAATTTTTACAACCGTAGTTATCTTGGTTCTGACTTCGGGTCTCCCAAATGGAATCCAAGGTCGAACCGACACCTACTGTTCCCTCGACGGGGAATGCGTCCTCACCTACTCCTCTTAGGAGAGTTTACCTTTGGCCAACCGGCTCCTACGGTTGGACTTTTGCCTGATCCACGTGACCAGGTCTTCGTGCCCAATCCTTGACCTGGATTTCGTGCCCACCTTCCGAGCAGGTCTTCGGTGCCCAGCCCCTTGACTAGGACTTCTTTGCCCAGCCATTTGCTAGGACGATCATGAGTGGCACCTAGTAGTACATCATGATCCCCAATTAATCGAAAGATCAACGGTTGACCTCAGAAACTATTCTGAAACCCTTCAGTAGCTATAATGAATCGTGCCTCATTCCCTTCACCATCTTATACCCACTTGGTTCAGGACATGGTCTATGTGTGTCAGTCCCCACTAGGCTGACTATGTCACACCTAACCCAAGTAACGTTTTCTCGTCCTACGGATTCTAATTACTCTCATGTATTTAAGAGATTCAAACTCTGAACATGTCATGCTCTGGCCAGAGACTTCGAGTAACAACCCGACGATAGGTCTCGGGTATACATCTCCACGCAAGGAGTGGTGAATCTTTTGTAGGCTATTCAAACATCTTCGGGCACTTCGGCTTATACCCAATCATTCTGGGTCCACACCTCCTTGGAGATGCTTGCTTAAGATGTCAAAGTATAAGTATCCATGACCAAGATGACTTGAACACCGTAAGTCAAAGGAACATCGCACATAAGCTGCAGTAAGAACTTCACTGACATATCTATATGTAGACTACCATATGAAGTTTTACATCCAGTCACTCCAATGAACTAGTTCTCTTAACTAGCATCCATGTTTATCTCCGGACATCTCAATGACACCAGCCAGTGAGAATCAGCTGATTAGAGAATAACCCATATTAGTCTCAACAGAATTGATAGTGTCCGTATTTATCAATTCATCGACTAGGGACAATTTCAATACTTCACAATTGCACATGTAGAGATAATCACTAGTTGTGAATTCATCACAAATTCTTTCATGCTGTGAATTGTATTGCGGACATTCAGTAAATGAGCTTAAGATCTCAATCAAATACATAAACATGTATACTCAAATAGTGAATATTTATTTATTAAAATAAATGATTATAATCATAAGGCGATTGCCTTAGGACACTTCTCTCATATCACTAACAAACTCCCACTTGGCCTAATGCCAATCGCTACGGTACCCAAAACCATAGGCTCTAACATGTCCCTCAAACTTGCTTTGAGGCAAGGCCTTAGTTAAAGGATCCACTAAATTCCTTTCAGTGGGAATTTTCTCAATTTGTATATCATTCCTACTTATAATCTCTCTGATCAGATGATAACGGCGAAGCACATGTTTGGATCGTTGATGAGACCTTGGTTCCTTTGCTTGTGCAATAGCTCCATTGTTGTCGCAGTAAACTAGTATTGCTTCATTAATGGTTGGAACCACACCAAGTTCTGAGACAAACTTCTTGATCCAAACTACTTCCTTTACTGCTTCCGAAGCTGCAATATATTCCGCTTCCGTGGTAGAATCTGCTACGGTGTCTTGCTTGGAACTCTTCCAACTTATTGCGCCTCCATTCAAAATAAATACGTATCCGGACTGAGATTTGAAGTCATCCTTATCTGTCTAGAAACTGGCATCTGTATACCCACGTATTTCCATATCACCTTCTCCATATATTAGGAACACATCCTTAGTTCTTCTTAAGTACTTGAGGATTGTCTTGACAGCCGCCCAATGATCCATTCCTGGATCAGACTGGTATCTGCTTGTGACGCTTAGAGGATACAATACATCGAGCCTAATACATAACATAGCATACATGATAGATCCTATCGCGGATGCAATAAGGAATCTTATTCATGCAAATCCTCTCGTCTTCTGTGCGCGGACACATAGACTTCGAAAGGTTGATCCCTTGCCTGATGGGAAGGTAACCTTTCTTGGATTCCGACATGCTAAACCTTTCTAGCACTCGGTCTATATATGTAGACTGCGAAAGACCAAGCAATCGTTTTGATCTATCTCTATAGATTCTAATCCCAAGGATATAGGTTGCTTCTCCCAGGTCTTTCATGGAGAAAGTTTTGGACAACCAAAGTTTAACTGACTGTAAGACTGATATATCGTTTTCTATAAGTAATATGTCATCGACATATAACACTAGGAATACAACTGCACTCCCACTAACCTTCTTGTACACACAAGATTCGTCAGGATTTTGTGAGAAATCAAACTCATTGATTGCCTCATCAAAACGGATGTTCCAGCTCCTGGATGCTTGCTTTAGTCCATATATGGATCGTCGAAGCTTTCATACTTTGGTTTTATTAAGTGATGTGAAACCTTCAGGTTGTATCATGTATACATCCTCAAGCAGGTTTCCATTAAGGAAAGATGTTTTCACATCCATTTGTCATATCTCATAATCATAATGAGCTGCTATGGCCAGGAGCATCCGAATGGATTTAAGCATAGCTACTAGCGAATAGGTTTCGTCATAATCAATTCTTTGTTTCTGACGATATCCTTTTGCCACTAATCTAGTCTTAAAAGTAACAACATTACCTTCCATGTCGATTTTCTTCATGAAAACCCACTTGCACCCTATGGGCTTAATCCCTTCAGGTGGGTTAACCAAGTCCCATACTTGATTTTTGTACATGGAATCCATTTCCGACTTCATGGCTTCAAGCCATTTATCCCTTTCTGAATTTTTCAGAACATCTTCATAAGTGATAGGTTCGTCATCGTTAATGAGTAACACGTCGTTCGATTCACGTTTGAGAAATCCGTATCTCTCTGAAATATTGCGTGTCCTATCAGACCTATGACGAAGTGGTGTTGTTTTTGGTTCAACTGATAGCTCATCATTATGAGTTATTGGTTGTGGGTCTAGACTAGGTGTCTCTGTAATGTCTATTAGAGTTTCTTGAACTTCTTCAAGTTCAATGCTACTCCCACTGTTTTCTTGTAAAAAAATTCTTTTTTTAGAAATACAACATGCCTTGAAACAAACACCTTTTGTTTCAAGGGATGATAGAATTGGTAACCTTTCATTTCCTTAGGGTATCCAATAAATAGATATTTATCAGACTTAGCATCCAATTTGTCTGATACAGTCCGCTTTACATAAGCAGGACAACCCCATATCTTTAGGTGAGATAAATGAGGGTTCTTACTATTCCACGTCTCATATGGAGTAGTAGAGACTTCCTTGGTCGGAACTCTGTTTAGTAAGTAAATAGCTGTCTTAAGCGCATGACCCCAAAAGGATTTTGGAAGAGTTGCATGATTCATCATAGATCTAACCATATCCATCAAGGTTCGGTTACGCCTCTCAGATACACCATTATGCTGTGGTGTATATGGCGGAGTCCATTGAGACAATATCCCATTGTCCCTAAGATAATCTTGAAACTCTTGACTTAAGTATTCACCACCCCGATAGGATCGAAGTATCTTAATACTTTTGCCAAGCTGTTTCTCTACTTCACTTCTGAACTCTTTGAATTTCTCAAAAGCTTCAGATTTGTGTTTCATTAAGAACACATACCTGAATCGTGAGTGATCATCGATAAAGGTAATGAAGTAGCTATAGCCTCCTTATGCAAGAGTTGGCATTGGTCCACATACATCAGTATGTATTAGACCAAGCAATTCTCCCACTAGTTTACCTTTTTCGGAAAAGGGTAATTTGGTCATCTTGCCTTTTAAGCATGATTCGCATGTATCAAATGAACCGGGTTCAAATGATTCCAGAATTCAACATCGGTGTAATTTGGTCATGCGTTTCTTGCTTACATGGCCAAGACGACAATGCCACGTATAGGAGTCCATCTGATTATCTATTCTAGCACGTTTGTTGCTAACTTCGATATTGAAAACGTTACCGGATAAATCTAATGTGTAGATACCATTGCATAATGTTCCGGTCCCATAAAGATCACCATTTAAAGTTATGTAACAGCAATTGTTACTAAAAGTTAAATGATAACCCTTTTCATTTAAGCATGAAATAGATACAATGTTCTTTATTAACGAAGGAACAAAATAACAATTATCCAATTCTAAGACAAGTCCAGTAGGGAGCTTTAGCAAATATGTTCCGATGGCAACAACAGCAATCTTTGCTCCATTTCCAACTCGCAAATTCGCTTCTCCCTTGACGAGTCTTCTTCTATTCCTTTGCCCCTGTATGTCATTACATATATGTGAGCTACACCCAGTATCAAGTACCCAGGTGTACGAGGAAATAGAGTGACATTCAATAATGAAGATACCTGAAGAGGATGGGGCATCGGATGACGTCTTCTTCAAGGACTCAAGATTAACCTTGCAGTTTCTTCGCCAGTGGCCCTCCTTGCCACAGTGATGGCAAGTGCCTTTTGGTGCCTTTTCAGTCTTTTTAGCTTTTTTCTTCCTTCCCTTATTCTGTTCTTTGGGCTTCCTCTTAGAGGCTTTCTTTGAGAAACCAACTAACAGTATCGTCTTCTGATCCTGCTTTATAGAAGGCTCTACAGTCTTCAGCAGGTTAAGCAACTCAGGAATGGTAGTCTCCAGTTTGTTCATCCGATAGTTCATCACAAACTGTGAGTAACTCTTGGGCAAATAATGCAGAATTAAGTCAATACTTAGTTCGTGATCCATTACAAATCCGAGTGTGCCTAGTCACTCAATGTACCCCAACATCTTCATCACAAACTGTGAAACAGAAAGTGCCTTCTTGCATCTTAGAGGTGAAGAGGAGTCTCGAGACCTCAAACCTTTCGGATCTCGCCTGCTCATCAAACAGCTCATGAAGATGGAAGACGATGGTATGAGCATTCATATGCTCATGCTGCTTTTGTAGCTCAGGTACCATAGCGGCCAGCATGATGCAACTCGCAAGTTCAGAATCGGCCACATGTTTTTTTTAAGGAAAAGAAACATCTTATTCCTTTGAAAGAAATCCATATAAGAAGGGGGACCAAACCTAACCTTCTAATATGGAGGTACAAGATTTGCTTGATTTACAAGTATTTCAAAGAGTGTAAAGGAAAAAGCTGGCAAACAACATAATCTATTCAAAAAATTAGCCAAATCCCCCATTTAAGCCAAAATCCAATGTTGGACAGCATACTTCAAACCGAAGGAGATCTATTCAGTCATCTTCAATGCAACAGAATCTATTAAAATTTCACTGAGAATTTACTCTTAATCTTTCAACGATTAATTCCAGCATCTTCCTAATTCTGAAATCTATTAAGACATTTACAAACCAACTTGATACCCATAAAGATAGCAATAAACCATATAACTTTCCTCAAGCCAGAATTCTGAAAATTTGAATCAGGAGTTAACATTGAAAATTTGGCTCTACCAAGCTGTGCGTCTATACAAAAGCATCATAGCCAGAGAGAACAGGTAAAACCAGAGGCTAATAGAACTTGGCGCATTTTTAGATACTCTGCTTTAACCTTTAGGGTACAGCAGCTGGAACCTTGGCATACAAAGAAACATTAAAGGAATCAATTTGAGAAGCTTTCGATTTGCGTGCATAGTACTCTATACACAATCTGGCAATCTTTGCCAACCCTTGAAACCTTTTGATACTTGGCACATTATAGAATCGGCCACATGTTTCTGATAGGCCACTATCTGGTCTGGAGTTGCATCTTTAGGAGGATGGTTGGGAAGTTGATCTTCAAGGACATAAGAAAACTTTTCTACCTTGAGGACTATCCTCAGGTTTCGAAGCCAGTCCATGAAGTTTGGCCCAGTCAGCTTGTTGGTGTCCAAAATGGAACGTAAATTCAGAGAAGACATGATCAGGTGATTATCCTAGAAATACAAATTGAGATTATGTGATGAGAATGATAAAGAATGCATCAATATACATTAATTAAATCCTATTTATTTTTCGAATTGAATAACCCTTTTTATCAATTGGGGAGATCGTAGGAACATCTCCAAATAGGTTGATATCCAACCATAGATAAAAACAACCATGGCTAGAGTCCATCAAGTTATTCTTAGCTATGAAGGTAGGTAATTATACCGATTACATATTATACATATGTAACTATCACATTATGCTATCAACTAATTGAATGTTTGCATAAATCATTGGGTTGTTAACTCATTAACAAGTATGCAACAATATACATAGCACCCAACTGCACCTCTCTTTACATCGACCTTGGCTGTGGCACAACAAATCGATGCTCCAAGCTTAAGGCTGACCCATTAATCAAGAAATAGTTTTAATATGGTTGGGGCGCATTCAACCGTTTAGTCAGGCTTGGATTTGTCCAACAACCAAAACTAAGGATTGACCTCTGACTCCAACTATATTAATCATAAACTAATTTCATGGTATGAACATGTTGAGGTTCAAGCCAGGCATGGATGTGTCCATCAACCCAAACGAGAAACAAAACTCCGGCTCTAACCTTATTAATGGAAGGTGTTGGCCTTAATATTTTGTAAGGGGTTTTGGGTCTCATCCTTCTCTTTTATGCACATTCATGACATATAATTATGTCATGTTCTAACGATTTTCTTAATAAAGTATGTATGCGACTTAATTTATCAAGTCTCATTAATTGAATTAGGAACCGGATTTCCTAATTCTAATTTCATACTTTATTCAAGGAATTATTTTGGGAAACTATTTTCTGAATTATCGTAATCAATTTCGGAAATAATATGTTTAAGACTTTGATTTCTCTAAATCAAATTTTATTAAATTAAGAGACAGATTCCCTTAATTCAACCACATATTATTTTCATGAAAATCTTATTTAAGGAAATATACTCTATAGGAAACAATTTTCCTAATTAATTTTGGAGACAATAATATGTAAGAGCATCACCTCATAAATCAAATAAGGAAATTATCGTTTGAGAATCACCTCAAAATTTCCAAGATTTGATCACATATTTTATTTATGGAAAATTAATATCAATATCTTAATTTGGACGGCTCCCCAAGGCTCAATCCAAAATAAGAATTTAACAGTTTAAATTCAATTTAGGAAATTTAATTATAACAACTAACTTTAAATTGGACGGCTCCCCGAGGCTCAATCTAAAATAAAGAATTTTGTAAATAATTTAATTTCTAATTATGAATTTAAATGCCAATTAATATTCCCATAATTTGTCTAGACTTTCTTGAAAGAAAGTGCCCAAAATTGCGAGCTTTCCATAAATGGAAAGTTTTCCAAAAATAAAAGGTTTTCAGAATAATTGTAAGTTTCTGGTACAAAGAAAACTTACATTTTTTCAAAATTGGAAAATTTCCAAAATAGAAAATTTCCAAAATTGGAAAGTTTTCAAAAATGGAAAGTTTTCACAATTATCATAAAATTTCAGAAACAGAGATATTTCAAAAGTTTGCGAAATTTCATGAGGATTTCCAAACTTTGAAATTCCTAAATCAAAAATTTACCATAATTGGAAAGTTTCCATAATTGGAAAAATTTCCAAAATTGAGATCATGACAAAGCTTTCCGCGAAACAATTATATGATTATGTCGAACACAAACCACGGCTCTGATACCACTGTAGGGACCGGGTGCATGTTGACATGGATGCGGGTTCGTAATTTTAAAATTAATTACGTGCAGCGGAAGGTTTAGCATAAATAATTTCTCAAATTATTTAACCACACATCTAAGCATGCAATTTTATCTTGTGTAGACATGATCATATATTTAAAATTTTGCAGAAATGTAAACTAATTTACGTATTACCTCGCGTAACTCGAAGGAAGGGACGAGATCCAACCGTAAGCGTCCCTTTGAAGCTCCGCCTCTATTCGCGTCCACGCCGAGCATCTTCGGGATGACTTCGCAAAGCCACGAGTTTCGTGTTCTCGAGAACTACTAGATTCTCCGAGAATGCGACAAGAAAAACCAAGAGAGAAGTAATCACATCGGAAAAACTCACTACCAAGGTTGGCCGGAATCACAATTCCGGCGAGAAGGAGGAAGATGACTTGCGCCCAATCCCAAGGTGATGATGGCCGGAGAGGAAGATCGTCCCAATGGAAGAACTTCGTCTACTCAGTGCCTCTCCTTGTGCTCACGGCAAGAAGAAGGGAGAAGAACCTTGTGGCCGGCCAAGAGGAAGAAGGGAGGAGAGGGAGAGAGCCTAGGCAAGAATACTTCGATTATTTTCCAAGCCTTGCCTTGGGTCCTTTATATAGTGGCCTCTCAACCGCCAAGTCTCTTTTTTTCTTATGGAATAAATTTTCTATGACTTATTCCATCATGCCAAGTTTTATCATATTTTAATTCATGATAAAAATCAACCAAGTCTCTTTTTTTCTTATGGAATCAATTTTCTTATCATGGTAAATCAATCCATGATTGATTTTATAAAATAAAATAAACCAATCCATGGTTCATTTTAATTTCCATGAAAAATAAACCAAACTTTGGTTATTATATAAAAATTTATATCATCCATAATTTTATAAAACAAACCACACTTGGTTTATTTTATAAATTGAACCAAAAACTTGGTTCTCTCCCTTTGTTGTGGTCGGCCAAGCAAAGAGGATGGAGACCCTCTTTAGCCGGCCCATCCTGTTGGAACCCGGATGGCTAGAGAGGGGGTGAATATAGCCAATCACTTGGACTTTAAGCACTTATTGAATTTCTGCACTTCACTTTGTTAGTAGCATAGCGGAAGTATTGAAAACGAAGTATGCAGAAAAACAGGAAACAAAACAAACTAACACCACTAGCAAGATCGCTAACAAGGAGGGTTTATAAGGTTCCGGGATAACTTGCCCCTACTCCTTGGCGTGCCCTTAAGGTGGGCGATCCCTTGATCGTCGACAGATGAAGCCCCGGTGAACACCGGATAAAAAGCAACCTCCTTCTTGGTGGAGAAACCTCTCCACAGCATTTCAATCAAGGATATAGTTTAAGCACAATGAAACCAAGAAAGATCTTACTTAGCACTTAGCAAAGACAAGAACACAGCAAGCTTCTCCCGAGCTCCACCCAGCGACGATCTCTCGCAAGAACCCTTTCGCCGTGTCTTCTCGCTGTCGGACTCAAAGCCTCTTGTTCCTTCCTCCAAGTGCTCAAGCAAGGAATGATTGCTTCAGAATTGCAGTAGCTTGCTCAAGATGATAGAACTCAAGAACACGCAAGCCAAGTGTGGAGAAACACAGTCGCGCCGTAAGAACTCAAGCAGCCGAACTCTTTCCGCTCCTTTTGTTCCTCCACTGAGTATCAGGTGACACCATCTCACTGCAGCCTCCAGCTACTTACCTGCAACCACCAGCTACCACTGAGCTCCTCTGGACTCCCTGAGCCTCCCTCAGACCAGCCCCAGACAGCAGCTCCAGCCAGCGCCAGCGCCCGTTGCAACCTGAGATGGAAAAACAGACAAACCTGCTGCAAGGAAAGGTCTCCATTGACTCTCCTTGAGTGTTTGAATCCTCCCCTGTCACCTACAGCTTAATCAGATCATTAGAGCAGTATATCAACTAGAGAATCAAGCATCAGAGATGAAATGCAGAGAATCGGATACGTTTAGACGCGATCAGAGCGTCTGACAGTGCAGTTTGAATTAAAATGATCGATCACCAGACCGATCATAGAGCCTCCTGATCGGTCACCAGACCGATCAGGCTTCATCCTGATCGATCCCCAACGCTCAATCAGGAATCACGATTTCTTTGGGACTCTCCTGGATCGATCACCAGACTGATCCCAGGTTGTGGATCGATCACCAGACCGATCCACCCCTTTATCGGGCGATTTCTGAGATTAGCAGTCCAAACCTACTGATCGATCACTAGACCGATTAGGTCATGACCAGACAGATCAGGCTCCGTCCTGATCGATCATAGAGAGGAACCTGCGACTCTGGATCGTTCTTCAGAACGATCTGCACAGTGATCCTGATCGATCCACAGACCGATCGGGAGCAGATCGGCAAGGGAACTCAACCTCACTGTGTGCTCCCTGATCGGTCACCAGACCGATCAGGAGCCAAGCAGTGGGTGAAATGCATACTCCCCGATCGGTCACCAGTCCGATCAGTCATCGCTGGATCAGTCACCAGACCGATCCACGAAGGAGCACCGTGCCAACTCCCTGATCGGTCACCAGACCGATCCAGGGGCTCCAACCTAGCCCTCCAAGCTAGTGTTTTATCCAACCTAGCCCTCCAAGCTAGGACCTGACCCTCCAAGCCAGGGATTTTCACCTATCCCTCCAGTTGGGACATTTCACCTAACCCTCCAAGTTAGGACTTTTCACCTAGCCCTCCAAGCTAGGAGTTTTCACCCAACCTTCCGAGTTAGGACTTTTCCACAACTAGCCCTCCAAGCTAGGACCTGACCCTCCAAGCCAGGATTTTTCACCTAACCCTCCAAGTTGGGAATTTTCACCTAACACTCAAAGTTAGGACTTTTCACCTAGCCCTCCAAGCTAGGACTTTTCACCCAACTCTTCCGAATTAGGTCATTCCAAACCTAGCCCTCCAAGCTAGGACCTGGCTTCACTCACCAGGATTTGATCTAACCTGGCTTCACTCACTAGGACTCGGCTTCACTCATCGAGATTTCCATCACCTGGCTTCACTCACCAGGACCCGGATTCACTCACCGGGATTTCAATCACCTAGCTTCACTCACCAGGAGCCGACTTCACTCACCGGGATTTCCATCACCTGACTTCACTCACCAGGACCCAGCTTCACTCACCGGGATATCCATCACCTGGCTTCACTCACCAGGACCCGGCTTCGCTCACCGGGATTTCAATCACCTGGATTCACTCACCAGGACTCGGCTTCACTCACCAGGACCCGGTTTCACACACCGAGATTTCATGCCCAGTCCCCAACCAGGACTTAATCCACATTTATTCAACGAAACTTAAATCATTGTCAACATCAAAACAACAATCGGGCCAGACTGTATCAACACATCCAAGCCATGCTCTAATGAATTAAACTTATTTAATTCATCTATTAAGTCTTCTAAAGACTTAGTCATTTTATGCTTCCGATGTGTCTTTGAAAAATTCAAATTCGACTTATCGTTTGGCTCAACCAAACCTAATCTCTCTTGATTGGAAAATCTAATTTTCAACTAGTTTTAAATCCCTCGGATTACTCGTAGTGCGTGTGACTAAATAGGCTTTCGATTTATGTTGGCCGTCTATAATTAACCAATTATAGAACGATCATGAGTGGCACCTAGTAGTACATCATGATCCCCAATTAATCGAAAGATCAACGGTTAACCTCAGAAACTATTCTGAAACCCTTCAGCAGCTATAATGAATCGTGCTCCATTCCCTTCACCATCTTATACCCACTTGGTTCAGGACATGGTCTATGTGTGTCAGTCCCCACTAGGCTGACTACGTCACACCTAGCCCAAGTAACGTTTTCTCGTCCTACGGATTCTAATTACTCTTATATATTTAAGAGATTCATACTCTGAACATGTCAAGCTCTGGCCAGAGGTTTCGAGTAACAATTCGACGATAGGCCTCGGGTATACATCTCCTCGCAAGGAGTGGTGAATCCTTTGTAGGCTGTTCAAACATCTTCGGGCACTTCGGCTTATACCCAATCATCCTGGGTCCACACCTCCTTGGAGATGCTTGCTTAAGATGTCAAAGTATAAGTCTCCTTGACCAAGATGACTTGAACACTGCAAGTCAAAGGAACATCGCACTTAAGCTGCAGTAAGAACTTCACTGACATATCTATATGTAGACTACCATATGAAGTTTTACAGCCAGTCCTTAACTAGCATTCATGTTTATCTCCGGACATCTCAGTGTCACCAGCTAGTGAGAATCAGCTGATTAGAGAATAACCCATGCTAGTCTCAACAGAATTGATAGTGTCCGTATTTATGAATTCATCGACTAGGGACAATTTCTATACTTCACAATTGCACATGTAGAGATAATCACTAGTTGTGAATTCATCACAAATTCTCTCATGCTGTGAATTGTATTGCGGGCATTCAGTAAATGAGTTTAAGATCTCAATAAAATACATAAACATGTATACTCAAATAGTGAATATTCATTTATTAAAATAAATGATTATAATCATAAGGCGATTGTCTTAGGACATTTTTCTCATATCACTAACAAACTCCCACTTGGCCTAATGCCAATTGCTACGGTACCCAATGCCACAGGCTCTAACATGGCCCTCAAACTTGCTTTGAGGCAAGGCCTTAGTTAAAGGATCCGCTAAATTCCTTTCAGTGGGAATTTTCTCAATTTGTATATCATTCCTACTTATAATCTCTCTGATCAGATGATAGCGGTGAAGCACATGTTTGGATCGCTGATAAGACCTTGGTTCCTTTGCTTGTGCAATAGCTCTATTGTTGTCGCAGTAAACCGGTATTGCTTCATCAATGGTTGGAACCACACCAAGTTCTGAGACAAACTTCTTGATCCAGACTGCTTTCTTTGCTGCTTCCTGAGCTGCAATATATTCCGCTTCCGTGCTAGAATCTGCTACGGTGTCTTGCTTGGAACTCTTCCAACTTATTGCGCCTCCATTCAAAATAAATACGTATCTGGACTGAGATTTGGAGTCATCCTTATCTGTCTGGAAACTGGCATTTGTATACCCACATATTTCCATATCACCTTCTCCATATATTAGGAACACATCCTTAGTTCTTCTTAAGTACTTAAGGATTGTCTTGACACCCACCCAATGATCCATTCCTGGATCAGACTGGTGTCTGCTTGTGACGCTCAGAGCATACGATACATCGGGCCTAGTACATAACATAGCATACATGATAGATCCTATCGCGGATGCATAAGAAATTTTATTCATGCAAATCCTCTCGTCTTTTGTGCGCGGACACATAGACTTCGAAAGGTTGATCCCATGCCTGATGGGAAGGTAACCTTTCTTGGATTCCGACATGCTAAACCTTTCTAGCACTCGGTCTATATATGTAGACTGCGCAAGACCAAGCAATCGTTTTGATCTATCTCTATAGATTCTAATCCCAAGGATATAGGTTGCTTCTCCCAGGTCTTTCATGGAGAAAGTTTTGGACAACCAAATTTTAACTGACTGTAAGACTGATATATCGTTTCCTATAAGTAATATGTCATCGACATATAACACTAGGAATACGACTGCACTCCCACCAACCTTCTTGTACACACAAGGTTCGTCAAGATTTTGTGAGAAATCAAACTCTTTGATTGCCTCATCAAAATGGATGTTCCAGCTCCTGGATGCTTGCTTTAGTCCATATATGGATCGTCGAAGTTTGCATACTTTGGTTTTATTAACCGATGTGAAACCTTCAGGTTGTATCATGTATACATCCTCAAGCAGGTTTCCATTAAGGAAAGCTGTTTTCACATCCATTTGTCATATCTCATAATCATAATGAGCTGCTATGGCCAGGAGCATCCGAATGGATTTAAGCATAGCTACTGGCGAATAGGTTTCGTCATAATCAATTCCTTATTTCTGACGATATTCTTTTGCCACTAATCTAGCCTTAAAGGTAACAACATTACCTTCCATGTCGGTTTTCTTCTTGAAAACCCACTTGCACCCTATGGGCTTAATCCCTTCAGGTGGGTTAACCAAGTCCCATACTTGATTTTTGTACATGGAATCCATTTCCAACTTCATGGCTTCAAGCCATTTATCCATTTCTGAATTTTTCATAACATCTTCATAACTGATAGGTTCGTCATCGTTAATGAGTAACACGTCGTTCGATTCACTTATGAGAAAATCGTATCTCTCTGGAATATTACGTGTCCTATCAGACCTATGAAGAAGTGGTGTTGTTTTAGGTTCAACTGATAGCTCATCATTATGAGTTATTGGTTGTGGGTCTAGACTAGGAGTCTCTGTAATGTCTATTGGAGTTTCTTGAACTTCTTCAAGTTCAATGCTACTCCCACTGTTTTCTTGTAAAAGAAATTCTTTTTCTAGAAATACAGCATGCCTTGAAACAAACACCTTTTGTTCCAAGGGATGATAGAATTGGTAACCTTTCATTTCCTTAGGGAATCCAATAAATAGACATTTATCAGACTTAGCATCTAATTTGTCTGATACAGTCTGCTTTACATAAGCAGGACAACCCCGTATCTATAGGTGAGATAAATGAGGTTTCTTACTATTCCACGTCTCATATGGAGTAGTAGAGACTACCTTGGTCGGGACTCTGTTTAGTAAGTAAACAGCTGTCTTAAACGCATGGCCCCAAAAGAATTTTGGAAGAGTTGCATGATTCATCATAGATCTAACCATGTCCATCAAGGTTCGGTTACGCCTCTCAGATACACCATTATGCTGTGCTGTATATGGCGGAGTCCATTGAGACAATATCCCATTGTCCCTAAGATAATCTTGAAACTCTTGACTTAAGTATTCACCACCCCGATCGGATCGAAGTATCTTAATAATTTTTCCAAGATGTTTCTTTACTTCACTTCTGAACTCTTTGAATTTTCAAAAGCTTTAGATTTGTGTTTCATTAAGAACACATACCTGAATCGTGAGTGATCATCGATAAAGGTAATAAAGTAGCTATAGCCTCCTTGTGCAAGAGTTGACATTGGTCCACATACATCAGTATGTATTAGACCAAGCATTTGGTTTACCTTTTTCGGAAAAGGGTAATTTGGTCATCTTGCCTTTTAAGCATGATTTGCATGTATCAAATGAACCGGGTTCAAATGATTCCAGAATTCCACATCAGTGTAATTTAGTCATGTGTTTCTTGATTACATGGCCAAGACGACAATGCCACGTATAGGAGTCCATCTGATTATCTATTCTAGCACGTTTGTTGCTAACTTCGATATTGAAAACGTCACCGGATAAATCAAACATGTAGATACCATTGTATAAAGTTCCGGTCGCATAAAGAACGCCATTTAAAGTTATGTAACAGCAATTGTTACTAAAAGTTAAATGATAACCCTTTTCATTTAAGCATGAAATAGATATAATGTTCTTTATTAACGAAGGAACAAAATAATAATTATCCAATTCTAAGACAAGTCCAGTAGGGAGCTTTAGCAAATATGTTCCGATGGCAACAACAGCAATCTTTGCTCCATTTCCAACTCTCAAATTCGCTTCTCCCTTGACGAGTTTTCTTCTATTCCTTAGCTCCTGTATGTCATTACATATATGTGAGCTACACCCAGTATCAAGTACCCAGGTGTACGAGGAAATAGAGTGACATTCAATAATGAAGATACCTGAAGAGGATGGGGCATCGGATGCCTTCTTCTTCAAGGCCTCAAGATAAACCTTGCAATTTCTTCGCCAATGGCCCTCCTTGCCACAGTGATAGCAAGTGCCTTTTGGTGTCTTTTAAGTCTTTTTGGCCTTTTTCTTCCTTCCCTTATTCTGTTCTTTGGGCTTCCTCATAGAGCCTTTCTTTGAGAAACCAACTAACAGTACCATCTTTTGATCCTTCTTTACAGAAGGCTCTACAGTCTTCAGCAGGTTAAGTAACTCAGGAATGGTAGTCTCCAGTTTGTTCATCCGATAGTTCATCACAAACTGTGAGTAACTCTTGGGCAAACAATGTAGAATTAAGTCAATACTTAGTTCGTGATCCATTGCAAATCCGAGTGTGAGTAGTCGCTCAATGTACCCCAACATCTTCAACACAAACTGTGAAACAGAAGTGCCTTCCTGCAACTTAGAGGTGAAGAGGAGTCTGCAGACCTCAAACCTTTCGGATCTCGCCTGCTCGTCAAACAGCTCATGAAGATGGAAGACGATGGTATGAGCATCCATATGCATATGCTGCTTTTGTAGCTCAGGTACCATAGCGGCTAGCATGATGCAACTCGCAAATTCAGAATCGGCCACATGTTTCTGATAGGCCACTATCTGGTCTGGAGTTGCATCTTTAGGAGGATGGTTGGGAAGTTGTTCTTCAAGGACATAAGCAAGCTTTTCTGCCTTGAGGACTATCCTTAGGTTTTGAAGCCAGTCAATGAAGTTTGGCCCAGTCAGCTTATTGGTGTCCAAAATGGAACGCAAATTCAAAGAAGGTATGATCAGGTGATTATCCTAGAAATACAAATTGAGGTTATGTGATGAGAATGATAAAGGATGCATCAATATACATTAATTAAATCCTATTTATTTTTCGAATTGAATAACCCTTTTTATCAATTCGGGAGATCGTAGGAACATCTCCAAATAGGTTGATATCCAACCATAGATAAGAACAACCATGGCTAGAGTCCATCAAGTTATTCTTAGCTATGAAGGTAGGTAATTATATCGATTACATATTATACATATGTAACTATCACATTATGCTATCAACTAATTGAATGTTTGCATAAATCATTGGGTTGTTAACTCATTAACAAGTATGCAACAATATACATAGCACCCAACTGCACCTCTCTTTACATCGACCTTGGCTGTGGCACAACAAATCGATGCTCCAAGCTTAAGGCTGACCCATTAATCAAGAAATAGTTTTAATATGGTTGGGACTCATTCAACCGTTTAGTCAGGCTAGGATGTGTCCAACAACCAAAACTAAGGATTGACCTCTACCTCCAACTATATTAATCATAAACTAATTTCATGGTTTGAACATGTTGAGGTTCAAGCCGGGCATGGATGTGTCCATCAACTCAAACGAGAAACAAAACTCTGGCTCTAACCATATTAATGGAAGGTGTTGACCTTAATATTTTGTAAGGGGTTTTGGGTCTCATCCTTTTCTTTTATGCACATTCATGACATATAATTATGTCATGTTCTAACGATTTCCTTAATAATGTATGTATGTGACTTAATTTATCATGTCTCATTAATTGAATTAGGAACCGGATTTTCTAATTCTAATTTCATACTTTATTCAAGGAATTGTTTTGCGAAACTATTTCCTGAATTATCATAATCAATTTCAGAAATAATATATTTAAGACTTTGATTTCTCTAAATCAAATTTTATTAAATTAAGAGACAGATTCCCTTAATTTAACAACATATTATTTTCATGAAAATTTTATTTATGGAAATATACTCTATAGGAAATAATTTTTCTAATTAATTTTGGAGATAATAATATGTAAGAGCATCACCTCATAAATCAAATAAGGAAATTATCGTTTAAGAATCACCTCAAAATTTCTGAGATTTGATCACATATTTTATTTATGGAAAATTAATATCAATAACTTAATTTGGACGGCTCCCCGAGGCTCAATCCAAAATAAGAATTTGACAGTTTAAATTCAATTTAGGAAATTTAATTATAACAACTAACTTTAAATTGGACGGCTCCCCGAGGCTCTATCCAAAATAAAAATTTTTGTAAATAATTTAATTTCCAATTATGAATTTAAATGCCAATTAATATTCCCATAATTTGTCTAGACTTTCTTGAAAGAAAGTGCCCAAAATTGCGAGCTTTCCATAAATGAAAAGTTTTCCAAAAATAAAAGGTTTTCAGAATAATTGTAAGTTTCTGGTACAAAGAAAACTTACGTTTTTCCAAAATAGGAAATTTCTAAAATTGGAAAGTTTCCAAAAATGGAAAGTTTTCACAATTATAATAAAATTTCAGAAACAGAGATATTTCAAAAGTTTACGAAATTTCATGAGGATTTCTAAACTTTGAAATTTCTAAATCGAAAATTTACCATAATTTGAAAGTTTCCATAATTGGAAAATTTTCCAAAATTGAGATCATGACAAAGCTTTCCGCGAAACAATTATATGATTATGATGAACACAAACCACGGCTCTGATACCACTGTAGGGACCGGGTGCATATTGACATGGATGCGGGTTCGTAATTTTAAAATTAATTACGTGCAGCGGAAGGTTTAGCATAAATAATTTCTCAAATTATTTAACCACACATCTAAGCATGCAATTTTATCTTGCGTAGACATGATCATATATTTAAAATTTTGCAAAAACGTAAACTAATTTACGTATTACCTCACGTAACTCGAAGGAAGGGACGAGATCCAACCGTAAGCGTCCCTTCGAAGCTCCGCCTCTATTCGCGTCCACGCCGAGTATCTTCGGGATGACTTCGCAAAGCCATGAGTTTCGTGTTCACGAGAACTACTAGATTCTCCGAGAACGCGACAAGAAAAACCAAGAGAGAAGTAATCACATCGGAAAAACTCACTACCAAGGTTGGCCGGAATCACAATTCCGGCGAGGAGGAAGATGACTTGCGCCCAATCCCAAGGTGAAGATGGCCGGAGAGGAAGATCGTCCCAACGGAAGAACTTCGTCGCCTTGGTGCTTCTCCTTGTGCTCACGGCAAGAAGAAGGGAGAAGAACCTTGTGGCCGGCCTAGAGGAAGAAGGGAGGAGAGGGAGAGAGCCTAGGCAAGAATACTTCGATTATTTTCCAAGTCTTGCCTTTGGTCCTTTATATAGTGGCCTCTCAACCGCCAAGTCTCTTTTTTTCTTATGTAATAAATTTTCTATGACTTATTCCATCATGCCAAGTTTTATCATATGTTAATTCATGATAAAAATCAACCAAGTCTCTTTTTTTCTTATGGAATAAATTTTCTTATCATGGTAAATCAATCCATGATTGATTTTATAAAATAAAATAAATCAATCCATGGTTCATTTTAATTTCCATGAAAAATAAACCAAACCTTGGTTATTATATAAAAATTTATATCATCCATAATTTTATAAAACAAACCACACTTGATTTATTTTGTAAATTGAACCAAAAACTTGGTTCTCTCCCTTTGTTATGGCCGGCCAAGCAAAGAGGATGGAGACCCTCTTTGGCCGACCCATCGAAGCGACGCTCCAATGAATTAAACTTATTTAATTCATCTTTTAAGTCTTCAAAAGACTTAGCCATTTTACGCTTCCGATGTGTCTCTGAAAAATTCAGATTCGACTTATCGTTTGGCTCAACCAAACCTAATCTCTCTTGATTGGAAAATCCAATTTTCAACTCGTTTTAAATCACTCGAATTACTCGTTGTGCGTGTGACTAAATAGGCTTTCAATTTATGTTGGTCGTCTATAATTAACCAATTATAGAACGATCATGAGTGGCACCTAGTAGTACATTATGATCCCCAATTAATCGAAAGATCAACGGTTGACCTCAGAAACTATTCTGAAACCCTTCAGCAGCTATAATGAATCGTGCCCCATTCCCTTCACCATCTTATACCCACTTGATTCAGGACATGGTCTATGTGTGTCAGTCCCCACTAGGCTGACTACGTCACACCTAGCCCAAGTAACGTTTTCTCGTCCTACGGATTCTAATTACTCTCATGTATTTAAGAGATTCATACTCTGAACATGTCAAGCTCTGGCCAGAGGCTTCGAGTAACAATTCGACGATAGGCCTCGGGTATACATCTCCTCGCAAGGAGTGGTGAATCCTTTGTAGGCTGTTCAAACATCTTCGGGCACTTCGGCTTATACCCAATCATCCTGGGTCCACACCTCCTTGGAGATGCTTGCTTAAGATGTCAAAGTATAAGTCTCCATGACCAAGATGACTTGAACACTGCAAGTCAAAGGAACATCGCACTTAAGCTGCAGTAAGAACTTCACTGACATATCTATATGTAGACTACCATATGAAGTTTTACAGCCAGTCACTCCAATGAACTAGTTCCCTTAACTAGCATTCATGTTTATCTCCGGACATCTCAGTGTCACCAGCCAGTGAGAATCAGCTGATTAGAGAATAACCCATGCTAGTCTCAACAGAATTGATAGTGTCCGTATTTATGAATTCATCGACTAGGGACAATTTCTATACTTCACAATTGCACATGTAGAGATAATCACTAGTTGTGAATTTATTACAAATTCTCTCATGCTGTGAATTGTATTGCGGACATTCAGTAAATGAGTTTAAGATCTCAATCTAATACATAAACATGTATACTCAAATAGTGAATATTCATTTATTAAAATAAATGATTATAATCATAAAGCGATTGCCTTAGGACACTTTTCTCATATCACTAACACTACGCCCCGGCAAACTCCGACTTCGAGATCCAACGCCGACGACGACCCTCTCCACCGAAATACGATCCACATAGGGCGTCGGTAACGAAAAGTGTAGAAATTTCAATTTCCTTGAAATACTGTAGAACTTAACTTGTAAATCCTTTTTGCGCGATTATAGTATTGCCCAAAGTAAACAGTCAAGGACCGTGGGCCTTGGAGTAGAAGGCGACCGCGACTCCGAACCAAGTAAAAATTGACTTGTGTTCCTGTGTGATTTATTTATTTCCGCTACGTATCTGCTCTTTTTAATCCGAAAAGTTTTAACGATATTCACCCCCCTCTATCGTTTCTTTCGATCCAATAGTCTCTACTAGGCTCGCCTAGATCACTTGTGGGCCTCGGCCCGGTATATACCACTCAATAAAAGTAATATACTTGAAACTTGTAATGCTTGTACTTATAATGCTTACACATTGCATATTTTTGCACTTAAAAAGTAATGTTCCCAAAACTTATTTTGGGACACATCAAGACCTTGGTCTTGTACTCATGAATGCACCTTGCGTGCCTTAGTCCTAGAACTTGTTCTAGGGCTTAGTAAGACCTCGGTCTTACTCTATACTTTCGTCGAGCACCCTGCATACCCTAATCCTAAAACTCATTTTGGGGCAAATCAAGACCTTGGTCTTGCTATACTTAGATCACACACACAAAAGACTTAAAATCATGTTCTATGACAACTAAAATCGTACGAGAATAGCTTTTACTGCAGATGAGTGATCTACTTACATGGTGCTTACTAAACTCACTAATACCAAGCATTAGATCTAATGCAGAACTATCTTCGGGATCTACCCCTTCGTCCACGTCCTTCGCACGGTCGCCGGAACTAGGCACAAGAAGAAACCCTAGTTTCTTCGCCCACTCAAGAGGAAGAAGAAGAAGTGAGGAAATGTCTAATTTCTCATCTTTCCCTTCCCTTATATACTAGTGGAAGTTAAAGCAACTTCCATGAATAGGTGCTTAGGTGCTTACTTGCACTTATCTTAAACTGTTTTCATATACCAATGTGATGCTTTATCACCACCTAATGGAAACTTGAACCAATGCTAAACTAAGGGTCCTTGGTTTGAGCCTCGGCTTTGACTTTTTTTACTCTACAAAAGAAATTTTTAATTTCTTTTTATTTTGGAAAATTTTCGGGTGTTACAATCCTCCCTACCTTATAAAAAGTTCATCCTCAAACTTAGAATAGCTCTGGATACTTTTGCCTCATGCTATCTTCTATTTCCCAAGTTGCCTCCTCAAACTTCTAGTTTAGCCATAGAACCTTCACTAGGGGTACCTCTTTGTTCCTTAGTTTCTTGACTGCCCGATCTATTATCTGAATAGGTCAACTTTCATAACTGAGATCTTCTTGAACTTGTACCGTCTGTGGCTCAATCACTTGGTTGGAATCAAGGATATGTTTCTTCAACATTGAGATATGAAACACATTATGAATAGCTGACATCTATGGGCGTAGCTCTAACTCGTAAGCTACTTTGCTAACTCTTTTCGTTACTAGGTAGGCCCTATGTAACGAGGACTTAGCTTGCCTTTCATGCCGAATCTCATTACGCCTTTCATGGGAGCTACTTTAGGAAAACTATATCCCCAACTTCGAACTCCAGCGGTCTACGACACACATCGACATAACTCTTCTGCCTACTCTGACTAGTTTCTATTCTTTAGCGGATGCTCTTTATAACTTCTGTGATATCCTCAATAAGGTCAGTCTGATACCCCATTTCTTTCTTTTCACTACTTTCATACCAACAGATAGGAGATCTGTACCTTCTACCATAAAGAGCTTCATAAGGTGGTATACCAATAGTAGCTTTGTAACTGTTATTGTAGGTGAACTCAGCTAAACATCAATACATGCACCAACTGCCCTTAAAATCAAATGCACAAGCTCTGAGCATATCTTCTAAAACTTGATTTACTCTTTCTATCTGCCCATTAGTCTGAGGATGGAAAGCTATGCTAAACTTCAGTTTGGTGCCAAGTGTTGTCTGTACACACTCCCAACAGTGCGAAGTGAAACAACCATCTCTATCGGAGATAATGGTCTTCGGAACTCCGTGCAGTCGGATCACTTCCTATACATATAACTGAGCTAGTCTTTCTATTGAGTAAGACACTTTGATTGCCAAGAAGTGTGCAGACTTCGTCAATCTGTCTACAATTACCCAGATAGCATCATAGTCATTTGTTGTCTTTGGTAGACCAACAATGAAGTCCATGGCTATATCTTCCCATTTCAACTCTGGAATCTATATGGGCTGTAGGACTCCTCTTGACCTCTGGTGTTCTTCTTTAACTCTTTGACATGTTAGGTAGGTACTAACATATTTAGCTACATCTCTTTTCATTCCAGACCACCAAAATCTTCTTTTCAAATCCTGGTACATTTTGGTAGAACCAGGGTGCATAGAATAGGGAGTTCTATGGGGTTCTTCAAGAATTTTCTTTCTCAGCTCTTCATTGTTGGAGACACATAGACGGTCACCAAATAGAGTATCCCACTATCAGATACTCTAAATTCTTTACATTCTCCTTCTTGTTTCTCTTTCTTGATCTTTTGAATATCAGAATCTTGATCTTGCTTTATCTGTATATCCTCAAGCAGAGTTAACTCTAGTGTCAATACTGAGAGTTGCCCATATATGATCACAACTCCATAATCTACTATCTCTTTCTACAGTGGTGGCAACAGTGATAACAGGGATATCAAAGTTGCGCAAATCTTTCTACTTAACGCTTCAGCCACTTTATTCCCTTTACCAGGGTGGTAGAGGATTTCACAGTCATAATCTTTGACTAACTCCAGCCACCTTCACTGTCTCATATTTAGGCCCTTTAGAGTGAAAAAATATCTCAGACTCTGGTGAACTGTGTAAATCTTGCACCGAACTCCGTACAAATAATGTCTCCACATTTTGAGAGTGAAGATTACTGCTACCAACTCAAGATCATGAGTAGGGCAGTTCTTTTCATAATCCTTGAGTTGCCTGAATGCATAAGCAATGACCATGCCTTCTTGCATGAGTACAACTTCAAGTCCCAGCTTTGATGCATCACTGTATATATCGAAGCTTCTGTCACTTTCAGGAACTATAAGAATGGGAGCACTTGTCAGTCTTTTCTTTAGCTCAATAAAACATTGCTCACAATCTTCAGTCCACTCATATTTCTTATTCTTTCTGGTAAGGGTGGTTAGTGGAGATGCTATCTTTGAAAAGTCCTTCACAAATATTTTGTAATTCCTTGCTAAACCCAAAAAGCTTCTGATCTCACTAGGATTCTTTGGTCGACCACAGTTACTAACTGCTTCAATCTTTGCTAGGTCTACCATATGTAGGATCGATGCCGTCGGTAGAGGGGGGGGTGAATATCGACTCGAACTTATGTCGGAAAACTTCGTCTTTTAAAAAGAAACTTGCTCGTAACAGAGAACGTTGCTTCCAAGGCAGTGGACGCTTCAATAAAAATCTCCTTATGGCGGAGAAGCCTTAGAACAAAAGCACGCTCAGAGATTTTACAAGTGAATTAATTGCATCTCTAAAGCTAAAACTCTAAGCCTATTTATAGCTTAAGAGAATAAATCTGGATTGATAATTGTTGATGAATTTTCTCTTGGTCGTTGATCCATGGATGTAATCTGGACGGTTGATCATGGATGGGATTAAACTGCATCCATTGGATTCTTTAAGAGATAATGTTTAATTAAAACTTTATCTTCTGCTCGAGACTTTACTCTTGTGATCTCCAACTTATTGTATTCACCTGCTATTCCAGTGGTAACTATGGAGACATGTGTTGCCTTAGGTTTTGGGTTCGAATCCTTTTAGCAACAAATAAATCTCCCCTTTATCGAGCGCCTGGTTTGACTTGGTCAAACTGACCAGCTTTTTGGTTTTTGTCTTTCGGGTGATTTTCGACCAACCAGAGTTAGACTCACCCGAACTTGACTCTGGCCTTTCGCCCCTCGAGCGTGCTTCCTCCCGGCTTCCCGTTCCTTGGACGTCGCGCATGCCCTTCTCGATCCACCGGCATACTCTTTCGTAGCTTTCGCGTCCCTCGGATTGCATCGAGCCCGTCGACTCACTTCCCCCGCACAATCCTTCTCGTTGGCTATGTCTTACGCTTGACATCCTTCATACCTACGCTCCTGCACACTTAGTAGAGGGATTAGAAAACACAGGACCTAACTTAACCTAGTTGATCACATCAAAACTAACCGGGATACCAACACCATAATATCTTCCTTGGAAATGATGTGGCCTAAAAAAGCCACTTGGTCAAGCCAGAATTCACACTTGGAAAACTTGGCATACAATTTCTTCTGCTGTAAGGTCTTCAATACTACTTTTAGATGTTCATCATGTTCTTCCTGAGAATTTGAATAAACTAGGATATCATCAATGAAGATTATGTTGGATCGAGAGAATACGATAGAGGGGGGGTGAATATCGTAAATCGTTCAGATTTAGAGATAGAGAAATCGCACAGCGGAAATTAAAACACAACACCACGAACACAGGTAGTTTTACTTGGTTCGGAGCCTAGTTCGACTCCTACTCCAAGGCCCACGGTCGTTGACCGTTTACTTTGGGCAATTCTATATGAGGCGCAAAAAACAGTTTACAAAGATTGATTACAATAATAGTATAGTAAACTGAAAGAGAACAGTTCTTCGTTACCGACGTCCGGTGTAGAAAATTTATCTCGGAGCAGAGGGATGTCGTCAACACTTTCGTGTCAAGTTGGAAGGTTTCTGGGGCGAAGCGCAGCAGCAGAAGAACGTAACAGCGTTGGAAGAAGTTGTTTTGAAGCTTGGGGGTCGAGGGCCTTTTATAGGGTTCTGAGGGCGCCTTGGAGCACGGGGGCGCCCTCCACGTGGCCTGTGATCCCCTCTTCTCGCGGTCAGCGAGTTATCCCTTCAAAGTCAGGATAATGCTTTGACGGGGGCGCCCTGGAAGCTGAGGACGCACTGGCTGACCTTTTCAGCGGGAGTATCGGCTGGATGAGGCTTATCCTCATCGCTGGCTCCAGGCGCGGGGCGCCCTGGTGCCTGGGGGCGCCCTGGGCGCTGAGGGCGCCCTGGGCGCTGAGGGCGCCCTGGCTGCTGGGGGCGCCCTGGCTGCTCGGGGCGCCCCGGCCAGTATTCAGCCGGGGCTCCTTTTTGCTTCATTTGTTTCATGTTCACCTTGGGGGCGCCCTGGACACTCAGGGCGCCATACTCAGCTGCTGCCTCACTCCTTTGAGGCTCTCTGAGCTGCAGACACTCGTTCCTTTGGTCCTGCATCCAGGGTTAGTCTGAAAACAACATAAAGCAGTAAGTTGTTAGTTTTATACAGCCTTAGCTGTCTTGGTTCTGACTTTGGGTCTCCAAAATGGAACCCTAGGTCGAACCGACGCCTACTGTTCCCTCGACGGGGAACGCATCCTCACCTACTCCTCTCGGGAGAATGTACCTGATGCCAATCGCTCCTCTGGTTGGACTTTTGCCTAGCGGTCCTTCGCCAGGTCTTGGATACGAAGATGTCCTTCGCCTGGCGCCTAGCAGTCCTTCGCTAGGGCTTCAGTACCCTGGCATTCCTTCGCCAGTGCCTAGCAGTCCTTCGCTAGGACTTTTTACCCTGGCATTCCTTCGCCAGTGCCTGGCAGTCCTTCGCTAGGACTTTTTACCCTGCACACTAGAGTAGTATGTTAGATAACAAGTAAGACTTAACTTTTGAGCCCTGTTGCCATTATCAAAACTCAGGTTTGACTTGGGTGCTTTCTGCACCAACAATCTCCCCCTTTTTGATTTATGGCAACCCGATTCAAAAAGTTAAGTTAATCATAGCAGATTTAGTTCCCTCCCCCTGGAAGGAATCTCCCCCTAGATTTTTTAAAAAATTCGTGGGGTTTTTTGAAAATAAGTTTTAAGTCTAAAGATGGATTTTCCTTACACTTTTCAACAGAACTTTTGGGGTCAAATTTTTCAAAAATAATTTTGAAAATTAAACTTAAGTTTAAATACTTAGAGAAATTTTGAAAGCTTGAAATTTTGAATACTTAAGTTTGAGAACTTTTGAAGCCTTAAGTTTTAAAGTACTCAAATAGGTTTGAAAACTTTTAAGTTTAAAGTACATGAAAACTTTAAAGTACTTAGTAGGATTTCAAACACTTAGAACTTTTCTTGAAAAACTTGAGTACTTAAAAAACTTGAGTTTCTAAAGTACTTAGAAGTTTAGAAAAATTTTGAAAGCTTAGAAGTTAAAATTTTTTTTGAAAGTTTAGAAGAATTTTGAACGCTTAGAAGTTAGAAGAATTTTGAAAGCTTTTTGAATAAAGGATATGGTTTAAAATTGAATTTTGAAAAAATAAAAAAAAATAAACTCTCTCCTTTCCTATCTCTCCCCCTTTGCCATATATCAAAAACAAAGAAATATAGCAAACAAACAGATTGCATAAAAAATTGAACTGCATAATTTGCTTGTACTGAATCAATTCAAGACATGAACTCAATCAAATCAGTTTTAATTTTTCGATTAGGGTCTTGTCTAATCCGATTAGCTACTTACTAACTGTTATAAACAGTAGTTTTCGCTAGGGTTAGTCAAGTCAAGTGTTTTGTTCAAGTTAGATTTTCTAAACTTGACACTTAACTTGATTACTGTATAAGTTGTATTTAGAGCCCCAATTACTGCAGTTGCACTGACTTAAAGCATCTTGAATTAAGGCAAAGACCTAAGCATCTCAACCCATTCTAGGTTATCAATCAAAAGTACCCTAAGGTGCTTGTGAGATGCTGGCTTCTAAATCTATAGGTGCATGCAGTTCTAGGGTTAGGGCCTAGGCTAAGTCCATTTACGAAAAAAAACCTTAGTTTTGAAAGGGGTAGTTTTGAAAATAAAACTAAGTAAAAAAAATTTATTTTTAAAGCTTTTCAAAACTGAATAAAGGCTGATTTTTAAAGCTAAACTGATTTTAAGTTGAGTGAAGTAGTACGAAAATGAAAAGTCAATAAAGTGGTAAGAAAATGAAAAGTCAGGTTGAACCTATTCTACTAAGCACAATCCTAACTGCCTTCTTAGTGAGCTAAACTCAGACTCAGATAGGGGTTTTGTGAAAATGTCAGCTAAGTTAGATTTAGAGTCTACATGCTTAAGGACTATTTCACCCCTGGCTACATGGTTTCTTACAAAGTGGTGTTTAACTTCTATGTGTTTAGTCCTGGAATGTTGGATTGGATTCTTGGTTAGATTGATCGAGTTTATGTTGTCAATGAAGACTTGGGTTTGAGTGTAGTTGAGCTGGAAGTCCTTAAGAGTGTGCATCATCCATAAAAGTTGTGCTACACACTCTCCTAAGGCTACACACTCAGCTTTAGTTGTGGATAGAGCTACACAGTGTTGTTTTCTGCTGCACCAACTTACTAGACTGTTTCCTAATAGTTGGCAGCTTCCACTTGTGCTCTTTCTATCTAATTTGCAGCTAGCATAGTCAGAATCTGAGTATCCTGACAAATCAAAGGTTGAGGTCATAGGATACCAAATCCCTACATTTAGGGTGCCCTTAACATATCTTAGTATTCTTTTTAGGGCTGCTAAGTGCGTTTCCTTAGCACAGTTTTGGTATCTAGCACACATCCCTACAGCAAAAAGAATATCAGGTCTGCTGGCTGTAAGGTACAGTAGACTATCTATCATACTCCTATAGAGTTTAAGGTCTACTGATTTACCATCAGGGTCACTATCTATTTTTACATTTGTGGCCATGGGGGTACTTATGCTTTTAGAGTTATCCATTTTGAATTTCTTTATTAACTCTTTAGCATATTTGGATTGATGGACATAGTTTCCATCCCTAGTTTGTTTAATTTGTAAGTCTAGGAAAAAGTTAACTTCTCCAACTAGGCTCATTTCAAATTCATTTTCCATTATTTTAACAAATTCTTTTAGAAAGTTTGAGTTGGTGGACCCAAAGATTATGTCATCTACGTAAATTTGGGCAATAAATATATCTTTTCCTAGGGTTTTAATAAATAGGGTTGAGTCAATTTATCCTTGTTTAAATTCTTTAGAGATTAAGTAAGTTGATAAACGTTCATACCAGGCCCTAGGTGCTTGTTTTAGTCCATATAGTGCTTTAGTTAGTTTGTATACGTGGTCAGGTTTTTCTAAGTCCTCAAACCCAGGGGGTTGTCCTACATAAACTTCTTCTTTAATGAATCCATTTAGGAAAGCTGACTTTACATCCATTTGATATAGCTTAAATCCTTTATGGGATGCAAAGGCTAACAGCATTCTAATGGACTCAAGTCTAGCTACTGGGGCATATGTTTCGTCGTAATCTAATCCCTCTACTTGGCTGAATCCCTTTGCTACTAAGCGGGCTTTATTTCTAACTATTTCTCCTTGATCATTTAGCTTGTTCCTAAAGACCCACTTAGTGTCAATGATGGATTTGCCTTCAGATTTAGGCACTAGTTCCCAGACTTGGTTCCTCTCAAATTGGGCTAATTCTTCTTACATAGCTATGATCCAATCAGGGTCAGGTAGGGCTTCATCTATTGTTTTGGGTTCTATTTTTGATATCATAGCTATTTGACTAAGGTTTCTATAGGAGGATCTATTCCTGACTCCTAGAGTTGGATCACCCACAATTTGATCGGTTGGGTGACTGAGTCTGGGTTTCTTGGTTCTTCTAGAACTTGGTTCAGCCTCAGGTCCAGCTGGTCGGTTTGGTTCACTATTTGATTCGACTCTTTGAGTTGGTTCAATTGTTGAGTTAATAGTTGGTTGATTTGACTCAGTAGTTGGTTCAATAGTTAGTTCGTTTAAGGGTTCAATTAAAGGTTCAACAGTTTGTTTATTATTCTCTTGGTCAGAATTTGATGAAGTTAGGTCTGGATTATCAGATGTTTAGTTGATTTCTTCATCAAATATTAAGTTTGTTGTTTCTTCAATTTTCTTAGTTTGTTCATTGTAAACTCTATAAGCTCTACTTGTGGTTGAGTATCCTAGGAAGATACCTGGGGTTAACTTGGACTGAAATTTCCCTAAATAGTCTTTGGTGTTTAGGATATAGACTTTGCATCCAAAGAACCTTAGGTAGTGTAGATTTGGGAGTTTATGGTAGTACAGTTCATAGGGTGTTTTGTTGTGTCGCTTGTTAATGAGAACCTTATTTTGGATGTAACAAGTCGTACTAATCGCTTCTGCCCAATATTGGTTTGCTAAGATAAATTCGTTGAGCATAGCCCTAGCGGCTTCCTGTAATGTTCTATTTCTTCTTTCGACTATCCCATTTTGTTGGGGGGTTCTGGGACATGAAAATTCATGTAAATACCTATTGACCTTACAGAATTCCTAGAACCGTTGATTTTCAAATTCTCCCCCGTGGTCACTCCTAAGTCTTTTAACTTTGGTATCGTTTTGATTTTCAATTAATTTATAGAATTCATTAAATAGATTTAGGGTTTCATCTTTGGTTTTTAGAAACCTAACCTAGGTGAATCTAGAATAATCATCAACTATTACTAAGCAGTATCGATTCCCGCTTAGTGACTTGGCTCCATGTGAATCAAATAGGTCAAGGTGCAGGAGCTCAAGTGTGGTTTGAGTTAGGTCAGATTGGATTAGTTTGTGATTAGATTTGGTTTGTTTACCTTGATTACATGATTCACATATTAGGTTTTCATAATTTTTAATTTTAGTTATACCTTTAATTAGTCCAAGTTGGGTGATTTTTGAAATAGTTCTTAGGTTAGTATGACCTAGTCTCCTATGCCAGAGGTTTGATTATTCTAACTGAGTTAACATACATTTTGGTACTAGGGGAAGGTTTATAGTGTAAACATTATTTTTCCTAGTGCCCTTAAGCATGATTTCTGAGTCTTGTACATTTCCAATCAGGCAGTTAGAATTGTTGAAGGTGACTATATAACCAGAATCCATAACTGACTTATGCTAAGTAAGTTAAAATTGAAATTTTCAACCAACAGAACTTTCTTAATAACAAAGTCAGATTTAAGTTCAATATTACCTGACTCAATTACCTTGAGTGTAGCATTGTTGCCAAATGCCACTGAGCCTAGGTTCTTGAACTTGAGTTTGGTGAATTTTAATTTATCTCCAGTCATGTGTCTGGAGCAACCGCTATCCAACATCCATTGGTCCAAATCTTTATGTTCCTACACATAAAGAGTTTTGTTGATTTGGATCCAATTAGAGTTAGGAATAGCTTAAATTGATTTTCACTGCCTAGTCTGTCTCACCCAAATCTAGGGTTTTCAGTCACGTTAACCTTATAGGTTTTGTGAGACAGGTTTTGATAAAAGAATTTTCGAAAAACATGATTTATTTTGAAAAACTTAATTAATTTTGCAAACAAATAAATTTATTTTGAAAAAACATTTTAAATCTACAAATAACTGAAAATTTGTGTTAGATTTGAATTTGATAAAGAATAATTTGAATTTGAAATTCAAAAATTGGCTTCCAGGTCTTGGCGAGGCACTAGGCCTTCTTTGGCCGTAGCCTTATTGGATCATCAACCCTTTCCTTGACAAAGCCGTTTAATGAAATTTCATTTTCAAAATTAACCTTTGAAACGTTCTGGTCTAACTAGTTTGGGTTTTGGATCGGTAGCTTCGGCCAGTTTCACCAGTCTAAAGAGACCAAGTAAACTTGATCTTATTAGAATTGGTTTCCCTAACGTACTATCATCTCACCGCCACCCAATACTATGTTGTCAAATTTCAGTTAAGTTGGTTCAGTCCTTAAACTAACCATTCCTAAATCTAAACATGGTAAATTGCAGAAATTAAATAGACAATCAAACAAGCAAATTGCAAGAATTAAATTCTATTTAACAATAAATATAGTTATTAATTTGGCTCCCCCTGGACTAAAGCCACGGTAATGGTTAGGCAAGATGTGAATCTTATCCTTGGGGATCCAATACTGATTTGGTCCAGTTGGTTTATTCAGGTACAGTTTAGGTACCCACGCCTGAACTTTAGGTCTGGATTGGTTCAGTACAGCATAATAGGATCTTTGCCTAGATTTGGTTCTATAGCCCAGTCCGGATCGATTAAGAACGGACTTCTGTTTTCCAAGAATCATGTCAAGAACCAGAAGTGAATCGTTCTAAGGCAACTCTAAGATCCTTAACCTGAGTTTTCAGGGAGGAGTTCTCTTTCTCAAGTTTTACAACTTGAGTAGGAGTTCTTTCTTGAAATTTCTCAGTTAAGGGTCTAGAGTCAACCCCCTTTTTCAGGAGTTTTACTTCCTGTCGGAGGGATTCGATTCGGAGTTTGTCTTTCGCCAAATCTCGAGAAAGATACGAAATTAGTTCGTTTAATTGACTTCTATTGAAACCACTTACCTTGATTTCTCCGTCCTCTGAAAAGGTCAGTCTGCCGTCATCCTGTTCTGATTCTGACTCGGTCTCGACTTCTTCTGAGGCGGTCAGGGCTAGTAGGTTTGACTGGGGTGCTTCTTCTTCTTCTTCTGAGGAAGATTCGTCCCAGGTTGCTTGGAGTGCTTTCTTTCTTCTTGTCTTCTTGGTCTCCTTTAGGTTCGGACACTCCGTCTTGTAGTGACCCTTCTTCTTGCACTCATAGCAGGTCACGTTGGGCTTGTTTTTGTCACTTGCGGGTTCAGCTGGTTCGTCCTTTCTTCGGCTTGTTTTCCGTTTGTTGGCTTGGTTCTTCAATTTTTTATAGTAGCTTCGGGCCAGTCGGACCAGCTCAGATCGATCTCCTTCTTCATCTTCTGCGTCTGAGTCTGAGTTAGACTCGGGTTCAGGTTGAGGCTTCTTCTTTGTTGTTCTTCCAGTTTTTCCTGCAACAAAGGCAATACTTTTCTCGGCCATATTGCAGTTAGTCTGTTCGTGTAATTCTAGTTCAGAAAAAAGTTCATCTAACTTTGTTTTTGAAAGATCCCTTGAAACTTTGTATGCATCTACCATAGATGCCCACAAAGTGTTTCTTGGGAAAGCATTTAGTGCGTACCTTATTAAGTCACGGTTTTCGACCTTGTGACCAATAGTGTGTAGACCGTTCATAAGTTCTTGGATTCGGGCGTGAAGCTGCGCTGCCGTCTCGTTGTCGGTCATTTTGATGGTATACAGCTTGTTTAGGAGCAGATCTCTCTTGCTGATCCTAGTGTCTGATGTTCCTTCATGCAGCTCGATCAATTTTGCCCACAGCTCCTTGGCACTGTTGAAAGGGCCCACCCGGTTCAGTTCCTCTTTTGTTAAACCGCATTGTAGGGTCTGAGTTGCCTTTGCATCGGCTTCTATTTTGCGCTTCAGAGCGGTGTCCCATTCTGAGTAGGTCTGAGGTACTCCTTCAGCGTTCTTGGGAATCTCCAGTCCGGATTGGATGATGATCCACATGTCCACCTGAGTTTTCAGGTGGACCTCCATTCGACTTTTCCAGTAAGAAAAGTCTTCTCCACTGAAAAGTGGAGGTCTGGCTGTGCTGAATCCTTCTTGCATGGCCATTAGGAATTTTTATCTGAAAAAGAGATAAGAAAAGAAAAAAACTTTGTCCCAAGACTTGGTCTTGGATTAGTAGTGTGGGATAAAAGAAAATATTTGTCGAGTGGTGTTGCACCAACCTCGATCAACGAGAAGAAATTCGAAGAAAAAAAAAATGTTAGAAGAATTTCGAACGAAGAAAATATTAGAAGAAATTCGAACGAAAAAAAAATCCGAAAAATTTTCAAACTGGTGGTTGCACCAAGTTTGAACTTCCCCGCTCTGATACCACTTGTTGGATCGAGAGAATACGATAGAGGGGGGTGAATATCGTAAATCGTTCGGATTTAGAGATAGAGAAATTGCACAGCGGAAATTAAAACACAACACACGAACACAGGTAGTTTTACTTGGTTCGGAGCCTAGGTCGACTCCTACTCCAAGGCCCACGGTCGTTGACCGTTTACTTTGGGCAATTCTATATGAGGCGCAAAAACAGTTTACAAAGATTGATTACAATAGTAGTATAGTAAACTGAAAGAGAACAGTTCTTCGTTACCGACGTCCGGTGTAGAAAATTTATCTCGGAGCAGAGGGACGTCGTCGGCGCTTTCGTGTCGAGTTGGAAGGTTTCTGGGGCGAAGCGCAGGAGCAGAAGAACGTAACAGCGTTGGAAGAAGTTGTTTGAAGCTTGGGGGTCG
>JAGFNQ010006112.1:50773-107615 GCA_024364735.1 Boesenbergia rotunda | reverse complement strand
ACTACGGCGCTTCCATCTCATTCGAGAGATCATCGATAGAGGAGATGTGAAGATATGCAGAGTACCCACAGAGGCGAATGTCGCAGATCCCCTGACCAAGGCTTTGGCACAGACAAAGCATGATGGTCACACTAGATCATTGGGTATTAGATACTACAGTGATTGGCACTAGTGCTAGTGGGAGATTGTTGGTGAGAGCCCTAGAGCCGATCATGTAATGATTGTATGGACTAATTTGTATCATATTCCTATGTATAAATAAAGGCATGGTTTATGGTTATTATACTTACGTGTATTTGTGCCAATTAACTAAGTATAATAATGTCCTTGAGTAGAAGGTTCTTATCTATATCAATCGATTGGTTGAATCGATAGCGAGATGATATAGAGAACACTACTCTAAATAATTCCTAGTCAAGTATTAACATTCTAGGACAATGTTAATACGTAGAGGCTAGCATGTAAGTCAACATGATGACTTGATCTCACAAGTCATGGATATAGAGATATCAAGTTGACACATGGGTATGCATTGGAGAATGTATACTGAATGACCCGCCATGAGAAAGTATCATGGATCGTTATATGAGTGTCATATACTTTCTCATGTGGCTATTAGTATGACTATTAGTCCTTGGACCTGAAGTCACCATGGATTCCTACATAAGGAGTTACGTACTTTGGCTTCGTCAAACGTCACCCGTAAATGGGTGGACTATAAAGGCGATTACTGGGTATGTAACAAATTATGGAGAGGGATGTTGAGTGATGTAGATGGGATCTATCCCTCCTATATGACGGGAGCGATATCGTATTCTTGATAGAGTTAGACCACAAAGTGCATGGCCATGTCCAAGTGAGTCAATATGAGATATTGAACTCATTTGATTAGTGTGAGTCTACTTGGAGTTCAAGATATAGATTGACTCGAGGATGACACGGTCTATGCCTCAATTGAGTCAACCTAGATATCATGGATAGAGGGACATTATCATATATTGTGAGAGTCACAATTATTAGTCACAAGGTGATGTTGGATCTCAACATTCTTGTAACTTGGGTAGCAATGATGTGTTGCTAGATACCGTCATTGCTTATGTTTCTAAGAGGTTAGAAGCATTGCCAACGTTACAAGAACCTATAGGGTCACACGCAAAGGACAAATAGATGGAGAAAAATTGAAGTCAAGTTTGACTTGGCTAAATATGGAAAGTCCATAAAAGGCAAGTTTGACTTGACCTAATCCAAATCAAGTTTGACTTGACTTGGTTCCACTTCAAGTTAGACTTGACATGGGAGAAGAAGTGAAGTCAAGTTTGACTTGGCTAAATATGGAAAGTCCATAAAAGGTAAGTTTGACTTGACCTAAATCCAAATCAAGTTTGACTTGACTTGGTTCCACTTCAAGTTAGACTTGACATGGGAGAAGAAATGGAGTCAAGTTTGACTTGACTATTTATGGAAAGTCCATAAAAGGCAAGTTTGACTTGACCAAAACCCACCTCACCTTTGTTTGACCAAGTGTTGACTTGGTTTTCCCCCCCATTTGAATTTCGAATTCAAATTGAAAGGGGATATGGAAGGCCACCTAATGGCACTTAATAGCCATTATGGCCGGCCACCTAATGGCCATTAATGGCCATTAAGTGGCCGACCACCATAAAGGAACAAAACCGATGTTTTGTTTAAGATTCGGTGTGAGGCTTTTCTTCTCCTCTCAGGATTTTTGGTGGTAGTGCTTCTTCGACCTCTCCTCTTGGCCGAAAGCTAGAGGGTGCTAGCACACCTAAGCTTTTGATCCATCTTCATTTGTTCGCGTGGATACGTATAGAGGAGTGTCTGCTTTGACACTCTAAGAGATTCGGCGGCCTTTTGGACAAGCGGGAAAGCGAAGGGCTACGCGTCAAGGGTAATGATTCTTATCATGTAGATCTAATGTAGATTAAACTCGTACTCGTAATTTTTTATGTTCGCACGGATCCGTGGCCGAACTTCTGGGGTTTCCGCAACGTAAAAAGCGGTTTTTGCGGCCTAGAATTTCTAACAGTTAAAGTATAAGTCTCCATGACCAAGATGACTTGAACACCGCAAGTCAAAGGAACATCGCACTTAAGCCGCAGTAAGAACTTCATTGACATATCTATACAGATAACCATATGAAGTCTTACAGCCAGTCACTCCAATGAACTAGTTCCCTTAACTAGCATCCATGTTTATCTCCGGACATCCCAATGTCGCCAGCCAGTGAGAATCAGCTAATTAGAGAATAACCCATGCTAGTCTCAACAGAATTGATAATGTCCGTATTTATCAATTCATCGACTAGGGATATTTTCAATACTTCACATTTGCACATTTAGAGATAATCACTAGTTGTGATCCCATCACAAATTCTCTTATGCTGTGAGTTGTATTGCGGACATTCAGTAGATGAGTTTAAGATCCCAATCAAATACACAAACATGTATACTCAAATAGTAAATTATCATTTATTAAAATAAATGTTTACAATCATAAGACGATTGCCTTAGGACACTTCTCTCATATCACTAACAGCTTATGGGGTCGAGGGCCTTTTATAGGGTTCTGAGGGCGCCTTGGAGCACGGAGGCACCCTCCATGTGGCCTATGATCCTCTCTTCTCGCGGTCAGCGAGTTATCCCTTCAAAGTCGGGATAATGCTTTGACGGGGGCTCCCGAGAAGCCGAGGGCGCCCTGGCTGACCTGTTCAGCGGAAGTCTCAGCTGGATAATATTATCCTCTTCGCTTGCTTCATGTGCGGGGCGCCTTGGTGGCTGGGGGCGCCCTGGGCGCTGGGGGCACCCCGGCCAGTATTCAGCCGAAGTTTCTTTTGCTTCATTTGTTTCATGTTCACCTTGGGGGCGCCCAGGATACTCAGGGCGCCCAGGATACTCAGGGCGCCCTACTCAGCTGCTGCCTCACTCCTTTGAGGCTCTCTGAGCTACAGACACTCGTTCCTTTGGTCATGCATCCAGGGTTAGTCCAAAAGCAATATAAAGCAGTAAGTTGTTTGTTTTATACAGCCTTAGCTGTCTTGGTTCTGACTTTGGGTCTCCAGAATGGAACCCTAGGTCGAACCGACGCCTACTATTCCCTCGACGGGGAATGCGTCCTCACTTACTCCTCTCGGGAGAATGTACCTAATGCCAACCGCTCCTCTGGTTGGACTTTTGCCTAGCGGTCCTTCGCCAGGTCTTGGATACCAAGCTGTCCTTCGCCTGGCGCCTAGCAGTCCTTCGCTAGGGCTTCAGTACCCTGGCATTCCTTCGCCAATGCCTAGCAGTCCTTCGCTAAGGCTTTGTGACCTGACATTCCTTCGCCAGTGCCTAGCAGTCCTTCGCTAGGACTTTTTACCCTGCACACTAGAGTAGTGTGTTAGATAACAAGTAAGACTTAACTTTTGAGCCCTGTTGTCATTATCAAAACTCAGGTTTGACTTGGGTGCTTTCTGCACCAACAATCTCCCCCTTTTTGATTTATGGCAACCCGATTCAAAAAGTTAAGTTAATCATAGCAGATTTAGTTCCCTCCCCCTGGAAGGAATCTCCCCCTAGATTTTTTAAGAATTCGTGGGGTTTTTGAAAAATAAGTTTTAAGTCTAAAGATGGATTTTCCTTATACTTTTTAACAGAAACTTTTTAGAGTCCAATTTTCCAAAAAATAATTTTGGTTGTGTACTTTTGGAAAATTTATACAAAAATTAAACTTTAGTTTAAATACTTAGAGAAATTTTGAAAGCTTAAGTACTTTAAAAATTTTGAAAACTTAAGTTTGAGAACTTTTGAAGCCTTAAGTTAAAGTACTCAGATAGTTTTGAAAACTTTAAGTTTAAAGTACTTTAGTAGGATTTAAAACTTAAGTCTCTAAAGTTCTTAGAAGGTTTTCAAAAGTTAGAAAAAATTTTGAAAAGCTTAGAGGTTAGAAAAATTTTGAAAAGCTTAGAAGTTAGACAAAACTTTGAAAGCTTAAAAAGCCTTTTTGAATAAAGGATAGAGTTTTGATTTTTGAAACAAAATTTATTTTTGAATTTTGAAAAATTTAAACTCTCTCCTTTTCTATGTCTCCCCCTTTGCCATATATCAAAAATAAATAAATATAGCAAACAAACAGATTGCATAAAAATTGAACTGCATAATTTGCTTGTAAAAGTCTTTTTGAATAAAGGATAGAGTTTTGATTTTTGAAACAAAATTTATTTTTGAATTTTGAAAATTTTAAACTCTCTCCTTTTCTATCTCTCCCCCTTTGCCATATATCAAAAATAAATAAATATAGCAAACAAACAGATTGCATAAAAATTGAACTGCATAATTTGCTTGTACTGAACCAATTTAAGATATGAACTCAATCAAATCAGTTTTAATTTTTCGTTTAGGGTCCTGTCTAACCCGATTAGCTACTTACTAACTATTATGAACAATAGTTTTCGCTAGGGTTAGTCAAGTTAAGTGTTCTTTTCAAGTTAGATTTTCTAAACTTGACACTTAACTTGATTACTGTATAAGTTGTATTTAATGCCCCAATTACTGTAGATGCACTGACTTAAAGCATCTTGAATTAAGACAAAGACCTAAGCATCTCAACCCATTCTAGGTTATCAATCAAAAGTACCCTAAGGTGCTTGTGAGATGCTGGCTTCTAAATCTATAGGTGCATGCAATTCTAGGGTTAGGGCCTAGGCTAAGTCCATTTACGAAAAAGTCCTAGTTTTGAAAGGGGTAGTTTTGAAAATAAAACTAAGTCGAAAGAAAAAGTTTATTTTTAAAGCTTTTCAAAACTGAATAAAGGCTCATTTTTAAATCAAAACTGATTTTAAGTTGAGTGAAATAGTACGAAAATGAAAAGTCAATAAAGTGGTAAGAAAGTGAAAAGTCAGGTTGAACCTATTCTACTAAGCACAATAAAGATCAGATACTCAAGTCAACTAAGTAGTCAAACCAAATAGGTTAACTGGTCAAACAGAGGTTCAGTAGAGTCAAACACGAGTCAAGTTTTAGTTACTTAGTACAATGCTGAAAATAGTCTAACTATGAAGAAGGGCCAGGGTGGTCAGATGAGCCAGGCTGCCATGATTGGAATAGTGCCATCATCTCGTGATACTGTGCGTCCCTGGCCTCCCTCTCAGCTCTAAGGGCGCTCATATACCCGGTGTAGTAGCCCAGATTTGTTTCCATGTTTTTGGCATGATTGGCCTCCACTTCCTCTCGGAGGCTGTGGATCTCCGTCTGCATCTGTGTGAAGCGCTGGTCGATGGTTGGTAGAGGCGGCTCGTCTATATGTGCTCGAGCCTCGGCTGCTAAATCGGCGACGTCGACTTCTACCTCCTCGTCTGAGTCGATCTGGGGAGCTGCTCTCTGACGTCTCCAAGATAAGACCCCGGTACCGGAAACCTCTATACCAGCTAGGGAGAAGTTTCTATATCCTATCTCGTCGTAATCAGTTAACTCAGCCATCTCTCCCTCGGTGATGTTCCGACCGTGGTGATGTAATATGGACGTGATGATGTGGCAGTAGGGTGTGCGTACCCGCCCTTGCGTGGTAACACTGGATGCATGTAGGATAGCATGAAACATGTGAAGTCCTATGTCGATGTCTAGCTGATGAATCAAGGCATATAGGAGAAAGGCGTGGAATGGTCGCATAGTAGTGACGTCTCTAGTAGATAATGGCAGAATACATCGGACTATGACTCTATATAGAGCATAGTCCTGGACCTGTAGTTCGACAGATTGAAATCGTCTGGCCAGGGGTTGCCTAAAGAAGTAAGAGTGTAACGTGTCTAAGGTAATGTGAGAGTGGGGAGCATCAAAGGGAGGCTCCCTTGGAGGATAACAACAGAAGGAGGATTGCGAGAGTCGTAGTCCTAGAAATCGGTTGAGTAGTGTAGGTGTGATAGTTAAGGGAATTCCTTGAACAGTGGTGACGAACATGAGACCATCCTGTCTAACTATGTTGTTGTAAAATTCTGCACATAAGAACGTGTTGATTGGATGGGTGCAGAATACGAGATTGTCAAGTTGGTAAAAGTTTATAACGTTCATTGGTAAGGGACAGGATTGGGTGAAAAATTGTCTATTCAAGTAGCTCGTCTTGATAGGTTTATAGGTCGTACGAGCGAACTTATTACATAGTTCTAAATTCGGAAACCTAGGATCAGGACTAGGTTGGATATCGGGTTCTGCCTGGTTTGGTCGGCGTCTTCTAAGAGAAGGAATATGCATTTAAAGAAAGTATGAAGGAATTGCATTAAAAAAATTTAACTTAATTAAAAAAAATTATACCGGGCTGCCCGGGGAGGCATTGTTGAAGATGAGAGCTCGAGAGGGTTGCAAGATCTCTTGGAGGGTGGAGAGTTGAGGAGAAGAAGAAGTTTGAGTGTGAGGAGAAGAAGGGGGTATGGAGCCCCTTTTATAGGGCAGTTTCGGGCGCCCTGTAGTGTGAGGGCGCCCTGGCTGGCTGAGGGCGCCCCGCCTGGCGAGGGCGCCCTGGCCAGGGCTGTGGCTGCCTTTTGGCAGCTTTCTGCCGTTGAAGGACTATACGGGGGCGCCCTGGAGCACCCGGGCGCCCTGGAGCACCCGGGCGCCCTGGGCAGCATGCAGTGGCAGAAAGCTACTTTTGACCAGCCTCGGGGCACCCGCAAGGGTTTGGGCGCCCTAAGGACTGGTTTTTGACCCTAAGAGATTGCATTTGACCAGATTTGACTTGTTTGACCTGGTTTGACCAGATTTAACTGTTTTTAACCATGGTTTGAACAGATTCGACTGTTTTTAACCATGGTTTGCCTAGAGTTAAGTTAGTGCCGTTCTAAACTGAATGAAAACAAAAGTGTAGTTATTAAATGAATTTTCATTAAGTTTGCTGTCTCACCAAATTTAGGGTTATCAATCACGTTAGCCTTACATGTTTTGTGAGACAGGTTTTGATAAAAGAATGTTCGAAAAATATGATTTATTTTGAAAAACTTAATTAATTTTGTAAACAAATAAATTTATTTTGAAAAGACATTTTAAATCTACAAATAACTGAAAATTTGTGTTAGATTTGAATTTGACAAAGAATAATTTGAATTTGAAATTCAAAAATTGGCTTCCAAGTCTTGGCGAGGCACTAGGCCTTCTTTGGCCGTAGCCTTATTGGATCATCAACCCTTTCCTTGACAAAGCCATTTAATGAAACTTCATTTTCAAAATTAATCTTTGAAACGTTCTGGTCTAACTAGTTTAGGTTTTGGATCGGTAGCTTCGGCTAGTTTCATCAGTCTAAAGAGACCAAGTAAACTTGATCTTATTAGAATTGGTTTCCCTAACGTACTATCATCTCACCGCCACCCAATACTATGTTGTCAAATTTCAGTTAAGTTGGTTCAGTCCTTAAATTAACCATTCCTAAATCTAAACATGGCAAATTGCAGAAATTAAATAAACAGGCAATTTAAAGACAGAGAAAGTTGGGTTTTTATCTAACAATAAATATGGTTTTTAATTTGGCTCCCCCTGGACTAAAACCACGATAATGGTTTGGCAAGATATGAATCTTGTCCTTGGGGATCCAATATTGATTTGATCCAGTTTGTTGGTTCAGGCATAGTTTTGGTACACATGCCTGAACTTTTGGTCTGGACTGGTTCAGTACAGCAAAGTAAGATCTTTGTCGGGATTTGGTTCTATAGCCAAGTCCGGATCGATTTAGAACGGACTTCTATTTTTTCAAGAATCATGTCAAGATTCTTGGAACCAGAAGTAAATCGTTCTAAGACAGCTCTAAGATCCTTAACCTGAGTTTTCAGGGAGGAGTTCTCTTTTTCAAGTTTTTCAACTTGAGTAGGAATTCCTTCTTGAACTTTCTCGGTTAAGGGTTTAGAGTCAGCTCCCTCTTTCAGGAGTTTTAATTCCTGTCGGAGGGATTCGACTCGGAGTTTAGCTTTCGCCAAATCTTGAGAAAGATACGAAATAAGTTCATTTAACTGACTTCTATTGAAACCACTTACCTTGATTTCGCCGTCTTCTGAAAAGGTTAGTCTGTCGTCGTCCTGTTCTGATTTTGACTCGGTCTCGACTTCTTCTGAGGCGGTCAGGGCTTGTAGGTTTGACTAGGGTGCTTCTTCTTCTTCTTCTGAGGAACATTCGTCCCAGGTTGCTTGGAGTGCTTTCTTTCTTCTTGTCCTCTTGGTCTCCTTTAGGTTCGGACACTCCATCTTGTAGTGACCCTTCTTCTTGCACTCATAGCAGGTCACGTTGGGCTTGTTTTTGTCACTTGCGGGTTCAGCTGGTTCGTCCTTTCTTCGGCTTGTTTTCCGTTTGTTGGCTTGGTTCTTCATTTTTTTATAGTAGCTTCGGGCCAGTCGGACCAGCTCAGATCGATCTCCTTCTTCGTCTTCTGAGTCTGAGTCTGAGTTAGACTCGGGTTCAGGTTGAGGCTTCTTCTTTGTTGTTCTTCCAGTTTTTCTTGTAACAAGGGCAATACTTTTCTCGGCCATATTGCAGTTAGTCTGTTCGTGTAATTCTAGTTCACAAAAAAGTTCATCTAACTTTGTTTTTGAAAGATCCCTTGAAACTTTGTATGCATCTACCATAGATGCCCAGAAAGTGTTTCTTGGGAAAGCATTTAGTGCGTACCTTATTAAGTCACGGTTTTCGACCTTGTGACCAATAGTGTGTAGACCGTTCATAAGTTCTTGGATTCGGGCGTGAAGCTGCGCTGCCGTCTCGTTGTCGGTCATTTTGATGGTATACAGCTTGTTTAGGAGCAGATCTCTCTTGCTGATCCTAGTGTCTGATGTTCCTTCATGCAGCTCGATCAATTTTGCCCACAACTCCTTGGCACTGTTGAAAGGGCCCACTCGGTTCAGTTCCTCTTTTGTTAAACCGCATTGTAGGGTCTGAGTTGCCTTTGCATCGGCTTCTATTTTACGCTTCAGAGCGGTGTCCCATTCTGTGTAGGTCTGAGGTACTCCTTCAGCGTTCTTGGGAATCTCCAGTCCGGATTGGATGATGATCCACATGTCCACCTGAGTTTTCAGGTGGACCTCCATTCGACTTTTCCAATAAGAAAAGTCTTCTCCACTGAAAAGTGGAGGTCTGGCTGTGCTGAATCCTTCTTGCATGACCATTAGGAATTTTTATCTGAAAAAGAGATAAGAAAAGAAAAACACTTTGTCCCAAGACTTGGTCTTGGATTAGTAGTGTGAGATAAAAGAAAAATATTTATCAAGTGGTGTTGCACCAACCTCGATCAACGAGAAGAAATTCGAAGAAAAAAATGTTAGAAGAATTTCGAACGAAGAAAATATTAGAAGAAATTTGAAAAAAAACAATTCGAAAAATTTTCAAACTGGTGGTTGCACCAAGATTGAACTTCCCCGCTCTGATACCACTTGTTGGATCGAGAGAATACGATAGAGGGGGGTGAATATCGTAAATCGTTCGGATTTAGAGATAGAGAAATTGCACTGCGGAAATTAAAACACAACACACGAACACAGGTAGTTGTACTTGGTTCGGAGCCTAGGTCGACTCCTACTCCAAGGCCCACGGTCGTTGACCGTTTACTTTAGGCAATTCTATATGAGGCGCAAAAACAGTTTACAAAGATTGATTACAATAGTAGTATAGTAAACTGAAAGAAAACAGTTCTTCGTTACCGACGTCCGGTGTAGAAAATTTATCTCGGAGCAGAGGGACGTCGTCGGCACTTTCGTGTCGAGTTGGAAGGTTTCTGGGGCGAAGCGCAGGAGCAGAAGAACGTAACAGTATTGGAAGAAGTTCTCTTGAAGCTTGGGGGGTCGAGGGCCTTTTATAGGGTTCTGAGGGCGCCTTGGAGCACGGGGGTACCCTCCACGTGGCCTGTGATCTTCTCTTCTCGCGGTAAGCGAGTTATCCCTTCAAAGTCGGGATAATGCTTTGACGGGGGCGCCCGAGAAGCCGAGGGTGCCCTGGCTGACCTATTCAGCGGAAGTCTCAGCTGGATAATATTATCCTCTTCGCTGGCTTCAAGTGCGGGGCGCCCTGGTGGCTGGGGGTGCCCTGGGCGCTGGGGGCGCCCCGGCCAGTATTCAGCCGAAGCTCCTTTTGCTTCATTTGTTTCATGTTCACCTTGGGGGCGCCCAGGATACTCAGGGCGCCCTACTCAGCTGCTGCCTCACTCCTTTGAGGCTCTCTGAGCTGCAGACACTCGTTCCTTTGGTCCTGCATCCAGGGTTAGTCCGAAAGCAACATAAAGCAGTAAGTTGTTTGTTTTATACAACCTTAGCTGTCTTGGTTCTGACTTTGGGTCTCCAGAATGGAACCCTAGGTCGAACCGACACCTACTGTTCCCTCGACGGGGAACGCGTCCTCACCTACTCCTCTCGGGAGAATGTACCTGATGCCAACTGCTCCTCTGGTTGGACTTTTGCCCAGCGGCCCTTCGCCAGGTCTTGGATACCAAGCTGTCCTTCGCCTGGCGCCTTGCAGTCCTTCGCTAGGGCTTCAGTACCCTGGCATTCCTTCACCAGTGCCTAGCAGTCCTTCGCTAGGGCTTTGTGACCTGGCATTCCTTCGCCAGTGCCTAGCAGTCCTTCGCTAGGACTTTTTACCCTGCACACTAGAGTAGTATGTTAGATAACAAGTAAGACTTAACTTTTGAGCCCTGTTGCCATTATCAAAACTCAGGTTTGATTTGGGTGCTTTCTGCACCAACACTGTCGAGCAAATCTAGATCATAAAATAAATACAAATCATAACCAAATATGCATGTCAATTAAATACAACAATCATAGCTCAAACAAGTGCAGCAAATACAAGTAAATGCACAATATATAATATGCACATGATGCGAGGATCTGCTCTATACACACACTAACCACCGCTACATTGGGTAGGTTGAGTGGGCAAGATACAAGCGTCAAAACCTGTGGCTATGTAGAAACGTCATAATACCTGTGGTCCTGTATGAAAAGTCGTAATACCTGTGGCTATAAAATCTCAAAAATTCCTGTGGGGACTCCAAACACTTAGTGGGTATCAAGTGTCTGCACACAACTCTAACTAAGCATGACACAACAAGAAATATGACTGATGACCCATCTCAACCACATGGGAGTCAGTAGTTGTCGACATGCAAACAATGCTATGGTGTATGTCACTAATATGCACAACCTCAATCAAACCAAAATCATGCAATCAATATGATACGAAACACAATCAACACTAAAGTAAATAAACATGTACTAATCTACTAGGTAGGGTTTATCTAATGCCAACCAAACATAGATAGGTCAAATGATAATTATACAATACATGCGTACACGCGGTACTCTTTAGATCGGATGATAAGAGTTGAAATTGTATAATTAAAAATTTTGAATGACTACTCGAAGGTCAAGTAAGAATATGTATCAAGTAGGAAAAACAAGGAGAATAAATTTAAGGTAAAAATAACCTACTCAGAACATAAAACAACCATATATTTAAGGTAAACGATTCTATAGGAATCAAGCAAGAAGTACCCACCTTAAATGTAGAACGTATCCAAGTAAACATCACGTCCAGGTGCTTGTATCAAATCAGAGTCCTGTACCAAGAACATAGTTTAGCTATTTATAAAAATTGATAATTTTGCTAAATTAAATACTAAACATAATTAGGATCACACCACTTAACCTAATCCCATAAACCAAATAACTCTAAGATTCCAAAAGTACAATTCGAACCCTATTTGCTTCCAAACTGATCTACACCATATCAAACCAATATTCACAGAATACATCAATGTAAGTTACAATATAACATCGGTTCAACCTATCAAAGTAGCACACTAAACAACTCTAAAACAACATTCCATAACCTCTTCTAACCCATAATCCATAACCAAGAATCGATCCTAAACAGAACCCAACTAATACCATTCTAAGGACCAAGCATCCAAGAGGACTCCAAATTAGAGGACTACAATTCTGATCCACGGCAAAGACAAAGAGAACAAGAATAGTACATCAATCTCATCCAACTACAACACAGCTAAATCTCATCCGGGCAGAGAATTCCCACAAGAGCAGAACACTCAGAACATCATAGCGACCTCACGGAAATACCTCCCAAAAATAGACTCATAACTGTTAGTAGGAGCCCTAGAGTCAATCATGTGATGATTGACTAAGGACATTTTGTATCATATTCTATTATTAATAAAGACATGTTTGGTTATTATACTTACTTTGTATTTGTGCCAAGTAACTAAGTATAATAATGTCCTTGGGTGGTAGGTTCTTATCTACATTATATCGATTGGTTGAATCGATAATAAGATGATGTAGACAACACTACTCTAAACCATTCCTAGTCAAGTATTAATATTCAAAGGACAATATTAATGCATGGAGACTAGCATGTAGGTCAACTGATGACTTGAGCTCACAAGTCATGGATATGTGATATCAAGTTGACACATGGGTATACATTGGAGAATGTGTACTGAATTGACCCACCATGAGAAAGTTTCATAGATTGTCATAAACTTTCTCATGTGACTATTAGTATGAATAGTTCTTAGACCTGCAGTCACTACGGTTCCCTACATAAAGAGTTATGTACTTTGGTATCGTCTGTTGGATCGAGAAAACATGATAGAGGGGGGGGGGTGGGGGTGAATATCGTGAAAACGTTTTGGATAAAATAAGAGAATGCGTAGCGGAAATTTAAATAAACACAGCACAAGAACTCAAGCACTTTTACTTGGTTCGGAGTCGCGGTCGACTCCTACTCCAAGGCCCGCGGTCCTTGACCGTTTACTGCGGGCAATTCTATATGTGCGCAAATGTTTACAGGAAAAATGTTACAGTTGTAGTGCAGGAAATAAAAATAAACTCTTCGTTATCGACGCCCGTTATGGATCGTATTTCGGAGCAGAGGGTTGTCGTCGGCGCTTGAATCTCGATATGGGAGGTTTTCGGAGCAGAGCGCTTGAGTCGAAGAGCGTAGAGGCGTTGGAAGGATTGTTATTGAAGCCTTGGGGGTCGAGCTCCTTTTATAGCCCTCCTGGGGGCGCCCGGGACGCTGTGGGCGCTTGGCAGGTGCCTTCGGATCCGAGAACCCTCATCTAAAGCTCGGTCAGAGCTTATCCCTCCAGAATCGGGCTCGGAGCTGACGGGGGCGCCCGGGACACTGGGGGCGCCCGGGTTGACTTGGTCTGCTGGCTTCTCGGCCGAATTCGACTGCTTGGTTGGCTTGGACCTAGGGCGCTCGAGGCATCCGGGGTGCCCGGGGCCATCAGGGCGCCTAGCCCAATTAGTCTTCGAAGCGTTTCTGCATCCAACTTATTTTGCCTTGACCTTGGGGGCGCCCGAGACCTCCGGGGCGCCCTGCCCAGTTGCTGTCCCTCTCCTTTGGAGCGTTCTGAGCTGTAGAAACACGTTCCTTTGGTCCCTGCATCCAAGGTTAGTTCCACAACAAACAAGGCAAGAAATGTTGGGTTTATACAACCTTAATTATCTTGGTTCTGACTTCGGGTCTCCCAAATATAACCCTAGGTCGAACCGACGCCTACTGTTCCCTCGACGGGGAACGCGTCCTCACCTACTCCTCTCAGGAGAATTTATCTTTTGCCAACCGGCTCCTCCGATTGGACTTTTGACCAGTAATCCTTCGCCAGGTACCTAGCAGCCCTTCGCCGGGTCTTTGGTACCAAGCAGTCCTTCGCCCGGTGCCTAGCAGTCCTTCGCTAGGGCTTCGGTACCAAGCAGTCCTTCGCCAGGTGCCTAGCAGTCCCTCGCCATGTCTTAGATGTTGGGACCGGGTGCATGTTGACATGGATACGGGTTCGTAATTTTTAAAATTTTATTACGTGCAGCGGAAGTTTTTGCATAAATAATTTTTCAAATAATTTTAACCACGTATCTAGCATGCAACCTTATGTTGTGGAGACATGATCATACATTTAAGTTTTGCAAAAGTAAACTAATTTACTTAATACCTCGCGTAACTCGTAGAAAGGGACGAGATCCAACCGTAGCGTCCCTTGGAAGCTCCGCCTCTATTCGCGCCCACGCCGAGTTTTCTTCGGGATGACTTCGCAAAGCCACGAGTTTCGTGCCGACAAGAACTCCTAGATTCTCCAAAGGCATGACTAGAATATCAAGAGAGAGAGATGGAAACTAACCACCAAGTAAAGGAATCAAGATTCCGGGGAAAGGAAGGAGATGCGACCCGCTTCTTCCTCTTCTTCGGCACCTTCTTGGTGGATGTGGCTCACGGCAACTAGAAGGGGCGCCGGCCCTAGAGGAGGGAGAGGGCGACGGCCCTAGAGGAGGAAGAGGGAGAGAAGGAGAGAGAGAGAGAGCTTGCTTCTTAATCTCTTAATTAGAATTCAAGCCTTGGTTCCTTTATATAGTAGCCTCTCCATCGCCAAGTCTCCCTTTTAACGGAATTCATAAGAAATTTATCTTATAAATTTTTCTATGAATTATTCCGTTATGCCAAGTTTTTATTATAACTTAATTTATAATAAAAATAACTATGTCTCTCCTTTTATTATGGAATAAAATTATCCAAGAAATTTATTATACAAATTTTTCTTATCATGGAAAAATCAATTCATAATTGATTTTATAAAATAAAATAAACCAATCCATGGCTCATTTTAATTTCCATAAAAAAGAATAAATTTTTATAAATTTCTTTATATAAATTTCTTTATATAAAATTTCTTTTATATAAATTTATTTATATAAATTTCTTTATCCATAATTTTATAAAACAAATCACGCTCGATTTATTTTATAATTTAAACCAAACAATTTGGTTTCCCCTCTTCCTTATGGCCAGCCAAACCAAAGAGGGTGGGCCGACCACACCAAGCTGAAACCCTTACGAATTAAACTCATTTAATTCGTCCAATTAGCCTTCAAAAGACTTAGCCATTTTAAGCTTCCGATGCGTCTCTGAAAATTCAGATTCGACTTATCTCTCTTAATCGAAAAATCCAATTTTCAACTAGTTTTAAATCCCTCGGATTACTCGTAGTGCGTGTGACTAAATAGGCTTTCGATTTATGTTGGCCGTCTATAATTCATCAATTATAGAACGATCATGAGTGACACCTAGTAGTACATCATGATCCCCAATTAATCGAAAGATCAACGGTTGATCTCAGAAATTATTCTGAAACCCTTCAGCAGCTCTAATGAATCGTGCCTCATTCCCTTCACCATCTTATACCCACTTGGTTCAGGACATGGTCTGTGTGTGTCAGTCCCCACTAGGCTGACTATGTCACACCTAGCCCAAGTGACGTTCTCTCGTCCTATGGATTCTAATTACTCTCATGTATTTGAGAGACTCATACTCTGAACATGTTATGCTCTGGCCAGAGGCTTTGAGTAACAATCCGATGATAGGCCTTGGGTATACATCTCCTCGCAAGGAGTGGTGAATCCTTTGTAGGCTGTTCAAACATCTTCGGGCACTTCCGCTTATACCCAACCATCCTGGGTCCACACCTCTTTGGAGATGCTTGCTTAAGATGTTAATGTATAAGTCTCCATGACCAAGATGACTTTTGAACTAGCTTAAGTACTTTTGAAAATTGACTTAAGTCAAGTAATTTAGAAATAATTTTGAAAATAATTTAGAAACAGTTTTGAAAACAGCTAGGTGAAGTACTTAGAAACAGTTTTGAAAACAGCTAGGTGAAGTACTTAGAAACAGTTTTGAAAATAGCTAAGTCAAGTACTTAGAAACAGTTTTGAAAACAGCTAGGTCAAGTACTTAGAAACAGTTTTGAAAATAGCTAGGTGATTTTACTTTTTGAAGAAAGGATATTTGAAAATTTTGAAATTTTTTTTTTATCTTCTCTCCTTTCCAATCTCTCCCCCTTTTCCATATATCAAAAAAACATTATAGCAAAAGAATATGTTGGATCGAGAGATGCGATAGAGGGGGGGGGGTGAATGTCGCAAATCGTTCGGATTTCGTAAAGAGCAATTGCGTAGCGGAATAATTAAAATCAGACAATGCGAACACCAAGATTTTTACTTGGTTCGGAGCCTGGGTCGACTCCTACTCCAAGGCCCACGGTCGTTGACCGTTTTCTGCGGGCAATTCTATAAGTTCGTAAACCAGTTTACAATTATTGAATACAGAATAAGTACAGTAAACTTATACAATAAGAAGTATGCTCTTCTTTTACCGACGTCCGGAGTAGATCGAAGATTTCGGGGCAGCGGGACGTCGTCGGCTCGAGTTGGGCAGTATCTGGAGCAAAGTACGAGAGCAGAAGAGCGTGGAAGTGTCTGAAGAATTGATTTCTGAAGAAGAGGGTCGAGGGTCCTTTATATAGGGCTGGGGGCGCCCGGGATGCTCGGGGCGCCCCCCCCCCACGTGGCTTGTGATCCGGCGTGCTCTCAGTCGTGACTGATCGCTTCGACTTCGGGATAACAGTTGACTGAGGCGCCCGACGCGCGCGGGGCGCCTGGGTTGACCGGTCAAGGCTTCATCTTCTTCGCGAGGGTGAGCCGCTGCAGCTGCCAGTGGCGTGGCACAGTGGGCGCCCGCGACACGCGGGGCGCCCGATGCGCGCGGGGCGCCCGATGCGCGCGGGGCGCCCGAAACATCCGGGGCGCCCCCAAATGTGCTGCTGTCGGGGCGTTTACTTGCTCTGCTGACTTTGGGTTGACTCTGGGGCGCCCGAAACATCCGGGGCGCCCTGCTCAGCTGCTGCCTCACTCATTTGAGGCTCTCTGAGCTGCAGAAACACAGTCCTTCGGTCCTGCATCCAGGGTTAGTCCAAAATAGCAATTAATAAGTTAATCTTACACAGCCTTGGCTGTCTTGGTTCTGACTTTGGGTCTCCAAAATGGAGCCCTAGGTCGAACCGACGCCTAATGTTCCCTCTAGGGGAACGCGTCCTCACCTACTCCTCTCGGGAGAATTTACCTGATGCCAACCGGTTCCTCCAGTTGGACTTTTGCCCGGCAGTCCTTCGCTAGGTCTTGAGTTGCCAAGCTTCCCTTCGCTTGGTGCCTAGCAGCCCTTCGCTAGGACTTTTCCTGTCTGGCAGTCCTTCGCCAGTGCCTAGCATTCCTTTGCTAGGGCTTGTCCATTCTGGCAGTCCTTCGCCAGAGCCTAGCAGCCCTTTGCTAGGTCTTTTCCTGTCTGGCAGTCCTTCGCCAGTGCCTAGCATTCCTTCGCTAGGGCTTTTCCTGTAAACTCAAGAAACTTGTTAGACAACGACTAACCCTTAACTTTTGAACCCTTTTGTCAATATCAAAACCTAGGTTTGACTTGGGTGCTTTCTGCACCAACAATCTCCCCCTTTTTGATATATGGCAACCTAGTTCAAAAAGTTAAGGAAAAAAATGCTGAAAATAAAATCCTAAGTTAGATTCCCTCCCCCTGGAAGAAATCTCCCCCTAGGTTTTTCAAAAATAGGTGGTGTGAGTAAAGTACTTGGAAGATTTCATGTTTTGATAATAAGTTAGGAAATCTCTAAAGTTTTTGCTAAGGTTTTTTGAAAACAAACATTCTTAGTTTGAGAAACATAGAAAATTTTCAGTTTTTTTGAGAAAAACTTCAGACTTTAGAAATTTTCAATTTTGGAATATTTCACACTTTGGAAAATTAAGCAAAAATCATTTTAAGCAAAAATCATTTTAAGCAAAAAACATTAAGTTTCAAAATAGTTCAGAGTTTGGAAATAAGGCTAACTTTGATTTACCAATTTTTCAGTTCAACCTTTTTGAAGAAGTTTATGAAAATTTTTTTTTTTAAGATTTTGTTCCCTGTTTCTTTTCCAACTCTCCCCCTTTGACATATATCAAAAAATGCAGAAATTTTTTTTTGCAATAGTTGAATAAAGCATTTGCTGTACTGAATCAAAACAAGACCTAGGTTTGGTTAACTCTTTAGGGGCCTGTCTAACCCGATTAGCTCTTACTAACTGTTATAAGCAGTAGTTTTGGCTAGGGTTTAGTCAAGTTAAGTGAGTTGTTCAAGTTAGATTGTCTAAACTTGACACTTAACTTGATTGCTGTTCAGTTTGTATTTAGTGCCCCAACTACTGCAGATGCACTGACTTAAAGCATCTTTAGTTAAGGCAAAGACCTAAGCATCTCATCCCTTTCTAAGTTATCACTCAAAGTACCCTAAGGTGCTTGTGAGATGCTGGCTTCTAGATCTATAGGTGCATGCAATTCTAGGGTTAGAGCCTAGTCTAAGTCCATTTCGATGAAAACCCTAGTTTTGAAGGGGGTAGTTTTTGAAATAAAAAAAATTTTAAAAGAAACTTTTTCAAGTTAAAGTAAAAAAAACAAAAACATTTTAAAAGATATTTTAAGATCAATTTAAAACTAAAAAAATCAAAAACCGCATGATTCTATTTTACTAAGCATAATCCTAACTTAATTAAGTCAAGAGTAAACAGGCCAAGCTAAGATTAGCATAGTTCAAGCAGAAGTCTAGTACAAGTCAACAGAAGTCAACCCTACTCAGTAGGGGTAGTCAAATAGGTACATGGCCAAGTCATCTAAGAGGAGGGACCAGGAGGATCAAATGGGCCCGGCTGCCATGCATCAAATCGTGCCATGATCTCATGGTACTGTGCATTCCAGGCTTCTCTGTCGGCTGTGAGGGTACTCATAATGTTGTTGTAGTAGCCTAAGTTTGTCTCTTGGTCTTCAATATGGTTCGCTTCTACTTCTTCTCTGAAGCTCTGGACGTGCGTCTCGAGTCGTGTAACTCTCTCGTACAAGGTCGGTGGAGCGTGCTGATCTACCTCTGCTGCTAAGTCGGCAACGTCAACCTCGACCTCCTCGTCGGCAATGTCCTGTGTGGCTGGTCGGCGTCGCCAAGTCAGAACCCCGGTGCCCGAGACATCTACACCGGCTATGGAAAAGTTCCTGAATCCTATCTCATCGAATTCGGTCATCGTGGTAATCTCGCCGTCAGCGATGTTTCGGCCGTGGTAGTGAAGGATAGAGGTGATGACGTGGCAGAAGGGGGTGCGGACCCGCCCCTTAGTGGATACACTAGAGGCATGTAGGATACAGTGGAAGAGGTGAAGGCCTATATCTATGTCCAGATGGTGGATAAGGGCATATAGAAGAAAAGTGTGAAAGAGTTTCATGGTGGCTGTGTCCCTAGTGGACAAGGGAAGGATGCAACGGACAATTACTCTATAGAGAGCGTAGTCCTGAATTGGGAGTTGGGTAGAGTGGAACTGCCCTCCTGCAGGGTCCATGGCCTCCCCAAAGAAATAGTTGTACAAGGTGTTCAGGTCAATATGAGAGTAGGGGGCATCGAAGGGCAGGTTTCTTGGAGGGTAGCAACAGAAGATGGACTGAGATGGTCGGAGTCCCAAAAATCGGTTCAGTAGGGTAGGAGTGATGCTCAAGGGCATTCCTTGAACGGTAGTGACGAAGCTCAAGTGGTCTTGCCTAACTATGTTGTTATAGAATTCTGCACATAGGGTGTTGTTGATCGAATGTGTGCAGAATACGAGGTTATCCAGTTGATAGAAGTTAATTGCGGACATTGCGACTGGACAGGATTGGGAGAAGAAATGACGGTTAAGGTAACTTGTTTTAATCGGAATGTACGAGGTTTGGGCGAATTTGTTACAAAGTGCTAGGTTAGGAAACCTAGGGTCGGGACTGGGCTCGTTACCGGGGTTCGACTGAACTGCTCGGCATTTTCTAAGTGTAGAAAAAATAAGTGATTAAGGATAAAGAAGAGACTTAAGGAATTCGCAAAAAAATAAGTAATTTAAGAAAAATTAATTGCACAACTAGATTTCATACCTTGGAGGCATGGTTGAGACAAGGGAGGGCTTAGGTTCACTTGATCCACAAGAATGAGGCAAAGGGAAGAAGGAGTGTGAGATGTGGTGTGGGAAATAAGGGAGTCTTGGGTCCCTTTTATAGGAGTTTGAGGGGGGGGGGCGCCCGTGAGGTTCCGGGCTCCCTCTACAGGTCGATTCGCCTCGGGCAGGGAAACGGTCTGTGGGGGCTCCCGACAGGTCACGGGCGCCCATGTCAAGTCGGTCAAAAGTAGTTGATTGCAGCCTTTTGGCCGCTTTAATCAGCGTGGGGGACAGAAGTGTATAGGGGCGCCCGACGGGTCACGGGCGCCCATGTCAAGTTGGTCAAATGCGGCTATTGCTGCTTTGACTGGAGCTGGTACCTTGTCAGAGTTGTCGGGGGCGCCCGACAGGCTACGGGCGCCCTTAGTAGTAGCCTTTTGACTGCTTTGACAAGGTTTGACTGTTTGACTGTGTTTGACCATTTTTGACTATGTTAATCATAGTTTGATTATGTTAATCATAGTTTGACTATGTTGACCACAGTTTAACCATGATTATGAAGGCACAAGCAAGGTGGTTTAATTTGAGCTTAATTTTCCTGTCTCACTGAATCTAGGGTTTTCAAACATGTTAACCTTAAGGTTTTTGTGAGACAGGTTTGAGGGTGGAAATTAGTTTTGAAAAGAAATTTCAATTTATTTTCGAAAAAGTTCTTTATTTTTGAAAACAGATTTTTAAGCAAGTAAGTTTAGAAATTTTGAAAAATAGATTAAGTGATTTTCGAAAAAGAGATAGGTTTGAAAACAAATAAGAATCTATAATTATTTGAACATTGAGTTAGATTCGAATTTGACAAAAGATAATTTGAATTTGAATTTCAGAAATTGGCTTCCAGGTCTTGGCGAGGCACTAGGCCTTCTTTGGCCGTAGCCTTATGGGATCATCCACCCTTTCCTTGACAAAGCCTTTTAATAAAATTTCATTTTCAAATTAAATTGGGTCATTTTCTGGTCTAACTAGCTTGGGTCTTGGATCGGTAGCTTCGGCTGGTTTCACCAGTCTAAAGAGACCAAGTAGACTTGATCTTATTAGAGTTGGTTTTCCCAACGTACTATCATCTCACCTCCTCCCAATACTATGTTTTCAAGTTTCAAGTAATTTAGTCCTTAAATCTAAGTATCCCTTAAATCTAAGCATGGCAATTTGCAATAAATTAAATAAACAAACACTCAATCAATTAAAGAAAATTATCTAATTATAAAAATTGTTTTGATTTTGGCTCCCCCTGGACTAAAGCCTCTGTATGGGTTAGGCAAGAGGTGAATCTTGTCCTTGGGGATCCAAAATTGATTTGAACCAGTTGGTTTAGTCAGGCACAGTTTTGGCACCCATGCCTGAACCTTAGGTCTTGACTGGTTCATTACAGCAAAGTAAGATCTTTGCCGAGATTTGGTTCTATAGCCAAGTCCGGATCGGTTTAGAACAGACTTCTGTTTTCCCAGAATCAGATCAAGATTCTTGGAACCAGACGTGAATCGTTCTAAAGCTGTTCTTAAGTCCTTAACTTGAGTTTTTAGAGAGGAATTCTCTGATTCAAGTTTTTCAACTTGATCAGGGGTTCCTTCCTGAAGTTTCTCAGTTAAGGATTTAGAATCAGCTCCCTCTTTCAGGAGTTTTACTTCCTGTCGGAGGGACTTGATTCGGAGTTTGGCTTTCGCCAAATCTCGGGATAGATAGGAAATAAGAGAATTCAATTGCGATTTTGAAAAGCCCGTTACCTTTATTTCGCCGTCGTCGGAGAATGTCAGCTTGCCGTCATCCCGGTCCGAGTCTGAGTCAGTCTCGATTTGATCTGAAGCGGTCAGGGCTAGAATATTGGACTGAGGTGCTTCTTCTTCTTCTTCTGAGGAAGACTCGTCCCAGGTGGCTTGGAGTGCCTTCTTCTTTCTGTTCTTTTTGGACTCCTTTAGGCTTGGACATTCAGTCTTGTAGTGGCCCTTCTTCTTGCATTCGTAGCAGGTTACGTTGGGCTTGTGTTTGTCAGTTGCTGGTTCAGCTGGTTCATCCTTTCTTCGGCTTGTTCTCCGTGTGTTGGTTTGGTTCTTCAACTTTTTGTAGTAGTTTCGAGCTAGCCGGACCAGTTCAGATTGATCTCCTTTTTGATCTTCTGTTTTTGAGTCTGAGGTAGACTCAGGTTCAACTTGAGTTTTCTTCTTAGTTGTCCTTCCTGTTTTCCCTGCAAAGAAGGCTATACTTTTCTCGGCCAAATTGCAGTTAGTCTGTTCATGAAGTTCAAGTTCAGAAAATAACTCATCTAACTTAATTTTTGAAAGATCCCTAAAGACCTTGTATGCATCTACCATAGATGCCCACAAGGTGTTTCTAGGAAAGGCGTTTAGAGTATACCTTATTAGGTCACGGTTTTCAACCTTGTGACCTATTGTATGAAGACCGTTCATTACCTCTTGGATCCGTGCGTGGAGTTGGGCTGCTGATTCGTTGTCTGCCATCTTGATAGTGTATAATTTGTTTAGTAGCAGATCCCTTTTGCTGATCCTGGTGTCCGAAGTCCCTTCGTGCAGCTCGATTAGTTTTGTCCATAGCTCTTTTGCACTGTTGAAGGGGCCCACTCGGTTCAGCTCTTCCTTTGTCAGCCCGCATTGTAGGGTTTGCGTTGCTTTTGCGTCGGCTTCTATCTTGCGCTTTAGAGTATTGTCCCACTCCGTGTAGCTTTGTGGAAGTCCTTCTGCATTTCGGGGGATCTCCAGATCGGACTGGATAATGATCTACATGTCCACCTGAGTTTTCAGGTGGACCTCCATGCGACTTTTCCAGTAGGAAAAGTCTTCTCCACTGAAGAGTGGAGGTCTAGCGGTGTTGAATCCCTCTTGCATAGACATTTGTTCTGAAAAAGGAAATTTTACAGAGAAAAGTGTCCCAAGACTTGGTCTTGGATTAGCAGTGCGGGATAAAAAAAATAATTAAATTCGAAAATAAAAAAAATCTGAAAAAAAATTTCAAACTGGTGGTTGCACCAAGTTTGAATTTCCCGCTCTGATACCACTTGTTGGATCGAGAGATGCGATAGAGGGGGGGGGGGGGTGAATGTCACAAATCGTTCGGATTTCGTAAAGAGCAATTGCGTAGCGGAATAATTAAAATCAGACAATGCGAACACCAAGATTTTTACTTGGTTCGGAGCCTGGGTCGACTCCTACTCCAAGGCCCACGGTCGTTGACCGTTTTCTGCGGGCAATTCTATAAGTTCGTAAACCAGTTTACAATTATTGAATACAGAATAAGTGCAGTAAACTTATACAATAAGAAGTATGCTCTTCTTTTACCGACGTCCGGAGTAGATCGAAGATTTCGGGGCAGCGGGACGTCGTCGGCTTGAGTTGGGCAGTATCTGGAGCAAAGTACGAGAGCAGAAGAGCGTGGAAGTGTCTGAAGAATTGATTTCTGAAGAAGAGGGTCGAGGGTCCTTTATATAGGGCTGGGGGCGCCCGGGATGCTCGGGGCGCCCCCCCCCACGTGGCTTGTGATCCGGCGTGCTCTCAGTCGTGACTGATCACTTCGACTTCGGGATAACAGTTGACTGAGGCGCCCGACGCGCGCGGGGCGCCCGGGTTGACCGGTCAAGGCTTCATCTTCTTCGCGAGGGTGAGCCGCTGCAGCTGCCAGTGGCGTGGCACAGTGGGCGCCCGCGACACGCGGGGCGCCCGATGCGCGCGGGGCGCCCGAAACATCCGGGGCGCCCCCAAATGTGCTGCTGTCGGGGCGTTTACTTGCTCTGCTAACTTTGGGTTGACTCTGGGGCGCCCGAAACATCCGGGGCGCCCTGCTCAGCTGCTGCCTCACTCCTTTGAGGCTCTCTGAGCTGCAGAAACACAGTCCTTCGGTCCTGCATCCAGGGTTAGTCCAAAATAGCAATTAATAAGTTAATCTTACACAGCCTTGGCTGTCTTGGTTCTGACTTTGGGTCTCCAAAATGGAGCCCTAGGTCGAACCGACGCCTAATGTTCCCTCTAGGGGAACGCGTCCTCACCTACTCCTCTCGGGAGAATTTACCTGATGCCAACCGGTTCCTCCAGTTGGACTTTTGCCCGGCAGTCCTTCGCTAGGTCTTGAGTTGCCAAGCTTCCCTTCGCTTGGTGCCTAGCAGCCCTTCGCTAGGACTTTTCCTGTCTGGCAGTCCTTCGCCAGTGCCTAGCATTCCTTTGCTAGGGCTTGTCCATTCTGGCAATCCTTCGCCAGAGCCTAGCAGCCCTTTGCTAGGTCTTTTCCTGTCTGGCAGTCCTTCGCCAGTGCCTAGCATTCCTTCGCTAGGGCTTTTCCTGTAAACTCAAGAAACTTGTTAGACAACGACTAACCCTTAACTTTTGAACCCTTTTGTCAATATCAAAACCTAGGTTTGACTTGGGTGCTTTCTGCACCAACAATCTCCCCCTTTTTGATATATGGCAACCTAGTTCAAAAAGTTAAGGAAAAAAATGCTGAAAATAAAATCCTAAGTTAGATTCCCTCCCCCTGGAAGAAATCTCCCCCTAGGTTTTTCAAAAATAGGTGGTGTGAGTAAAGTACTTGGAAGATTTCATGTTTTGATAATAAGTTAGGAAATCTCTAAAGTTTTTGCTAAGGTTTTTTGAAAACAAACATTCTTAGTTTGAGAAACATAGAAAATTTTCAGTTTTTTTGAGAAAAACTTCAGACTTTAGAAAATTTTCAATTTTGGAATATTTCACACTTTGGAAAATTAAGCAAAAATCATTTTAAGCAAAAATCATTTTAAGCAAAAAACATTAAGTTTCAAAATAGTTCAGAGTTTGGAAATAAGGCTAACTTTGATTTACCAATTTTTCAGTTCAACCTTTTTGAAGAAGTTTATGAAAATTTTTTTTTTAAGATTTTGTTCCCTGTTTCTTTTCCAACTCTCCCCCTTTGACATATATCAAAAAATGCAGAAATTTTTTTTTGCAATAGTTGAATAAAGCATTTGCTGTACTGAATCAAAACAAGACCTAGGTTTGGTTAACTCTTTAGGGGCCTGTCTAACCCGATTAGCTCTTACTAACTGTTATAAGCAGTAGTTTTGGCTAGGGTTTAGTCAAGTTAAGTGAGTTGTTCAAGTTAGATTGTCTAAACTTGACACTTAACTTGATTGCTGTTCAGTTTGTATTTAGTGCCCCAACTACTGCAGATGCACTGACTTAAAGCATCTTTAGTTAAGGCAAAGACCTAAGCATCTCATCCCTTTCTAAGTTATCACTCAAAGTACCCTAAGGTGCTTGTGAGATGCTGGCTTCTAGATCTATAGGTGCATGCAATTCTAGGGTTAGAGCCTAGTCTAAGTCCATTTCGATGAAAACCCTAGTTTTGAAGGGGGTAGTTTTTGAAATAAAAAAATTTTAAAAGAAACTTTTTCAAGTTAAAGTAAAAAAAACAAAAACATTTTAAAAGATATTTTAAGATCAATTTAAAACTAAAAAAAATCAAAAACCGCATGATTCTATTCTACTAAGCATAATCCTAACTTAATTAAGTCAAGAGTAAACAGGCCAAGCTAAGATTAGCATAGTTCAAGCAGAAGTCTAGTACAAGTCAACAGAAGTCAACCCTACTCAGTAGGGGTAGTCAAATAGGTACATGGCCAAGTCATCTAAGAGGAGGGACCAGGAGGATCAAATGGGCCCGGCTGCCATGCATCAAATCGTGCCATGATCTCATGGTACTGTGCATTCCAGGCTTCTCTGTCGGCTGTGAGGGTACTCATAATGTTGTTGTAGTAGCCTAAGTTTGTCTCTTGGTCTTCAATATGGTTCGCTTCTACTTCTTCTCTGAAGCTCTGGACGTGCGTCTCGAGTCGTGTAACTCTCTCGTACAAGGTCGGTGGAGCGTGCTGATCTGCCTCTGCTGATCTACCTCTGATGGATCAATGCTTACAGCAGGAAGGTGTGGAATGGTCGCATGGTCGCGACGTCTCTAGTGGATAAAGGTAAAATGCAGCAGACTAGAACTCTATAAAGAGCGTAGTCCTGGACCTGAAGATCAACAAACTGAAATCGTCTAGCCAAAGAGTTTCTAACATCCCTATAAAAGTAGGAGTATAGAGTGTCTAGGTCAATGTGAGAGTAGGGAGCATCAAAGGGAGGATCTTTGGGAGGATAACAGCAGAAGGTGGACTGAGAGAGTCGTAGTCCAAGAAATCGGTTGAGCAGCGAGGGAGTTATTGTCAAGGGCATCCCTTGAACTATAGTGACAAACGTAATGTCATTCTGTCTAACTATGTTGTTGTAGAATTCTGCAGATAGGGTTGTGTTAATGGGATGAGTGCAGAATACAAGGTTGTCTAGTTGGTAAAAGTTGATAACATTCATGGCCAATGGACAAGATTGAGTGAAGAATTGCCTATTTAGGTAACTTGTTTTTATCGGTTTATATGTTGTTCTAGCAAATTTGTTGAAAAGTTCCAAGGTTGGGAACCTAGGGTCGGGGCTAGGTTCGGTCCCGTGGTTTGATTGATTTGCTCGACGTTTTCTAAGAAAATAATAATAAACATGCGTTTAAAAGAAAAGATGGAAATGAAATGAATTCTAAGTGCAAAAAGGAAAAAATATGATACCGAGTCACCATCGGGGGAGGCATGATTGCGGTGAAGTGGTCGAGGGCACGAGAGGGTCGTTCGGCCGCCTTGGAAGGAGAAGAGTTAGAGAAGAGAAGAGTTTTGGGTGTGGCAAAATGAAGGGGATCCGGGTGGTTTATATAGAAGTGTTAGGTCCTGCGCCCGGGAGGTCGCGGGCGCCCGGGACAGAGTGTAGCAGTTTCTGCCGTGACCTAGTGCTGGATGGGGGCGCCCGTGATGTCCCTGGCGCCCGGACTCAGATTAAAAACTGCCACATGCAGCTTTTGATGTTTTGAGGTGCCCTTGGGGGCGCCCGTGAGGACCCGGGCGCTTGCCTTAGACAACTTTCTGTCTTGATCGAAGTGAAAGAGGTGGGGGGGGGGGGGGGGGGCCCCGAGGAGTCACGGGCGCCCGGGCTGTGTAGAATTTGACAATTTTAATGTATTGTTGACTAGTTTGACCATTTGACTATGGTTTGACTAATTTGATCATGGTTTGACTACCTTGACCATGGTTTGACTAGTATTAACTGTAATAATTAGGTCAACTTTGTTCTAAACTACAGGATTTAATGTTTGTACTAAACAACAATACAGGGATCAAACAAATTTTAGTTAAGTTAAATTTTACCATCTCACCCATTCTAGAGTTGTCAATCACGTTTGCCTTATGGGTTTTTTGTGAGACAGGTTTAGAATAGACAGAATTATTTTAAAAAATCATGATTTATTTTGAAAAAGTTAAATTAATTTTGAAAACAATTGTTTTTGAATTTATTTTGAAAAAGAGTGTTTGAATCTAAAATTAATTGAAAATTTGTGTCAGATTCGAATTTGACAAAGAATAATTTGAATTTGAATTTCAAAAATTGGCTTCCAGGTCTTGGCGAGGCACTAGGCCTTCTTTGGCCGTAGTCTTATTTGATCATCAACCCTTTCCTTGACAAAGTCTTTTAATGAAATTTCATTTTCAAAATTATTTTTTAAAAAATTCTGGTCTAACTAGTTTGGGTCTTGGATCGGTAGCTTCGGCTAGTTTCACCAGTCTAAAAAGACCAAGTAGTGTATACTTGACCTTATTAGAAGAGGCTTCCCTAACGTACTATCATCTCACCGCCACCCAATACTATGTTGTTCAAATTTCAATTAATTGGTTTGGTCCTTAATCTAACCAGTCCTAGGTCTAAGTATGGTAAATTGCAGAAAATAAATAGACAAGCAATCATGCAATTTAAAACAGGAAAAGAAATTCATCTAACTATAAAAATTGTTTTTAACTTGGCTCCCCCTGAACTAAAGCCACGGTAATGGTTCGGCAAGATGTGAATCTTGTCCTTGGGGATCCAATATTGATTTGATCCAGTTGGTTTGTTCAGGCACAGTTTGGGTACCCATGCCTGAATTTTAGGTCTAGACTGATTCAGTATAGCATAGTATGACCGTTGTCTCGCCTTGGTTCGATAGCCTAACCCGGATCGATTTAGAACCGACTTCTGTTTTTCAAGGATCATGTCAAGACCCTTGGAACCAGAAGTGAATCGTTCTAATGCTGCTCTAAGGTCCTTGACTTGAGTTTTCAAGGAGGAGTTCTCTTTCTCAAGTTTTTCAACTTGAGTAGAAGTTCCTTCTTGAACCTTCTCAGTTAAGGATCTAGAGTCAGCTCCATCTTTCAGGAGTTTTACTTCCTGTCGGAGGGACTCGACTCGGATTTTGGCTTTTGCTAAGTCGCGAGAAAGGTAAGCAATTAATTCAGTTAATTGACTTCTAGTAAATCCACTTACAGTGATTTCGTCGTCCTCTGAAAATGTAAGCTTTCCGTCGTTCGGTTCCGATTCTGATTCGATCTCGATTTCTTTCGAGGCGGTTAGTGCGAGCAGGTTTGACTGTGGGGCCTCTTCTTCTTCTTCTTCGGACGATGATTCGCCCCATGTTGCCTAAAGGGCCTTCTTCTTTCTTGTCTTCTTTGTTTCCTTCAGATTGGGGCATTCCGTCTTGTAGTGACCCTTCTTTTTGCATTCGTAGCAGGTCACATTTGGTTTGGTCTTTTCATTTGAAGGTTCAGCTGGTTCTTCCTTTCTTCAGCTGGCTTTTCTTCTATTGGTCTGGTTTTTTAGTTCCTTATAGTAATTTCGGGCAAGTCGGACCAGCTTGGGTCGATCTCCTTCGCTGTCTTCTGAGTCAGAGTCTGAGTCAAACTCGGGTGCAGGTTGAGGCTTCTTCTTGGTTATCTTTCTAGTTTTACCTGCAACAAAAGCGATGCCTTTCTCGGCCAGGGTGCAGTTAGTCTGCTCATGCAATTCTAGTTCAGAAAACAACTCATCTAATTTAATTTTAGATAAATCCCTTGAAACTTTGTACGCATCTACCATAGATCCCCACAAAGTGTTTCTCGGGAAAGCGTTAAGAGCATACCTGATCAGGTCACGGGTTTCTACCTTGTGATCGATTGTGTGTAGACCGTTCATTAGCTCCTGAATTCTAGCGTGGAGCTGAGCTGCAGATTCGCTGTCGTTCATCTTGATTGTATACAACTTGTTCAGTAGTAGGTGAAGGATCGTCTAGGCGTGCTAGAGGGGGGTGAATAGCACTTTATTGTCGTTTGATCTCTACAAAGTCGTTAGCGCAGCGGAAACAATAATATGCAAAGTAAATAAGGAATAAACAATGCTAACAACCTGATTTACTTGGTATCCACTCCGGTCGGGTGACTAATCCAAGAATCCTTCGGTGGATCAACCCCCGGATAACCTCCGGCTAGATCTGTCGTTCCTTGTGGGTGGAGAAACCTCGCCACAACACTTCGGACGCTCTCTGATCACTGTAGACTACTAACCCACTTTATCCAAGCGAGTTTCGTCAAGCGAGTTAGTAGGAAACGAGTCCCTTTAAATAGGACTCGAATCTGAAACAGTCGCTACCAGTCGACTGCCCCTGGGCAGTTGACTGGTCCCACTCAGATTCGACCGTTATAGCACAACGTTCGAATCTGCCAGCCTGTTTCAGCCTATACCAGTCGACTGCTCATGGGCCAGTCGACTGGGACACACCTAAGCTTAGGGTTTCACTCCCGAGTGCAAGTCTCTCCACACTCAAACCCTCACGGCTTAGCCCCTGAGTACAAACACACATACTCATTCCTTCACAACTCAGTTGACTCTTCATCAGCAGCCTTGACTGTTACTTTGACACCCTCTTCATCTTCGGCCCTCGTCCCTCGGATGCGCACGCAAGCCTCCAGCTTTCCTCCATGCCACCCTTCATGTACGCCTTGAAGTCCGCATCCCTCGGCTCATCATCCCTGCTATCCAACGGTCCCTCGGATGCGTACGCAAACCTCCAGCTTGCCTCCATGCCATCCTTCACATGAAGACATCAACTAAGTCCATGTGTACCTGTACACCTGCACACTCATGTATATATATGAGAACAATACAAATCCTAACTTAACCATATTGCCCACACATCAAAATATCATGATCCTCCAGATCATCTCAGGGTCGATTGCCCCAACAATCTCCTCCTTTTTGATGTGTGGCAATATGTTAAGTTAGGTAAACATATAGTAATAACACTAGCAAAAGCAATTGAAATTCAAGCATAACATACAAGAGGCAACCTCCCCCTTAACCTATGCTTTCTCTCAAATTTCAATCCTTATTGCTAATCCCAAGTTAAGTTCTCCCAACTTAACTCTAAAGTTTTGTAACCAATCCTAAGTTAAGTTTTAACCCAAACCTAACTTAACACCCTAGTTCTCCCCCTTTGACACCATCAAAAGATTGCCCTAAGCAACCCTACCCTTGGTGCCAAATAGAACATAATCCTACTTCTGAAAAACCCTTCAGAAATCACAAAACCTAATCTGCCCATATTACCAGTCGACTGCCCCCAGGGCAGTCGACTGATACGGCAGATTTCAGACTTTCAGCCGAAATTCAGAAACGAATAAAAAATTCCAGAAATTCTGAAAAAAATGTGAAACATTGCAAGCACGATTGTTAAGGTATTCCCTACCCTAGAAAAATTTGGTTTATGAAAAACATCAACCATGCTTGACATTTGGTACAAATTCTAAACTTCTTAATTTATGGCCATTTTGTATCAAGTTTGACTCGTAATCATGGTATCCAATGTTTGCCACCTTTTATCACTTCCACTTGACATTTAAAATGATTCCCAAACTCCCCTTTTTCATATAGACATTTTCATTTTGACAAGATCTCCCCCTCTTTGTCTTTTAAGTCCAGATGATCATCCTTTTTATACACAATACCATTATTTGATTTCCAATCAAACCATGTTAGATGATATACAATATAACATTTCCAAATCATATCATGATCACATACATAAAAGACATAATAGAAACATCCATTAGCACTTAGAGTCGTTCAAGGAAATTTCATGATAGCCTCTAGTCATGACAGGTATCGATGTTTTGTGCAATAGACATAGCAGGTATCGAGGGCCAAGAACCCGAAAGTCATCCATATAAATACAACCATCAGAATAAAAGGTGTTTGAGAGATATAATAAAACATCAAAATAGAGTACTCTCAACACTAGAATCCCTCTCAAAAGCTATATCCACTGGTCAGAAAAATATGTGATCGTCATCGCTAGAGGGAGGAGGAGGAGGAGGAGCCTGATAAGCAAGATGCCACTGCTGCATCATCTCGTACATCTCATCTTGGCGGCTGGTCATCCTATCAACTTTTGTTTCAAGCCTCTGCTCCGTCTGCTGGCATCCGTGAATGTTCTCGCGGATGACGTGAACATCCTCCCGGAGCCCATGAACATCCGCCTGGAGCTGGGTAATCTCTGCACGTGTGACCAGCTCGGTGGGCTCCTCATCTGCATCAACGGCCTCTGGGCGCTCCCTCCAAACAAATACCCCCTGTCTACACTCAATACCTGCTAAGGACAATTGGCGCGTGCCAATTTGATCATAGTCCTTTGACAGGTGCCTCACCTGACCACTACACACCCGGATGCCAAAATGTAAGTGGAAAAATGCTGTAAGGATGTGGCAAAAGGGCATATATATCTTCCCATTAACACTATGGGAAGAATGATAGATAGCTCTAAAAACCTGGAGGGAGACATCAATGTCCAACCTCCTCTCTAAAGCATACATCATCACCAAATGTGAGAGTCTAACCTTAGACCTTCCCTTGGTGACAATAGGCAGGATGCATTCGACGACGACCTTATACAAGACATGACTAAATTTAGCATAAAAAAGACGCTCCGAGTCATTCCTATGTCTTCGGAAATAATGCATGTGAATTTGATCAATAGTGGCTCCAGGAAACTCTAAAGGTTCATCAACAGTAGGAAAATACACAGATGCATTGTTAGACACCCTACACTGGAGGAACCCGGCTAAACCCATGACAGAGAAGGGGATAGGAACACCAGCAACCCGGGAATCATACAAATTGTTATCAGAGTCAATACAGGTCAAGTTTGCATAAAACTCTGAACACAAGTCAATGTCTATGTCCTGCTGGCAGTAAACTAGTTGATCTAGCTGAAAATTGTTGATGCAGTCTGGCCCAGTTGTTGTTTTGGTGTTTGACAATGATTTAAGTTTGGTTGAGCGAATTTGGGTTAAAGTCCTGGTCGGGGACTGGGCATGAAATCTCGGTGAGTGAAGCCGGGTCCTGGTAAGTGAAGCCAGGTGATGGAAATCCTGGTGAGTGAAGCCGGGTCCTGGTGAGTGAAGCAAGGTGTTGGAAATCCCGGTGAGTGAAGCCGGGTCCTGGTGAGTGAAGCCAGGTGTTGGAAAAGTCCTAATTCGGAAGGGTTGGGTGAAAAGTCCTAGCTTGGAGGGCTAGGTGAAAAGTCCTAACTTGGAGGGTTAGGTGCAAATTCTCATCCTGGAGAATTAGGTGAAAAAGTCCTGTCTTGGAGGGTCAGGTGCCTAGCTTGGAGGGCTAGGTTGGATGATGTTCTAACTCGGAAGGGTTGGGTGAAAAGTCCTAGCTTGGAGGGCTAGGTGAAAAGTCCTAGCTTGGAGGGCTAGGTGAAAAGTTCTAACTTGGAGGGTAAGGTGCAAATTCCCAACTTGGAGAGTTAGATGGACAATCCTTAGCTTGGAGGGCTAAGGTGGATGGAAACTTAGCTTGGAGGGCTAAGTTTGAGTCCCTGGATCGGTCTAGTGATCGATCAGGGATTCTGGCACGCTGCTCCTTCGTGGATCGGTCTGGTGACCGATCAGCGATGACTGATCGGTCGGGTGACCGATCAGGGAGCACACAGTGAGGTTGGGAACCTACTGTGCTGCTCCTGATCGATCTGGTGACCGATCAGGGAGTATGCGTTTCACCCATTGACTGGCTCCTGATCGGTCTGGTGACCGATCAGGGAGCGAGCAGTGAGGTTGAGTTCCCTTGCTGAACTGCTCCTGATCGGTCTGATGACCGATCAGGATCACTGTGCAGATCGTTCTGGTGAACGATCCAGCTTCGCGGGCTCCTCCCTAAGATCGATCAGGACGGTTCCTGATCGACCTGGTGATGTCCTGATCGGACAGCTGACCGATCAGGTGACACCCTGATCGGTCCGGTGATCGATCAGAAGGCTTGGCCTGCGAAACTCAAAAATCGCCCGATATAAGGGTGGATCGGTCCGGTGAACGATCCACGACCTGGGATCGGTCTGGTGATCGGTCCGGGAGAATCTCAAAGAAATCGTGATTTCTGATTGAGCGTTGGGGATCGATCAGGACGTAGCCTGATCGGTCTGGAACCAGCCTGATCGGTCTGGTGACCGATCAGGAGGCTCTCTGATCGGTCAGGTGACCGATCACTTTAATTCAAATACGCTGTCAGAAGCTCTAATCGCGTCTGTTGTCACTGTCGATTTTCTGATACATTGCTGATATATTTTGATATGCATTGCTAAGCCTCTGTTGGAGTGTGCAGGTGATAGCAGGTGATTCAAACACTCAAGGAGGGTCAATGGGAGGCTTTCCGTTGAGAAGGTTTGGCTGTTTCTCATTCTCAGGTTTCAACGGGCAACTGACCCAGCTGGCGACTGACGGAGGCTCAGCTGGAGAGGGAGTCTTCAGTGGACTGAGTGCTCAGGGAGGTCAGTGGGTTCAGGTTGGCTCAGTGGATGCTGATGAAGCTTGTGATGGTGAGCAGAGCTTAAGTGATGAAGCTGAGGCAGAGGAGACGGTGTGAGACAGACAGAAAAACTTGGGAAGTTGTTGCTGGGCTGTGTTCGTGCTCTCTGTTGCTTCGTTCTTGAGCGTTCTTGTTTTATCTTTGTGAGCTTCCCTTCTCGAGTGTCTCGTGTGCTTAATCTTGTATTCATCTACTGAGACAGCTTGTGGAGAGGTTACTCCACCGAGAAGGAGGCGCTTGATATCCGGTGTTCACCGGGGCTTGATCTGCCAACGATCAAGGGATCGCCCACCTCACGGGCACGCCAAGGAGTAGGGGCAAGTTATCCCCGAACCTTGTAAACGATTCTTGTTAGCGATCCTTGGTTTGTATTCTCTGTTTCTGCAGTTTTGTTAAGTTTGCTTCTCTACATTTGTTGTGTTTCCGCTGCTACTAACTTAAGTGCAGAGAAGATTCGAAAAAAGCTTAGAAATTGTGTCTGGCTAGATTCACCCCCCCCCTCTCTAGCCATCCTGTTCCCAACAAGTGGTATTAGAGCTTGGGGCTCTGTCTACGGCTTAACATCCGAGAGCTTACAACAAGATGGCTGGAAGAGAAGGAATGAGCACAAACCGACCTCCATTCTTTGACGGCACAGATTTTCCATATTGGAGGTCAAGGATGGAGTTCTATCTCAAGACCAACATCAGTTTGTGGTTTGCCGTGAAGGAGGGCTTCATCCTTCCAAGAGATGGTGAAGGAAAAGAGCTAGATTTCTCCATGTGGTCAGCTGAGCAAATCAAAAGAGGAGAAGCGGATGCTAAGGCTGTGGTCACCTTGCAATATGGGATGACAAAGGACCAACTCATCAAAGTTGATCCCTTTACAAGTGCAAAGGACCTATGGAACAAAATCTTTGAGCTCCATGAGGGAACTCAAGATACACGGATAGTCAAGAAGGACCTCCTTCTCAGCCAACTCCAAAACTTGACAATGGGAAAAAACGAAACTGTAAGTATGTTTCATTGTCGGTTCAAGGAGATCTACAATGGTCTTCATTCCATCAGTGAGAAGGTAGAGGACCGAGACTTCGTAAGGTATGTTCTCAAAGCTTTTCCTAGGAACGCCTTGTGGTCATCCATTGTGGATGCGTATAAGGTTTCCAAGGACTTATCTTTTGTTAAGTTAGAGGATGTATTTTGTGAGATGGAGCTACATGAGATCTCTAACACAAGCCCAAAAGAGAAAGGGTTTGCTTGCGTGGCAGGTAACAAAAGAAAGGAGAAGAAGAATGAGAACACCCACTATCATGTGGCTCTAGTGGCCTTAGAAGATTCAAAGGAGGAGAGTGATGACGAATCAAGCTCCTCAACAGCGCCTTCATCATCTTCGGATGATGAAGAGGTAATTTCTCCCGAGTTAGATAAGTGCTATCGAGCCATCGCATGTTTAACTAAGATGCTTAAAAAATCTAAGGCCAAAGTTAAATCTTTGAAATTGGAAGTAGAACAGTTAAAAACCTCTAAGGATGAGGTAATTGATGACTTGCTTGTTAAGACCCTTGAGAATGACAATAAGGACTTAAAGAGCGAAGTTGAAGATCTCAAGAATATTCTTGAGAAGTTTTCAACTAGCTCTAAAACATTAGACATGATCTTAAACTCCCAAAGGGCGGTTTACAATAGGGCCGGTATAGGTTACCGACCTAAAGAACCAACCTTTGTATCATTAATGTCAAGAACCCAATTTAGATCATCAAATGATTCTAAGGATCAAAAGGTTAGAAAGAAATTGATTAAGGCATGGGTGCCTAAGTCCCTCATTGTTGATGCATTAGGTCCCAAAATTTGGGTACCTAAAACCTCCATATTTCGAATTGTATAAGCATTATTTGAGGGGGAGCATTGATGGACCCAAATGAGCTAATTAAAGTTGTCACGAAATGTGTGGATCCGTCAGAATTTAGAATTTATAAAGTGCTGGAAACCCTTTTTGCAATCAAAGAAGAAAAGTGTAGTAAGGGGCCACAGGTTGTATTTTTCCAAGGGCTAGTTCAAGTTGTGTGATTCAAGCTTGCGTTTATGTGTCGTAATTTTTTTGGGTTTCAAATAAGAAATGGGTTTGGTTTGCAATGCTAAATGAAAAAGCAATGAGAAGATAAAGAAAACTTAACTAAGTGGCTTAAACTAGGTAATGACAATTAAGGACTAAACAATTATGAAACAAGTGCTATAGCATATGCATTCCAAACACTAAGCAGTTGAATTAAAGTAATGCTGGCATTTAAAATTGAATCTAAAGCAAAATTATGAGCAACGTTTCAGAAATGAAAACTTGATACAAAGTGAAAATGAAACTCACTTGAAACATAAGGAAAAGGACTTATGTGCTAAAAGAGATTAAGTGCAGGTTTATAACTGATGATCACACTGATGTGGAGCAATTAAATGGGAAACAAACAATTTCAATGCAAAACTCAGAAGCAAGTAATGCAAGACAGCAATTCAAACTCCCAAGCTTATGTGCAGGAATGTATCTAATGCAGAAATGATATGCATGACTTAATGAATTAACTGCATGAGTTCGGAAATGAAATGAATGCTGATCAAGCTGAAAGCAGAACAAAATTCTGTAGCTGAAAGATGCAAACACTAACTCAAATGAAACCAAATCTCAAACATTAAACAGATATGCAGAATTTAGTGACATGCAGGAATTGAGAAGGAAACCAAGCACTGAAATCCACGAAATTAGCTGAAAAAGAATTCCAACCAAGACTAAGACAAGGTTTACAAGATCAAGGAGCAATGATACACAGTTCAGGATAGCAGCTGAAACTACAAAAACAGTTGTTGATACGCAACTGCTGAAACTTAAGATGAAACTAGAATTGTCTGCAGAAATGTTCAACTGAACAACAAGCCAAGACTGAATGCTTTAACAACTAAACATTATCTCTAACTTTCAGGAATCAAAACACAAAAATGAACTGAACTTGAAGTAAGTGCAGATACTAAACTGATACGCAGAAGAAGGAAGCAGAAATTCTGATACACAACTTGCAATTCTGATACGCAAACCATTAACAGGAAATGAACTAAAATTGTAACAATTATTCACTAAACGATTTCCCAGCTAATTACTTGCAGAATTTAAACCAAACTAAAATAGAGGCAATTCAGAAATGGGAATTACAGCAGCTCAATCGAAACAGAAACAGAATTCAAAGCAGTAATTGAAATTACAGCTACAAACAAGAAGAAATGCAATTAAACTAAGCCTCGACCAATCCTAATCTCAAGACCACCTTGTTTGTCAAGCAAGGGCAAGCCAAGAACCCCTTCAACTCGCAAATCAGTGGAAGAATGGCTCAAACTTCAGATCTGCTCCCAGATTGCACCCAACTGGAATGATCCAATCGATTTCCACGACCTCGCGATTCCAAGGGTGGATGATGATTTGATGCCGATCAAAGAATACCAGAGGACCCTCCAGTAAGCTTCAATTGCAGAAAATGGCACGCGATCGCGATTGAATCGATCAAATTACAAAAATTGCTGAAACCCTCACGCAACTCTGCTCCAAGGTACTTCTGAGCTTTAATCTCCGCTGAAGCCCTCTTCCAAAGATTCAGATCTTGCTTCAGGATCGAGATCGAGTTGGTCACGCCTCTGATGGAAAAAATCGCTACCAAAAACTGAAGAACAGATGAGAAAATTCAAACTGAGCTCAAGAACTGAGAAAACGCGACGCCCTGTTCTCAATCTGAAGGCAGTTTAAGTAGGTAAATAGTGGACGGCTGAGATTCATTCCGCTTTATCCAACGGTGGATCCTCGTCCGATTTGATTCAAAATTTCCAGATCTTGATCAGAGGTCAGGATCATCCTCGGGGTAGCTCAGATCTGCCAGATCTATAGCGGATGGCTCAGATCAAGCTGATGTTTGAAATGGATGGTCTAGATCACTCTGATCGTGATCCAACGGCTAGATGATCTCCGATTGGGCTGAAACTCTCAGATCTTGATCTGATCGCTCGATTAGACTTAACCCCAGCTCGGATCGATCAGAAGTTCTCAGATGGTCTAGATCTAACCGTTCTTGCATCAGACGGTCCAAATGAGTCGACGCTTGATTCCTTTGATCTGGTCCACTTTTGACTCAACCTTGACACAACATAACCTAGGTCATGATCCCTCCAAGCCTACAAAAGTTGATAAAAATTTAGTAACAAAATAACTCGAAAATATCAAAATTTGCAATTAAGTCCAAAAAGAGTATAAATCTAGAACCTAGAGTAAATCCACCATTATACAAGTAAAATATGGGTCAAATACGGATTTAAGCATATGAAATGATCAACAAAATAACACTTATCAAGCATCTATCAACATAGGTTGTTGATAAGTGGTGCTCCAAACCAAGGCTAAGGTTACACTAGTGTCAAAATAAGTCAACAAGCCTTGGAAATTGTTTTTATATATTGCATGAAGGGTTTAGATTCACACATAACTTGCTCTAGCCATGAATTGCTTAGGATAATTAGTTTTCTCGTTGCAATTTATGTCTTACTGCAAGATATGATTTATGATATGCCATAACTCAAGCTTAAGGTGTTTTCGTTTGGTGAATACGATCAAATATGCCATGATTTTACAATGTGTGTTATTATCATTAATCTATGGCATGCAAATTTGATTTCAATCATGAACTTGATAGAAATGTGGGACTATGAATTCTCCAATCCAATCTATGAACTATCAATAGAATGGAGAATTAGGATTCTAGGATTTAGGATATCTATACATCCCCAACATCTAGCTCAAGTTTACCATGTTTTTCTGAATCATGATTTAAACCTTGTTTCTATGGGTAACTTAGGGAATAAATGTTTGATACAAACCTGATTTCAATTTGTTTGGAACAAACATGTTATAAACATACAAACTAATCATGTTTTGGAAATCGGTTATTAGTATCGTATTTTGATTTGAGGGATGGTTTTTGGTTAAGAGGAACCCTTTAGGAACAAATGGATCAAATCTGATTGTATAAGGGTTTGGGAATGGCTAAGAATTAAAATAAACCTGATTTCAGAGTTTCTGAAATCGATTTCTGAAATCTGGAACTCAGAAAACATCCTGTGCCGAACCTGATCGGTCCACCGACCGATCAGGGATCCCTCTGATCGGTCCGGTGACCGATCAGACCAACTCTGATCAAGGAACTCTCAGATCGTTCCAAATTGATCCAAAACCTCCTCAAACCAATCAATTTTCATCGAATTGTATCAGATTACTGATCATACTGATACACATAAATCTGATACAAACCAAGTCAATTGAAATGTACTTGATCTTCCATTGATACAAACCTGGTACTAAGGAGCACAAATTTGTTCAAGTGATACAAACTAGACTTAATAGTGATTTGATACAAACCTATGTTGGAATGTTCAAATTCATAAGAAAGGGTTTGTTGAGTAATGACTCTTGTTCTTAATGTCGTATTTCGGAATTGTTTCTGAAATATCGAATATTAATAGAGTCTATTTCACTGTTACGGAATGAAAATTGTCAATGCAGTCTGATCAGGAACGTATCAGAGGTTCAGAATTTTTTTTTTAAATCTGATCGCTCCTGAGACTAATCAGATATACTTCTGTATCACGTAATCAACAGACCTGGTTGGTTGTGGAGACCAATCAGGACTATGTTTCAGATACAGATGCACTCCTTACTCGTTCTATGAAGCATATACGTATTTGACCATGATATACTTCTGTATATGTCTTCACATGGAAGTCCAAGTGTTAATGCAGTCCGATCTTGAACGAATCAGAATTACAGAAATTTTTCTGAAAATTGATCGTTCATAGATAAATCAGAAATTTTTCTGTATCGATCATCAGTCTGATGGAACTGCGATAATTATTGCCATATGATGCATATACATTATTGCCATGATACATCTATGGTATATGCCTCTCATATGCAATTCAAAAATCATCCTTTGACTTACTTGTCATATGAAACATATACATGCTTGACCATTATATTATTCTGTATATGTTTTCATATGCGATTCAAAAAATTATCCTTTGATTATTCTGGGTTTGGGGAGAGACCTTTGGTTGAGGGGGAGTTTGATGTTTAAACTTAATAACCATACCCTTTTCGATGTTTGACAAAGGGGGAGAAAATGGATGATTAAGTTTATGGTTATTATAGGGGGAGGATCATGATTCCCTTATGAGAATTGAACGGACTTCAATTAATTGATACCTAAACTTAAATCGGGTTGTCAAACAACAAAAAGGGGGAGATTGTTGATGCAGTCTGGCCCAGTTGTTGTTTTGGTGTTTGACAATGATTTAAGTTTGGTTGAGCGAATTTGGGTTAAAGCCCTGGTCGGGGACTGGGCATGAAATCCCGGTGAGTGAAGTTGGGTCCTGGTAAGTGAAGCCAGATGATGGAAATCCCGGTGAGTGAAGCCGGGTCCTGATGAGTGAAGCGAGGTGTTGGAAATCCCGGTGAGTGAAGCCGGGTCCTAGTGAGTGAAGCCAGGTGTTGGAAATCCCGGTGAGTGAAGCCGGGTCCTGGTGAGTGAAGCCAGGTGTTGGAAAAGTCCTAATTCGGAAGGGTTGGGTGAAAAGTCCTAGCTTGGAGGGCTAGGTGAAAAGTCCTAACTTGGAGGGTTAGGTGCAAATTCCCAACTTGGAGAGTTAGATGAAAAATCCTTAGCTTAGAGGGCTAAGGTGGATGGAAACTTAGCTTGGAGGGCTAAGTTTGAGTCCCTGGATCGGTCTGGTGATCGATCAGGGATTCTGACACGCTGCTCCTTCGTGGATCGGTCTGGTGACCGATCCAGCGATAACTGATCGATCGGGTGACCGTTCAGGGAGCACACAGTGAGGTTGGGAACCTACTGTGCTGCTCCTGATCGATCTGGTGACCGATCAGGGAGTATGCGTTTCACCCATTGACTAGCTCCTGATCGGTCTGGAGACCGATCAAGGAGCGAGCAGTGAGGTTGAGTTCCCTTGCTGAACTGCTCCTGATCGGTCTGATGATCGATCAGGATCACTGTGCAGATCGTTCTGGTGAACGATCCAGCTTCGCGGGCTCCTCCCTAAGATCGATCAGGACGGTTCCTGATCGACCTGGTGATGTCCTGATCGGACTGCTGACCGATCAGGTGACACCCTGATCGGTCCGGTGACCGATCAGAAGGCTTGGCTTGTGAAACTCAGAAATCGCCCGATATAAGGGTGGATCGGTCCGGTGAACGATCCACGACCTGGGATCGGTCTGGTGATCGGTCCGGGAGAATCTCAAAGAAATCGCGATTTCTGATTGAGCGTTGGGGATCGATCAGGACGTAGCCTGATTGGTCTGGAACCAGCCTGATCGGTCTGGTGACCGATCAGGAGGCTCTCTGATCGGTCAGGTGACCGATCACTTTAATTCAAATATGCTGTCAGAAGCTCTGATCGCGTCTGTTGTCACTGTCGATTCTCTGATACATTGCTGATATATTTTGATATGCATTGCTAAGCCTCTATTGGAGTGTGCAGGTGATAGCAGGTGATTCAAACACTCAAGGAGGGTCAATGGGAGGCTTTCCGTTGAGAAGGTTTGGCTGTTTCTTATTCTCAGGTTTCAACGGGCAACTGACGCAGCTGGCGATTGACGGAGGCTCAGCTGGAGAGAGAGTCTTCAGTGGACTAAGTGCTCAGGGAGGTCAGTGGGTTCAGGCTGGCTCAGTGGATGCTGATGAAGCTTGTGATGGTGAGCAGAGCTTAAGTGATGACGCTGAGGCAGAGGAGACGGAGGGAGACAGACAGAAAAACTTGGGAAGTTGTTGCTGGGCTGTGTTCGTGCTCTCTGTTGCTTCGTTCTTGAGCGTTCTTGTTTCATCTTTGTGAGCTTCCCTTCTCGAGTGTCTCGTGTGCTTAATCTTGTATTCATCTACTGAGATAGCTTGTGGAGAGGTTACTCCACCGAGATGGAGGCGCTTGATATCCGGTGTTCACCGGGGCTTGATCTGCCGACGATCAAGGGATCGCCCACCTCACGGGCACGCCAAGGAGTAGGGGCAAGTTATCCCCGAACCTTGTAAACGATCCTTGTTAGCGATCCTTGGTTTGTATTCTCTGTTTCTGCAGTTTTGTTAAGTTTGCTTCTCTGCATTTGTTGTGTTTCCGCTGCTACTAACTTAAGTGCAGAGAAGATTCGAAAAGAGCTTAGAAATTGTGTTTGGCTAGATTCACCCCCCCCTCTCTAGCCATTCTCGTCACCAACACCTTGGACCAAGACTTCATTACCTAGCAGTCCTTCGCCAGGTGCCTGGCAGTCCTTTGTCAGGTCTTCATTCCCTAGCAGTCCTTCGCCAGGTGCCTAGCAGCCCTTCGCCAGGTCTTAGGGTATCGATGCCTAGCAGCCCTTCGCTAGGTGCCTAACAGCCCTTCGCTAGGTCTTGGGATTTCGATACCTAGCAGCCCTTCGCTAGGTGCCCAGCAGCCCTTCGCTGGGACTTAGGGTTTCGATGCCTAGATTAACTAGGACTTTTCAACAGCTTGGGTTACTTCTCCATTGCTCCCCTTTGTCTGTTCAATGTATCACTGACTTAAGTATATTGTCAAACATTAAAACACTTAAAGGAGAACATCATTGATGCAACTTGCACCAATAATCTCTCCCTTTTTGATGTTTGACAATAACTTAAGTTAGATTGGTTTAAAGGGGCTAATTTACTATCCTTGGGGGAAAACAACAAAAGATATAAGTTTTGAAACTATTTTTGATCCTCTAGGAAAAATAAGAAAAAATTTCTAACTTAAAATTTCTAACTTAAGTATACCTCTCCCCCTTTGTCATACATCAAAAGAACTGAAATACTTGCACTAACAATGAGAATATTTGTTTCTTTTTGAAAATACTTAGTATAACTTTTTGAAAGCATAGCATAAAACTAATACTTAAGTATTTTGAACTCAGAAAACTTAGACAATTCTTTTGAGAAAATACCTGGTACAGAAATTTTGAAAGCATTGTATTTTGAATGATATATTGCATTTTTGAAAAAAATGCATAATTTTGAAAAAGATGTTATGCGCTTTGAAAAGTACAAGTACTTTGAAAATTATTATGATCTTTAACAACATGCAAGTACTTTTGAAAGAATTTGTATTTTTTTTGAAAAATATAAAGTACTTTTTGGAAAATGCATAACTTTTGAAAAAAATGTTATTTTGGAAAATATAAATATTATGCCTATTTTGCAAGTACTAACTATTTTCGAAAGAGATGAGACTTTGAGAAACATAATATTTTACTTGACTAAGTTTCTTTTCCAGTCTGACACAATCCTGGGAAACCTTGTTGACTACAAGGACATTTTCCTAAGTGTCCTGGAAATTCTTCAAACTCAAGTAAATATTGTTTCAAAGATAATTTCATAGGTGACACGAAAACAATAGACTAATAGTATTTTGAAAAACTACTTATGTTTCTAACAAGATTTGAAAATACAGTGCATGAAAACATTTGAGATATTCAATAATTCTTTTAATTTGATCTCCCCCTAATTACTTATCCTGGGAAGCATGTTGACCACAAGTACTCTTCCTCTAAGTCTTAAGGTTTGATTCAAATTAAAGAAATTATCTAATAATTTCAATACAATTTATTAAATTATTTCAAAAGTTTGATTTATACTCCCCCTAAAGTTGACACATCCTAGGAGTCCTTGTAGATTATGAAGTGGACTTTTCTCTGTGTCTTTAGGGTTTATCAAACTCAAACAAGACAGATAAATTTTACAACATAAACCTTTTTCGAAAAACACAATTGATAACGATTTAAAGCTCAGTTTTCGAAAAGTATTTTCAAATAATAGTAGTTTTAAAAATCACTCCCCCTGTATCCAATACCGTTTGACTCTATCTAAGTGCCTTAAGGAACTTTAGTGTTGTCCTAAGAGGCTTGTGTCTAATTGCGTGAGTCAAACAATTTTTGAAAAGATATAATTTTTGAAAAACGTATAATATGTATATTCAATCAGACAAGCATGAATTCCATAAAAACATTATTATGTTGAAATACTATTTTGAAAACATATTTTTAGAAAATATTCTAATGATTTTGAAAAATAATTTTGAAAAACATTTTTTAATTTATTAGTCCTTAACATCTCACCCATTTTAGATATATCAATACAACAAGCATGGTTGCCTTATAGGTGTATTGTGAGATGCTTGAATCATTTTTCTTAATTTATTATTAATTCTAAGATTTAATTGAAGCTTGTGTTAGATTTGAATTTGACAAGAAGTAACTTGAATTTGAATTTCAAAAATCGACTTCCAGATCTTGGCGAGACACTAGGCCTTCTTTGGTCGTAACCTTATTGGATCATCAACCATTTCCTTGACAAAGCCTTTTAATGAAATTTCATTTTCAAAATTACTTGTTGAAAAATTCTGGTCTAACTAGTTTGGGTCTTAGATCGGTAGCTTCGGCTAGTTTCACCAGTCTAAAGAGACCAAGTATACTTGATCTTATTAGAGTTGGCTTCCCTAACGTACTATCATCTCACCGCCACCCAATACCAGGTTGATCAAGTTTCAATTATTCTTTTTCCTATAGCCGTTCTAATATATGCATAAAATTTAAATATGAATGACATGTCATATATTTAAAAGAAGTAGCAAATGCATGACATGACAATTATGCATGAGTCAAGCAATTCCAATCATTTTATTTAAGTTTCTAATGATGTATTAAATTCTCGATTTGATACATGTCGTGTGAACCCGCGAATATGTTAACCCACTTTGACATATTTAATGTTATTAATTTTATTTGTTATAGTTTTGGGTAAAATTTATTTTAGTTCAAGTTTAACTTGTTTAACGATTAGTTAGAGATTATATTGATTAAGGATTAATTAATTAAGAATTAATTGATGTTGAATTAATTGAATTAGAATTAATTAAGATTAAATTATTAATTAATTGAATGAATTTCAATTAGGTATGATTTAATTAATTAAGATTTAATTTGAATTGAATTTAGATTTAATTTAAATTTTATTTAATTTAAATTTAATTTAATTTGAATTTAATTTAATTTTGAATTTAATTTAATTTAATTTTGAATTTAATTTAATTTGAATTTAATTTAATTTGAATTTAATTTAATTTGAATTTAATATAATATTTGAATTTAATTAAATTTGAATTTAATTAAATTTGAATTTAATTTAATTTAAATTTAATTTAATTTGAATTTAATTTAATTTGAATTTAATATAGATTTGAATTTAATTTAATTTGAATTTAATTTAATTTGAATTTAATTTAATTTAAATTGAATTTAATTTAATTTAATTTGAATTTAATTTAATTTGAATTTAATTTAATTTGAATTTAATTAAGATTTAATTTAAATTTAATTTGAATTTAATTAGTATTTAATTTGAATTTAATTTGAATTTAATTAAGATTTAATTTGAATTTAATTTGAATTTAATTAAGATTTATTTTAAATTTAATTTGAATTTAATTAGGATTTAATTTGAATTAATTTGAATTTAATTAGTATTTACTTTGAATTAATTTGAATTTAATTCTAAATTAATTTGAATTTAACCTAGGTTTAATTCGAATTAAAATTTAAGTTAATTTAATTAAGGTTAAAATGATTAATTAATAATTATGGGTTTAAACTCATCATTTTTATTATTTTGAAAATTTCTTCTTCATCTTTATCTTTCTTTTCAAGTTTTTCTAATAATTTTGATTTATTTGAATTTTTGTAATTTTTATTAACTATGGTTTTTATCTTAGATAGTTCTATATCCTCCTCAAGATTAGGTCTTTCAATATCCTTACAGTAGGTAGTTGGAGTAATTTGGGCCACTAATTAAGGTTTTGTAATAATCTTTAATATTATCTATAATTAAATTATTATCAAGGAGAATTTTATCTTCAAAATTATCCTCAGAATTATCCTCAGATATATTTTCAATATTTTCAACATTAATCTCTAGATTATCTTTAAGATTTTCAGAATTAATTTCTGAATTAATCTTGAGATTTTCAGGATTAATTTCGGATTTATCCTTAAGATATTCAAATTTGAATTCGGATTTATCCTTAGGATATTCAAATTTGAATTCGGATTTATCCTTAGGATTAATTTTGTCTGAATTAGAATTAATATTATCAAAAAAATTATCAGAATTAATTTTATCAGAATTAATTTTATCAGATAAATTATCAGAATTAATTTTAACAGAAAAATTATCAGAATTAATTTTATCAGATAAATTATCAGAGTTAATTTTATCAGATAAATTATCAGAGTTAATTTTATCAGATAAATTATCAGAATTAGTTTTATCAGAAACATTATCAGAGTTAATTTTATCAGAAACATTATTAGAATTAATTTTATCAGAAAAATTATTAGAATTAATTTTATCAATTTCTGAATTGATATTCTGAATTAAACAATTAATTTCTAATATTTTGGTCATATTCACGTTTTGTAATTTAACATGCAAAAAGTTAATTTTACTATGCAGTAAATCTACTTTGTCAGAAAAATAAACTACTTTATCACATGGCAGTGCAGGAACTTGCAAAATTTTTGGAATATAAATCTTGTGTACCTTCGCCGGACACTTGTTTTTGTAATGTCCGTATTTCTTGCATTTGAAGCATTGTACGTGACTTTTGTCCCTCCGGTTTCCTGGCGCTGGTGCCTCCTTCGCCACCGGTGATGTAGACCGAATCTTACGAGTAGAGCACTGATTTTTATAGTGCCCTCTCTCCCTGCACGTGAAACAAATAATATGGAATTTACAAATGGACATTTTAAATAAAAAATACCTGATTCACCCCTGGGCTCCCCCTCAACTCCTGGCGTCTTTTTTCCGTCGGCGGTTAGTCAGGTGAAGAGCAGCTCGGCTCTGATACCACTTGTAGGATCGGTGCCGTCGATAGAGGGGGGGGGGGTGAATATCGATCGTCAAAACTTTGCAGAAACTTCGTAAAACTTTCGTTCGTTCTGGACTTAGAATATTAGTAGCGCAGCGGAAAATAAATAGAACGAAAAAACAAAGCAAAGGACACAGCAGATTTTTACTTGGTTCCCGAACCCCCAGGGTCAGTACATCCAAGGCCTATGCACGGGAACACCCATCCACTATTGGTCTCCTTCCCGGACTTTCCGGAGGCGGAGAAACCCGACTTACAGTGCAGGATTACAAGCAATAATATAGAAAAATTATGTGCGTAATTAAATTAATGCAAACCAACAAGACAAAGTATGAAGCTCGGCCGATCTGGACCTCCGAAGTGCCGCGCACTTCCTCCTGGAGCCTTCCGGTCGTAGAGCCTCGTTTCTAGCGTGTTGTCGTCAGTCAGAATGCTTGGAATGGTATTTTTCAGTTGATCTTGAAGCAGAGGGGTCGAAGCCCCTTATATAGGCCTCCTGGGGGCGCCCCGGAAGACTCGGTCAACCTTTATCCCTGCGCCTACCTCGCCGCAGCTGATAACAGCTTTGACCAGGGTGCCCCGGACCTTCCGGGCGCCCTTGTGAAGGCTTATCCTGTGTTCCGACCTCAAAACAGCAAAACAACTTCGAACCCGGGCGCCCCGCCTGACACCTGTTCTGCCTGCTTCACCAAACTGCCTGTTTTAGCTTTGTCTGGGGGAGCCCCCACTGTTGGGGGCGCCCTGGTTGCATGGGGGTGCCCCCAATGATGGGGGCGCCCTGCTTAGGGCCTCCAGCAGCTTACACTATCTTCCAATCTTGGTACCTGCAAGATACATAACCACAAAGCATAGATACATATAATATTGGTCTTAAGGACTTGGTTCTGACTTCGGATCTCCAGGAAATCCTAGGTCGAACCGGCACGAGTTCCCATCCCCGAGAACTTGCCCTTCACCTACTCCTTTCAGGAGATGGTTGCCACCCAGTCATTCGGGTGGACTTTTGCTTAGCTTCCGATTACTCCGGATCTCGAGACGCCCGAACCCCGACCCGTCTCTACTCCTGTCCTTAGTCATCGCTCAGCTAAGTTGCTCAGTCCCTTGGACCAAGACTTCATTACCAAGCAGTCCTTCGCCAGGTGCCTAGCAGTCCTTCGCCAGGTCTTCATTCCCTAGCAGTCCTTCGCCAGGTGCCTAGCAGCCCTTCGCCAGGTCTTAGGGTATCGATGCCTAGCAGCCCTTCGCTAGGTGCCTAGCAGCCCTTCGCTAGGTCTTGGGATTTCGATACCTAGCAGCCCTTCGCTAGGTGCCCAGCAGCCCTTCGCTGGGACTTAGGGTTTCGATGCCTAGATTAACTAGGACTTTTCTTCAGCTTAGGTTACTTCTCCATTGCTCCCCTTTATCTGTTCAATGTATCACTGACTTAAGTATATTGTCAAACATTAAAACACTTAAAGGAGAACATCATTGATGCAACTTGCACCAACAGCGCCTATATTGAATACAGACTTATGATTCAATAATTTTTTTAAAAAATTTTTTTGTTTTAATAATTTGGGTTATATTTAGGATTTACGATTTTAAGATTTAAAAGTTGCGTTATGGTGGATTTAAGTTAATAAGATTTTTTTCTTGGATTTAGTCGTCTTTCTTGGATTATAATGTTCAAAATAAAAATATTTAGATACTCACGGATATATTATATGTATTTAAGATTTAAAATTTGAGAATTTAGAAATTGAGTTATAATAGGTTTAAGTGAATAAAATTTTTTCTTTAGAGTTCATGTTTCCCTTTTAGATTATAATATTCAAGATAAAAAATTATAGATATTTAAAGATATATTATATATATTTAGGATTTAAAATTTAAAAAAATATTAATTTTTAAAAATAAAAAACAAAAAAAAACGCTTCAAATAGAAAACTGTGTTAAAAAATTAAAAAAACAATCTCGAGGAAATCCAGATGCCTCATATACACTGTCGTGCACATGCATGTATAAAATGTCATGGAGGAGATCGACATTTCATAAAAGAATATTATCTTACTTCTCTTATCATACTACATAAGAAGTGAGCGTATATATATATATATATATATAATTTTTAAATTTATGATTTAAAATTTAGAATTTAATTTTTATAGTTTAGTATTTAAATTATAGTATTTAAATTATTATTTTTTAAATATACATGATGCTAAGAAAGTGCCATAAATAAAATATTAGATTATATGAAACTGCTTTCATCGCGCGCCTTGCGGGCTCGAGGCGTCTATATTAAATATAGACGCCTAGAATTTAATATAATTTTTTTATTTTTGTTTCAATATTTTAGTATATATTTAAGATTTATGATTTAGAAATTAAGTTATAGTAAGTTTAAGTAAATAAAATTTTTTCTTAGGGTCCATTTTTCTCTCTTGAGTTATAATGTTTAAAATAAAAAAAAATTTAAACGATATATTATATATGTATTTAACATTTAAATTTTAAAAAATTTAAGGATTGAATTATAGTAAATTTAAGGTACTAAGATTTTTTTTCTCGAATTCAGATTTTCTTTTAGATTATAGTATTTAAGATAATAAATTTTAAATAATAATAGAATATATTATATGATTAATAAATTATTTAAAAATTTATTTATTAAAAAAATAAAAAAAAGATTGATTCAGAAGCCTGAATTAAGGTAGGCTTCATGCGCTTGGAATGGTCCGCAGCGTAGAGTTGAAATCATATCCAGTAGGCCAACCTTCTTTCACTATGATAACCAAGTGCTGCCTTACTCAACTGAGAGCCCACCTGCTGGCAGATTACACTTTCTACTTCCAAATGAGCCCACCTATAATCTTTCCTTCTTTAGCCCAAGCGTCCGCAGTGTCTTGGGACTATGATACAGCAACAGATCAAGTACTTGTCATCCCAAATATTCTTAATTCAATTTCCAACTAAGACATATTTTATAGAATTTTTCCTCCAAAATAGGACACGAAATCTAAGACGTTAGACTGCTAGACCCCGCCGTGAGTATTTTCTGATTTACCTTCGCGCCCGATGAAAAATTCCGTGAGACCGAGCGACCATCCTCTGTTACATTGATATGTTTTTCTTTAGCCCACCTAGTTCCTCCCTATAAGGAAGATTGGACAATTTACCAAAGGGCGTATCCAACTATTCGTAATTACCGAAATGAGTACCATGGTTTCTATTATACCAAAGGGCGCATCCCATATAGTGAAGTTACTTTTATACCCCTCCCGCCAAAGAATAACTTTATCAGATACAGTTTCGAGACAACCGAACCACTTTATCAATAAAATATTAATTTGTGGTTCGGATGTGTAGCAGTCGAATTTTTCTCAGCCAATATATATATGTGAAATGATTTGCACAAGTCGAATGATCACGAATGTACGTATATATTGCTTCCTTGCACAACTCGATTCATCACCAAAGCACCTGAGGAAAATAGGTTGTCGAAGGAGAAAAAGGAAGCAACAAAATAGGTTGTCGAAGGAGAAAAAGGAAGCAACAGATTGGTAACTAAGAGAAATAGGAATGTACGTATGATTGTCTTCTTTGATATGGTATCAGATATAGTTTTAATCAAGTTAAACTCTTTCTACTATTTTAATTTTGGAGGAGGCTTAGGGTGATATGCATTACATGATATCAGGCCCTGAGAGTGCATGATGTCATTAGATTTCAGGCAATAGGAGAGGCTGTAAAATTTTGTTTCAGGCCCTCGGAGGGACTGAAATAAAAGAAATTCAGGCCCTCCCGGGACCTGGCCTGAATTTATTTTATTTCAGATCCAGGGTGGGGCTGAAATCAAATGATTCAGGCCCTCCCTGGGCCTGAAAGGAAATGATTTCAGGCCCTGGTAGGGCCTGAAATCAAATCCCTGGGCCTGAATCAAATGATTTCAGGCCCTCAGGGGCTCCTAGGGCCTTTATTATCAATTTCAAAGTTTGATAAAGTTATATGTAATTTTTTTCAGGGTTGATAATGTTGTTGACGAAATTCTCTCTGAGATATGGAATACTCTTGATGATAATGTGGCTACGGGGAAAGGATTAGAAATAACTAGTAATAATATTCCATTATGTTCCCAGTATGGTGATAATAGCATTACAAGGAATTTGGCAATTGATCTAAATGAAGAAGCAAATAATTTAGAAGATGAGGGTTTGAATTCTTCTACAAGAGTAGTTGAAATATTTCAGCCAACCTGGAGTGGGGAGGAAGAAATTGAAATCCGGAATGCAGAAGAATTTGTACCCAGTACAAGTGTACTAGAATTCCAAGCTGATGATATGCAGGTTGAGCAATATGAATTCCCCCCAGATCAGTACAGTGACCTAGAGGAGGAGTTTCCATTAGCTGAAGATCCATATATTTTGAATTCTCGATTGCTTGCTGGGCCAATTCGAGAGCTAGAGGCAAGAGATGAGCATGAATTTTTTGTGGGGCAGATATTTCCATCTAGAGAAGAATTCAAGAATGCACTTGTTAAACATGCGATGGTTAAGCATATGAGATATAACCCAGTTGACACCCGGAAAAACAGAGTTAAAGCAGTGTGTTTTAACCAACCATGTACATGGAGAGTAGTAGGAAGGGGGGAAGTAGAGTTCACTGTTACAAAATATATAAAGGAACACCAATGTCGAAGTGTTAGGGAAAGTGCTGATCATCATGCATGCTCTTCATCATTTGTTGCTTCTTTTGTTGAAGAGCAATTTCTTCATAATGAACAATACAAACCAAGTATGATTATTTCAGATATTAAAGCTAGATTTGGAGTGACGATATCATACAGAAAAGCATACATAGCTAGGGAGAAAGCATTGAAAAAGGTTGTTGGAGATTATGATGAGGCATACAGAGATCTCCCACAATATCTGCGTGAGTTAAGAGCTAGAGATCCTGAAACTTATGTGGCACTATGCACGAATGGTGACAATCAGTTCCAGAGGTGTTTTTGGGCTTTTGGTGCTTGCCGAAGGGTGTTCAGGTCTTATTTGCGTAGAATTATCGGAATTGATGCGACACACCTAAGAGGAAAGTATCCAGGAGTATTGTTGATTGCAACGGCGATTGATGGTAATGACAATGTTCTCCCAGTTGCCTTTGCAATAGCTGAAGTAGAATGTGGGTCTGCTTGGGAGTGGTTTTTGGATCATACAAAGAGGTTCTTTGCTGTTGATGATCACTCACTCACCATAGTATCAGATAGACATCGGGGCATTATATCAGCAGTCAGAAAAGTATTCACAAACGCGCATCATGCTTTTTGTTGCCACCACATGTCTTGTAATATGGTAACTGATACTGGAAGTAGAGCTGGTGTAGGTTTGTTTTGGGCAGCAGCACGAGCCAACACAACACTTCAATATGATATGATAATGCAGACAATGCTCGAAAAACATCCAGATGCTCATAAGTGGCTTCAGAACATTGACCCTAAAAGGTGGGCAAATGCACACTTTACTGGGAGAAGGTACAGAATGCTTACCACGAATTGTGTGGAGAGCTTGAATGCTTTGTTTAAGTCTACACGTGAGCTTCCCATAAATAGGTTAATTGATAATACAAGAAGAAAGGTAGCTCAATGGTTCTATAACCGTAGAGAGGAAGTTTCCAAATGGCATGTTGCTTTGACACCTCATGCTACAAAAGAAATGGAATCAAGGAGAGAGAAAGCTAGAGCTTATAAGGTTCACCCTTACTCTCAATCAGAAATGGAGGTAGAAACATGGGGCACTTCATACATTGTTGATTTGGAAAAAAACTTTTGTCATTGTGAGGAGTTTCAAATTTCAGGACTCCCTTGCTCACATGCTATAGCTGTAATAGTTCACAGGAATATCGATACACTCCGATATTGTGAGCATTATTTTTATTCTGAAACTTGGAAGTGGGTTTACATGGATCGTATTTACCCTTGTAGAAGCAAGCAGTTTTGGCCTAGTGGAGTAAACAATATTACAGTTCGATGTCCCCGTAGCCTTGTGCAGCCTGGTAGACGAAAGAAGGCACGGATTGAGTCAAGACACAATGGCAAGGTGAAACTTAAATGCAGCCGGTGCAAACAACTTGGCCATAATAAAAGGACATGTAGAATGCCGCCAGGCCCAAGGTCTTGAGTTAATTGGTTTATGAATTGCTGAAATTTTCTGATGGAAGTGTTTATTTTGTAAGGAGGATAACTGAATGTATAGTATTCTTTAAAAAAACCAGTTGTTAATGTTGTGACTTATAGAAGTATTTCAATATTATGATACATTTTACCTTGTGTTATAAGCAGAATATATCAGAATCGAAGTCGTATCATTTGTAAACCCAAAATAATGTTATTTCAGGAACTTGAAGTCCTGAAGTCCTGTGTTTTCTGAAAATCTGTTGTTTAACCCCCTCTGATTTTTGCTTTGTTAAATGAGTGTTGTGTGCCAACTGATACTGTATCAACACAGTTGTGTGCCAACTGAAAAATAGCATATCCTAGCTAAAATACCAATAATTAGGTAAAGTCTGAGAACTGATAATGAGGTTTGAAAAATCCAAATATGCTAGGTCCATCATACAAACCTCCTGATGTGCCAAATTTTGATAATATGAGGTTTTGATGTGAATGGAATTCAATTGTGGTGTGCAATGTGTATTTAGGTACTCTCCTTCTTGTTTATTTTTTAAAAATGTGGTCACAACATGTTCATTTATTTAAAAGATTGGCGTATAAAAATTTAATCATACTGTAAATAATTTTTTTGCAACCAGAGGCGTGGGCCTGAAATGATAGCATTTCAGGCCCAGTGTGGGCCTGAAATAACTCTTTTCAGTCCCAGATAGGGCCTGAAATAATATCATTTCAGGCCCTTCTTGGGCCTGAAATACTAGCATTTCAGGCCCAGTGTGGGCCTGAAATAAATCATTTCAGGCCCCCTCTGGGCCTGAAATAATGTCATTTCAGGTCCACCGTGGGCCTGAAATCAAAATACTTCCCTAAAAAATTATTGATGTAATTGACAACAATTACAATTTAAAGATTACTGATAATGGTTTTTCAGAAATCCATATATGGGAGGTCCATCAGTGGGTTTTGCTCAAAACCCACTGATGGAACTAAACTAGCCCTATAGCTTTTGACAAATTTATAATTTGATGTTTCCGACACCTAAAATACTTTCTAGAACCTCAACCCTACCTACTGATAATGGGATTTTCAGAAATCCAGATATGGGAGGTCCATCAGTGGGTTTTGAGCAAAACCCACTGATGGAACTAAACTAGCCCTATAGCTTTTGACAAATTTATAATTTGATGTTTCCGACACCTAAAATACTTTCTAGAACCTCAACCCTACCTACTGATAATGGGATTTTCAGAAATCCAGATATGGGAGGTCCATCAGTGGGTTTTGAGCAAAACCCACTGATGGACCTCCCATATATGGATTTCTGAAAAACCATTATCAGTAGTTAGGGTTCAGGTTGGAGAATGTAGATTAGGTGTCCGAAACCTCAAATTATAATTTTGTTCAAAGTTATAGGTCTAGTTTAGTTCCATCAGTGGATTTTGCTGACCTCCCATATTTGGATTTCTACAAAACCATTATCAGTAGTTAGGGGTGAGGTTTTGAGAAAGTATTTTAGTAGGGATAAAATATGTAATCCAACTTGGGGGAAGAGGTCAAAATATTATATGGTTAAGGGTGGTCCTCAAATAATATTTAATTCAGGCCCACTGTGGGCCTGAAATGTTTTTATTTCAGGTCCAAGGTGGGCCTGAAATAAATGTATTTCAGGCCCACTATGGGCCTGAAATATCTTTATTTCAGGCCCACCTGGGGCCTGAAATAAAGTTATTTCAGGCCCAACGTGGGCCTGAAATAAAGATATTTCAGGCCCGAGGTGGGCCTGAAATAAAGCTATAGGTTGGAGAAAGTAGGGATGAGGTTGGAGAAAGTATTTTAGGTTGGAGAAAGTATTATCAACAGTTAGGGATGAGGTTGGAGAAAGTATTTTAGGTGTCCATAACCTCAAATTTATATTTTTTCCAAAGCTATAGGTGTAGTTTAGTTCCATCAGTGGGTTTTGCTCAAAACCCACTGATGGTCCTCCCATATCTGGATTTCTGAAAATATATTATCAGTAGTTAGGGTTGACATGCTAGAAACTATTTTAGGTCTCAGAAACCTCAAATTATATATTTGTCAAAAGCTATTGGGCTAGTTTAGTTCCATCAGTGGGTTTTGAGCAAAACCCACTGATGGACCTCCCATATCTGGATTTCTGAAAATCCATTATCAGTAGTTAGGGATTAGGTTCTAGAAAGTATTTTAGGTGTCAGAAATATCAAATTATAATTTTTTTCCAAACCTATAGGTGTAGTTTAGTTCCATCAGTGGGTTTTGAGCAAAACCCACTGATGGACCTCCCATATCTGGATTTCTGAAAATCCATTATCAGTAGTTAGGGTTGAGGTTCTAGAAAGTATTTTAGGTGTCGGAAACATCAAATTATAATTTTTTCCAAACCTATAGGTGTAGTTTAGTTTCATCAGTGGGTTTTGAGCAAAACCCACTGATGGACCTCCCATATCTTGATTTGTGAAAAAGCATTTTCAACAGTTAGGGATGAGGTTGGAGAAAGTATTTTAGGTGTCCATAACCTCAAATTTATATTTTTTCCAAAGCTATAGGTGCAGTTTAGTTCCATCAGTGGGTTTTGCTCAAAACCCACTAATGGACCTCCCATATCTGGATTTCTGAAAAACCATTATCAACAGTTAGGGATGAGGTTGGAGAAAGTATTTTAGGTGTCCATAACCTCAAATTTATATTTTTTCCAAAGCTATAGGTGTAGTTTAGTTCCATCAGTGAGTTTTGAGCAACACCCACTGATGGACCTCCCATATATGGATTTCTGAAAAACCATTATCAGTAGTTAGGGTTCAGGTTGGAGAATATAGATTAGGTGTCCGAAATTGTGTTTTAGGTGAAAAAACATCCTTTGCTGGTGGACCTGAATAATTTTATTTCAGGCCCAAGGTGGGCCTGAAATAAATTATTCAGGCCCAAGGTGGCCTGAATAATTTTGTTTCAGGCCCACGGTGGGCCTGAAAGAATTTTATTTCAGGCCCACATTGGGCCTGAATAATTTTATTTCAGGCCCACGGTGGGCCTGAAATAATTTTATTTCAGGCCCACGGTGGGCCTGAAATAATTTTATTTCAGGCCCAACTTGGGCCTGAATATATCTTATTTCAGGCCCAGCTTCGTTCAATAAAATTAAAAACATAATCAATAAAATTAAAAACATAATAAATAAAATTAAATATATCTGAATTTTAGAGCCTTGAAAAGTAAATATAAATACATAATCAATAAAATGCAAATCCAAAATCTGAAATATATATGATATATTCCAAATTTAGTTTTATTTTTATAAATAAAAATAGATATAACCTAAATTATATTTATAATACATATAAAAAGCGCCTCCTAGGGCCTGAAACCCTTTATATCAGGCCCAGCAGTCACTCATTTGTATAGCAGTCACTGATTTGATTAGCTCCAGATTTGTTGCGATTTGAAGGTTGCGGGCTTGTCTTGATTGGAGAAGTTGTGGGGCGACATCATCGTCATCGCACTAGTCGACTTGTACGTACCCTAATTTTTAGTTTGTCATTTCAGTTCTTGCTTTCACCTAGGGTTAGCGATAGTTTTCTGTAAAAGACTGAATTTGAGGAGGCCCTTTTATGAACGAATTCTAAGTGTCATTTTTGTTTGTGTCAAAATTTTTTGTTTGATGGTTGCAAAAGTTCGGTATGGGTCAAAAAAGATCAGATTCAAAGAAAGCTGCTCCCACCAAATCTAAGAAACAGCAAGTCTCTGGGGAAGTCATGAGAAAAAACAGCTGCCAAAACGAAAAATCAAAATTGCCTACCCAGTATTCAAGTTTTGCCAACAGAGGTCGAAGCAAACGAATGAACTGGAAAAGTAGTCTATCCATTTCAAAAATTTTATTGATTCTGTTCCACCCACACCAGCACAAGAACAGTTGCTTCGAGACACACCCTTTTCTTGGGTCCTCGACCTTCCTACTAGTTCTTGTGTAAGACCCCAAGTTCAGAACATGTTTGATAATTGGGATGAAGAAGAACAGAGCTTTGTAATCCATGGGAAAAATCTGAATTTCACAAAGGTTGATATATCACTTATTCTAGGGCTACCTGACCATGGAGAGATAGTCCAACTTGATTTAAATGAGGCCTCCACGCCACTGTACAAGGAGTATTTTGAAGATT
>JAGFNQ010006112.1:0-50743 GCA_024364735.1 Boesenbergia rotunda | reverse complement strand
TGGCCTAAAGCCCACGTTGAGAGTATCAAGAGGATGATAGACGTGTGGCCACAGATTCAATTATTGTTGATTTAATTCCGTTTGATATAGAGCATGATTTGGTACCTGACTACTATCCTCCAACTCAACCACTTGAGGTACACTCTGAGGAATTACAGCAGGCACCAGAAGGAAGCCAGACACCACAAGGAAGGCAGCATGCCTTACAAACGGAAGCCTGCAATATATGTATACAAAAACAAGAACAAATTGAGACCTTACAGCACGATTTAAATATAGCACTTAAAAGTTTGGAGGAAGCCACAAGTGAGACAGCAACAGAAATCAGTGCCAAGGATCAAATTATTGCTCAGAAAGAAACAATCATTGCAGAGAAGGAGTCGCAACTTAAACAAAAGGATGACATCATTGTTGAAAAGGATATAATAATTGGTGACAAAGTTTCGCAGCTTAAAGTACAAGAGGAGCGTAATGAAAAAAAAACTAGCTGCAAGAGAGAAGATCATACTTCAGTGTAACCAAAGAATCAAGAAGCTGTATGAACAATTGCAAAGCAAAGGGACAGATGAAGATGAGCCACTTGCCAAAAAATTAAAAAAAACTCAGTTCACACAAGACTACCAGCCCAAAGGCAAGGGCAAACAAGTTGTTCAGGATGAGGATGAGGATGAGGATGAAGATGAAGATGATGATGAACATGACGCGGCTCCTGCCCCATCAATCTCAGATACTACAACGCAAACAAATAAATCTGAGACCTCCACACAAACAAACATATCTGAACATCACGCAGCTAAAGCTAAAGAATTTCAAAAGGTCAAAAGCAAAATCTTGAGGAATTCCAGGGCAATTTTTAAGAAGAAGCCTAAAGATTCAGAGATTGCTGAAACATTATTAAAGCTTAGTAAATTAAAGTGAGTTAGTTGCTATTGCATTTGGAAAAATATTGTAAAACAATGATGATTATTGACATTCATTAATAAAATTGAATCTTCAAGCATTTCATTAAGTTGCTTATCTTATTTGCATGTAGGTATGAGTTGAACCCAGTATGGTCCAATGGGACCTTTACATTAGATATACTATCTTTTTTGACAATATTTGATTGGAATGACTACACTACCGGGGATTGCATCAATGCATACTGGACTATTCTTGGAAATGAAGCAAAAGCGTGTAACTCACCATACCAGCCCTCCATATTGTGTGGGGTGGGGTTTGATGTAAGTGAATTACCTACTTAATCATTATTATTTTTTCTATGATTTAGTCCACTGACACTTACTTTTTAATAACCATAGGATCTTTTTGAGGCGATTCACGCTCACGCTTTTGAACAAACTATTGCTACTGATACGGATAAGCCGATTAGATATATCATATGTCCTCTAAATAATGCAGACGATCATTGGCATCTAATGGTTATTGACCTCGTGGAAGGTTGTATCCATCATTATAATTCTCTCGGCGCCACAGAAGGGTACACTGCTAAATTTGAAAAAACTGTAAGTTTTCTACTTCATAGATATACCTCAACAAAAGGTTCATACCAATATAATTGTTACTAATGTCATATCTGTGTAGGTGGCGTTTTTCAAAAATATGACCTGGGATTATTACGAGACATGGCATAAAGGATTGCCTGCCATATCTGGGACAGAGTTTACTAAAATTGTTGTACAAGGACCCACCCAATCCAGATCGTAAGAGGATGTTTATTTTTGTTAAAAATAACAATGCATTTCATAGTTGATCTTATAAGATGACAACAATGTCAATATTGGTTTTTCAGGTCGGATTGTGCCTTTTTCATGATGCGGTATGCAGAAAGTCTAGTTTTCCAAAGATCTACAGATTTTAGCCAAAAGGATATGAAAAATTATCGATTTCAAGTGGGCTATAAAATAATGAGAGACAAGTGTTGGAAGCTAAATCTGTAACTAGAGTTTTTGTTCATACTATGCATATGTAATTGTCAGCACAAACATTGTATTTGTAATTATACAATCCATGTACTCCTTCTCAAATCAATGAAACTTTGCTTCGAATTATTGGGTTTGTCTCATATATGATCTGTAATCTGTAAATGTTGTCGAATTTTTTCAGTAATATTGAACCTTGTTTTTGCTAGAATCATTTGAAATGAGGACCACATTGGGCCTGATACAAAAGCATTTTAGGAAACCCAGTCAGTGCCTGAAACAAAATGATTCAGTTGTATAATGTAAGTTTAATGACAAACAATATATGTTTGTAGTTAAAATGTATGTAAACCATTTTGATAAACCAATGGAGCATTGCTTTGGATCCTTGTTATTGTCTAAAACTGTAATCTATAATCTGTCCTCTTGTCGATACTATAAGCAATATTGAACCTTACTTTTCCTCTACCCTATTTTTAAATCACAGCCCACGCTGGGCCTGAAATGATATTATTTCAGGCCCAGCGTGGGCCTGAAATCATCTCATTTCAGGCCCAGCGTGGGCCTGAAATAATCTCATTCAGGCCCACGCTGGGCCTGAAATGATATTATTTCAGGCCCAGAGTGGGCCTGAAATCATCTCATTTCAGGCCCACTCTGGGCCTGAAATAATTCCATTTCAGGCCCAAGCTGGGCCTGACACAATAATGTTCAGAATTCAAATAATCTCATTTCAGATTTCAAATAATTCAATATTAGAATGATTAAATATTTTATATAAATATACATGTTGTGAAATTATTTTTAATATTAAACAAAAAAAAGAGTACCTACATAGACATTGCATACCACAATTTAATTCCATCCACATCATTACCTCATTTTTTCAGAATTTGGCACAGCAGGAGGTTTGTTTCATGGACCTATGATATTTTGAATTCTCAAAGCTCATTACCAGTAGTTAAAGTTTAGATAGCTAGGAGATGATATTTTTGGTCTCCAAACATAGTCCTAATGATTATCAATTACGTGTTAATACAGTATCAGTTGGCACAGAACAATGATTCAACAAAGCAAACAAACAAACAAAGGGTCTCAAATGACATATATTCACAAACCATAGGACTTCAGGACTTCAAGACCAGAAATTACATTTTGGTGGGTTTCAAAATCCGAAAACTTCACAACTGCTCAATTCTGCTTACATCACTTTACACAAGAAGAAATGTATCATAATATTGAAATACTTCTTCAAGTCACAACATTAACAACAACTAGTTTTTTGACAATACTATAGCTGTAAAATATACAAAATCTTTACATTCAGTTATCCTCCATACAAAATATACACTTCACTCAGAATATTGGGTCACTACATATACCAATTAACTCAAGACCTTGGGGCTGGCGACATTCTACATGTCCTTTTATTATGACCAAGTTGTTTGCACCGGCTGCATTTTAGTTTGACCTTGCCATTGTGTCTGGACTCTATCCGTGCCTTCTTTCGTCTACCAGGCTGCACAAGGCTACGGGGACATAGAACTGTAATGTCGTTTACTCCAGTAGGCCAAAACTGCTTGCTTCTACAAGGGAAAATACGATCCATGTAAACCCACTTCCAAGTTTCAGAATAAAAAAAATGCTCACAATAAGGAAGTGTATCCATGTTCCTGTAAATGATTACGGCAATAGCATGTGAGCAAGGAAGTCCTGAAATTTGAAACTCCCCACATTGACAAACCTTTTTTTCCAAATCAACAATGTATGAAGTGCCCCATGTTTCTACTTCCATTTCTGATTGAGAGTAAGGGTGAACCTTATAAGCTCTTGCTTTCTCTCTCCTTGAATCCATTTCTTTTGTAGCATTAGGTGTCAAAGCAAGCTGCCATTTGGAGACTTGCTCTCTACGGTTATAAACCATTGAGCAACTTTTCTTCTTGTATTATCAATTAATCTGTTTATGGGAAGCTCACGTGTAGACTTGAACAAAGCATTTAAGCTCTCCACACAATTCGTGGTAAGCATTCTGTACCTTCTCCCTGTAAAGTGTGCATTTGCCCACCTTTTAGGGTCAATTTTGTGAAGCCACTTATGGGCAACTGGATGTTTTTCAAGCATTGTCTGCATTATCATATCATATTGGAGTGTTGTGTTGGCTCGTGCTGCTGCCCAAAACAAACCTACAGCAGCTCTACTCCCAGTATCAGTTACCAAATTACAACACATGTGGTGGCAACAAAAGGCATGATGCGCGTTTGGGTAGACTTTTCTAACTACTGATATAATGCCCCGATGTCTATCTGATACTATGGTGATTGAGTGATCATCGACACCAAAGAACCTCTTTGTATGCTCCAAAAACCACTCCCATGCAGACCCACATTCAACTTCAGCTATTGCGAAGACAACTGGAAGAACATTGTCATTACCATCAATCGTCGTTGCAATCAACATTACTCCCGGAAACTTTCCTCTTAGGTGTGTGGCATCAATTCCGATAAGTCTACGCAAATAAGACCTGAAAACCCTTCGGCAAGCACTAAAACCCCAAAAACACCGCTGGAACTGATTGTCACCATTCCTGCATAGTGCCACATACGTTTCAGGATCTCTAGCTCTTAACTCACGCAGATATTGTGGAAGATCTCTATAAGCCTCATCATAATCTCCAACAACCTTTTTCAATGCTTTCTCCCTAGCTATGTATGCTTTTCTGTATGATATGGTCACTCCAAATCTAGCTTTAATATCTGATATAATCATACTTGGTTTGTATTGTTCATTATGAAGAAATTGCTGTTCAACAAAAGAAGCAACAAATGATGAAGAGCATGCATGATGATCAGCACTTTCCCTAACAGTTCCGCATTGGTGCTCCTTTATATATTTTGTAACAGTGAACTCTACTTCCCCCCTTGCTACTACTCTCCATGTACATGGTTGGTTGAAGCACACTGCTTTAACTCTATTTTTTCGGGTGTCAACTGGGTTATATCTCATATGCTTAATCATGGCATGTTTGACAAGTGCATTCTTGAATTCTTCTCTAGATGGGAATATCTGCCCCACAAAAAATTCATGCCCATCTCTTGCCTCTAACTCTCCAATTGGCCCAGCAAGCAATCGAGAATTTAAAATATAAGGATCTTCAGCTAATGGAAACTCCTCCTCTAAGTCACTGTACTCATTGGGGGAAATCATATTCCTCAATCTGCATATCATCGGCTTGGAATTCTAGTACACTTGTAATGGGTTCTAATTCATTTGCATTCCGGATTTCAATTCCTTCCTCCCCACTCCAAGTTGCCTCAAAGAATTCAACAACTCTTGAAGAAGAATTCAAACCCTCACCTTCTATATTAGTTGCTTCTTCATTTAGATCAATTGCCAAATTCCTTGTAATTTCTGATCCATTCCCCGTGACAGCATTATCATCAAGAGTATTCCATATTTCGGAGATAATTTCGTCAACATCATTATCATCCCTGAAAAATAAATTAAAATTACATTTAGCAAACTTTGAAAAACATAATCAAGGACCTAGGAAGGCCCAAACCTCTAACCTTGCTGAAAAACCCGGAAATTTTCCCACTTGAGGCTCATCCTCGGCCTGAAATGGAGGTATTCAGGCCCAAACTGGGCCTGAATTGAAGTGATTTCAGGCCCACCCTAGCCCTGCCAATTTTTTATTTCAGACCCTCCATTGGGCCTGAAATGTTTTTATTTCAGGCCCACGGTGGGCCTGAAATAAATCATTTCAGGCCCACGGTGGGCCTGAAATAAATCATTTCAGGCCCACGGTGGGCCTGAAATCATTTTATTTCAGGCCCACGGTGGGCCTGAAATGATTTATTTCAGGCCCACGGTGGGCCTGAAATAAAATGATTTCAGGCCCACCGTGGGCCTGAAATGATTTATTTCAGGCCCACCGTGGGCCTGAATCATTTTATTTCAGGCCCACCCCCTTGTGCCTCCCAGGGCCTGAAATCACAGGGCCTAAATTATATTGATTCAGGCCCTCCCAGGCCCTCAAATCCAATGATTTCAGCACCTGTAAGGACCTGAAATCTTTTCATTTCAGGCCCTGGGAGGACCTGAATTTCTTTTTTTCAGGCCCTAGGTGGACCTGAATTCATTTTTTTCAGCCCCTGCCAATGCCTGAAAACAACATATTTGATTCACTCCTAGGGCCTGAAATCTAATGATATCATGCACTCCTAGGGATTTAACTCCTTTAATTTCTGGCCCTTCTAGGGCCTGATATGGTAATATATCATCCCTAGGTCGAATTCAAGCATTTTTTTATCTTCATTTTAACAAATTTCACAGAGCCTTATTATGTAATCATATCACCCTTAGACTCCTCCAAACATACAAATTCTAGTAAGAGTTGATAAGTATAAAACCAGGTCTGATACAATATCAAAGATGACAATCATACGTACATTACTATTTGTATTTGTTACCAATCTGTTGCTTGCTTTTTCTCCTTCAACACCTATCTTCCTCAGCTGCCTTGATCAATTGAGTTGTGCAAAGTCGGAATATATACGTACCCTCGTGATGATTCGACTTTTGCAAGTTAGTATTATATATATAGGCTGAGAATATTTCCACTACCTTGCCATCCGAACCACAAATTCTTATTTTACTGCAAAAGTGGTTCGGATGTCTCGAAAATGGTAATGGAAAAGGTGTATTGTGGCGCCAAGGGTAGAATAGGAAGTTCACTTAAAGGGCTACGCCCTTTGGTAAAATAGAAACCATGGGACGCCCTTTGGTAATTACGTATTGTTAGGGACGCCCTTTGGTAAATTGCCGTTTTTCATTATCTCGCGCGGTTCTTCTCTCTTCTACTTCACCTCATCTTTTAATTTTTTTTATACTCAATGCTGGATTTAAGGGTATGTTATAGAGAGGTGCAATGTCCTTCCTTTGGCAGCTCTTAAGCATTTCCATAAATTGAACTGCCATCAACAATTGCTAGATTCCATGTTGTGACAATAAAAGACGTACTCCAGAATATCTTATCAACTACATATCTGTTTGTTTGTTAACTATTGTTCTTATACCAGTGGATAAGTCCGATGCAACCCAATTGGCGTGGGCTTAATTAGATTCGACTCTGTACGATTAGCTATCCGATGAATGAATTAAATTGAACCAATAAGAAGCCTATTACAATAATGTCTATACAAAATTGAATCATGCAAAACGACCCACAGGAGCAATGAATCAACATTTACCCTTCTTATCTCATCGATCGTAGACAAGAACCTAATTTTCAAAATTTTAACCCGTCTCTAAGTCTCTTTGGAGATAAAATTCCAGTGTCTTTGCTCAATGCAATGTGTTGAGAGTGTGACTGTACGATTAGCAATCAACTAAAGTAGGAGAGGAAAATCACGGTGTGTTAACATGGTGGAATGATCTTCTCGCCAACTGCAACACTTTCGCATCGATCCTTGCTGACACTCGAACAGTTGCGGGTGTTGGAAATGTGATAGAAATAAAAAAGTGGATGAAGAGATCTCCATTATGTATGAGAATTTTAGTTTCATATTGGAAGTTTCAAGTTAAGGTTGTTGTTCGACAAGTATTTGTTGCCGAAGATTTGTTTCCTTGGATCTGTTGTAAATAAATCTTAAGACGGGAGATCTTCATGAACAATCTTAATCTCTATTCAACTCTTAAGAAATAATAAACACGATGATTAACCAAAGTTGCGGAAGCGTACCGGAATCCATCGTTTCAATCGATCCTCCGAGATGATCTTCAATCTGCAGATTTCCTTAGGTTTCCGAAGAGTTTTGTCGATGGGAAATAAAACAAAAGCATCATCAGCAAACTGGGATCATAACCTCCTATTTATAGAATCCAAAGGTTGCCTTTTTCTAATTTGGCCCCTCAACAAATTAGAATTAGCACATGGTATCCACAATATTTTATTCATAGCAATTAAGCCCTTAAGTCAAATTACATAATTCTAAATTTAAGATCACAATAATATTGACTTATTTAATTGATGACCATACAACATTTATAATTACATTATGGCCCTAAAATTCTAACAATCTCCCACTGGGTCATATGCGTAAACTTATAAATGTGTTAACCTTAGTGAGCTCAAAACTTTTGTCATCATAACCATAGGGCTTCCTTAACAATCTCGTCCATTAATTATATAAACATAGGATCAATGCAGTCTTCGTTGTATTTTTCACAACTAAACTATCAATGGTCACATATATCAATATAATCAAATGACATAGATCAATTATGAATTTGTGACATGAAAATTACATGCAAGGTGATCTATTCATGTCAATTTTCAACTGGTCCTCCTTAACCAAAGTGAGATCAAAACTTTAACTTTAGTTATACAAAGTGGAATGAAGTAAACATTAAACTTTATATCTGATCAGAAAATCTCTAAATACATAAGTTTCAGAGACATAACCAAACATATATAGAAAACAGATATAGTACAAACTCCCACTGAATCTAAATTTTACAAAACTGAATAACACCCATATGAGTGGTATGCTCATAAAAGACATTGGGTGGTAGTCCTTTCGTCAAAGGATCTGCTATCATGGAGTTTGTACATATGTGTTCTATCAAAATCTGTCCACTTTGTACTCTTTCTTTCACAACAAGGAACTTGATATCGATGTGCTTCGATTTTGTCGAGCTCCTATTGTTGTTGGAATACAATACAGCTGATTTATTGTCACAAAATAACTTTAGTGGTTTTTCAACCCTTCCCAAAATGCGCAGTCCAGTGACAAAATTTTTCAGCCATATTCCATGATTAGATGCCTCATAACATGCTATAAACTCTGCTGCCATGGTGGAAGAAGCTGTCAATGCCTGTTTGACACTTCTCCAAGAGATAGCTCCGCCAGCCAATAGAAAAACATAGCCTGAAGTGGATCTCATGCTATCTTGGCATCCAACAAAATCAGAGTCAGAATATCCCACGATCTCAAGAGTATCTGATCTCTTATATGTGAGCATGTAATCACTAGTTCTCTTTAAATATCTCATTACCCTCTTTGCTGCTTTCCAATGATCCATTCTTGGGTTGCTTAAATATCTGCCCAACACTCCAACAATGTACGCAATATCCGGACGCGTACAAACTTGAGCATACATAAGACTTCCTACTGCCGAAGCAAAGGGAATCTTTTGCATTTCTTGAGTCTCGAGGCTTCCTTTAGGGCATTGTTTAAGACTAAACTTATCTCCTTTAGCGACTGGGGTATTTCCTGGTTTACAATCTTGCATGCCAAATCTTTTAAGTACTTTATCGATATAGTTCTTTTGTGATAATCCAAGAACACCTTGAGAACGATCTCGGTGTATTTGGATTCCTAATACAAAAGATGCATTACCAAGATCTTTCATTTCAAAATATCTAGATAGAAATCTCTTGGTATCGTTTAACATACCTATATCGTTTGTGGCAAGCAAAATGTCATCAACATATAAAATCAGGAAAATATGTTTGCTCCCACTGAACTTATGGTACACACAATCATCTACCACATTCACCTCAAATCCAAATGAGATGATTATTTGATGAAATTTATGGTACCATTGACTAGACGCTTGCTTTAACCCATAGATGGACTTCTTAAGTTTGCAAACCATACTCTTTGGATCTCCCGATACAAAGTATTCTGGTTGCACCATATAAATTGTTTCCTCAATGTCTCCATTGAGAAAAGCTGTCTTGACATCCATCTGATGGAGTTCCATATCAAAGTGTGCAACAAGTGTCATGATTGTCCTAAAAGAGTCTTTCGTTGAAACCGGAGAAAAAGTCTCTTTATAGTCAATTCCATATCTTTGAGCAACAAGTGCCATAAATTCCTCCGTATTCTCACAAGTGTCATGCATCATCGTGTACTGTGCATCACTGTTGATCAGGGGCCCCCTTTGTTGGTGAGTCAAGTCGACAATCATACTGACCTACCCATACGGCCACTCATGGGTTAGTGGTTGATGGAGTATTGGGTAGTGTGCTCTGTGTTGCTCCGCTCATGCACTCATGGGTTAGTGAATCAGAGCGTGGTAGCAGGCAGAGGTCCCTCCTTGAGTAGTCCATATACCAGGAGATGAGAGGGAGAGGTCTCTCCCCCATTTATATATATGGGGTAGGGGTAACACTCAGACAGAGATGTCCTCCAGAGATGGCCTGGGGTAGACAGAGATGTCCCCCAGATAGGGCATGGAGTAGGGGTGTTACACCGACAGCATTCCGTCTACTCGATCGCTCAGGAGTAGTGATGGCAAAGTATGGACGACAGTCACAGCCCTACGTCGGAGGGTGGCCTCCGCTCAGCTTCCTCCCGTACATAGGTGACGATGTCTGACCGACAGCAGGGGTGACCATGTCATTGCACCTTGTGTATATGTGTATTTTGCACTTACTTGTGTTTGCTTTACTTGGATGCTGCATATGATTGACATGCACTTACAGGAGATCCTTATGTCTGGTTTCGGCGACTCTGCTACATTGATATGGTATTTCTTATTTCCTCTTTCAGTTGTACTTGTCACTGCCTGTACACGTGTTATTTCGAAAGTCTGTTGCGCTGTTGCTAGCTTAGACTATCCTGCATATATGATGAGATATCCGCTGAGTTCTATGACTCATTCCGTTAGCTTCTTGTTTTTATTTCAAGATGATCAACTGGAGTGCCTGCAGCCTGTCCCTCTACGTGTGTCGAGACGATTTCTTGTTGTCCTGTATATGTCGGTGGTACCTGTTGGTACCCTTTTTTATTTGTCATTCAGTTGTACTTTCATTGCTGTTCCATTGCGGTATTTTCGATATGGTTGTACTTTTGTGAACCATGATAGCCTTTTGTGCATTGTGCTTTGTCGTAAGTCGTACCGGTACGCAGTTTTTGTCTTTGTTGGCGTTTTCTTTTACTACAAACGGTTGTTCCAGGCCTATAGGCTGTGGTACAATCGGTCGAGGTGATCGTAGAGGTTAGGGTTTTGAGTTGCCCGCTGGATCGAGGGAGTGACAGTCCGGTCGGTATTGGACGGGCAGCTCCTCGGGGCGAGACAATTTATTGCTCACTTGGTTACCAGGATTCATAAACTCTAGTACTTAGCCTGGAGGTCTAGAGTTCGAATCCTGAGGAAGACAAAAATTCACTGGCCAAGGGTGGGAAGTTCTTGTGAGTAACGATACGGTCGACGGTCGACGACCAAAGGGGTCAGGTTGTTGGGCCGCCAAAAATGGAATTTGGCCGCCCAAGGGGCCAAGGGGTCGGGTCGATGGGCCGAGTCGTTACAATAAAAAGGTGCCTTTTTATATAGCGACACGACCCCTCTAGCCCCATCAGGCGGCTCTCTAGGTCTATGCCCTACGACCTTCCCACCCCTGGCAGTGGGTTTTTGCCTTCCCCATATTCGAACCCTAGACCTCCAGGACAAGTACTAGAATTCCTTGAATCTGGTAGCCAAGTGAGTGCGGCTCACTTGGCTACCAGATTCAAGGAATTTTAGTACTTGTCCTGGAGGTCTAGGGTTCGAATCTGGGGAAGGCAAAAACCCACTGCCAGGGGTGGGAAGGTCGTAGGGCATGGACCTAGAGAGCCGCCTGATGGGGCTAGAGGGGTCGTGTCGCTACACATATATATTGTAACCTAATAAGAAAAAAAATTGTAATAGTATTAAACATGTAAAACTAAACCACTAAGCTTGCATATAGGTTAAACTTTAATAATCATTCATGATGTACCTAAACTAGTGCACAAAGAAGCTAAAGTCTCACCAATGCCTACACAAAGAACTCCAAATATAGAGTTTTTATACAAACAGCATTATGAAGTCAACAATCAAATACAAGTATGCTTACAAACAATAATCATTTCCAAAATTCCATGCCCGTTTGACAAATACCAAGCTCTTGGTTGGCCAAGCTCGTGGCTGAGGCCAAGCTCATGGTCGACCAAACTCGCGGACAACCAAGCTCGTAGGCAGGCCTAGCTGAGGTTGCGATCAAGCTCGCTAAGGTCACGACCGAGCTCGCAACCAAGTTGAGGTTGTATAGCTATGGCCAGCTAAGCTCACGGCAAGGGGGGGGGGGCGCAAGCAGCTTGGCCGCGGCTAACCAAGCATGGGCCAAGGGCCGGGGTTGCAGCCAAGGGCTGCGAGCAGCTTGGCTGCGGCCGACCAAGCTCGGGCCACGGGTCGGGGTCGTGGCCAGAGGGGTTGCGAGCATCTTGGCCGCAATGACTGTGATTGCCTCGCATGCACAACACAAGGCTGACCAGAGATGGGATGGGAGAGGATTTAAAGGGGAGAACTAGATTACCTAGGTGTCGGAGTGGAGATCATGTGTATGCCGAAGAGGAGAACACCTGAGATCTAAAGGAAGGAAGAGGAGAGAGTGTGAGAGAAAAAAAATTTGAGAAACCCTAATTTGATTGAGATTTAGCTACGGAAATTAAGATTCTATCGCTAATATAGCAACAAGATTTAAGTTTTCGTCATTATTGTAGCGACGGAATTTATGTTTATGTTAAATACTGAATTTTAGAGGTTAATTTGAAATTTAGGGGCTTAGTTGGAATTTTTCGAACTTGGAGGGTTTAATTGTAAAAGGTCAAAAACAGTTATAAAACCCCTAAATTCCCTCAGCCCGTGCCCTAACTCACCCGAACCCCTCTTCCCTCTCTGCGCCGACTTCTCCCCCTCACTGCGATTCCTCCTCCTCGCCGCAAGCAAGTCGACGACCAACTCTTCTCCCTGTTCCTCTTCTTCTTCTGTCTTCTCCGGCGCGCAAGAACAGGGCATCGTACGCTCGTGCGCCGCTGCCTCACGTGGAGCCCTAGTCGAGCACCACTTCCCTCTTCGATTCCCTCTGCTCGCGTCGGCACCAACTCAGGTAAGGCATGATCAGTAGATGAATTCTGGGGATTTTGTTTTCTTATACTGTTGTGGAATTGGATCTTTTGATCCTCATTGCCGAGAGTTCACAGTAAGTTTAGGGGTTGTGATGGCAATTTGGTTTTAAGGTTTTTTTTTTGTTTGTGTTGAAATTCTTGGTTTCGAATTGGGTTTTGTGTCTTGGATTTCTACTGAGATCATGAAGAGATTAGGGTTAATCTTGTTAGATCAACGAAGGTAATTAAATGTTGATGTAGATATTAATAGTGCTGTGTGTTTCATTAGTATCGCGGTTGGGATAGTTTGGGTTGATGAGGATTACTTTTGTTTTGCTTAATCAGGTTACAATTCTCTGATAACATGTGGTTTGTTCTGTTTTAAGGTGAGCTTCTTATTCAGCAACTTATCAGCATCGACAACTTCATCATTTGAATCATTGTTGTACAGTTTATTTGAGTTCTTGATTAGCCGGATTATTAAGATGCATAGTTGATTAGATATCAATTAGGAGTTAATCAAATTGGTTTAATTAAGTAAATTGAGTTGATGGTGTTATTATCATTCTTGAAGGTTGATTATGTGTAGTGGATTTGTTTAGGGTTACATGGTGGATTAAACTGGGGACTAATCGAAGTAGTCATTAATTAAGTAAATTAATGATCGAAATGATTAAGGGTTCCTTCTAGTTGGATTTGTGATTTATTTTAACTACTTGTTGGATATAATATTTTGATGCAGGAGGGGATCCAAAATAATATTCAGATTTATATATTTAGGGTTTTTTTAATAGGTTATATATTTTTGTTTAGTTAGTTCCTAAATCTTAAGAAACTAAGTTTTGTTGGTTAAATTTGTTCCTAAATTTTAGGGGACTAAGTCTGGTTGGTTAGAGTTTTTTTAGGGATATGAGTGCTATATAAACTCATGCTTAGATGATGTTTAGGACAGGTTTTTTTAGATATTGAATCAATTTGCTTCGCTTAAGCCACGTTACGGCTATATCTCTATTTTTCTCTTCTCGCTCTTGTTTTTCTCAATAAGGTTTAAGCCCAGTTTTGGCTACTCCTTATCTCGTTATTACTTTCTTATTCTTTTCTCGTAAATCCCTTTGAAACTTCTCGCCCCAGAATAATCTATATTCTGCCCGGCGTCATATTTAGCTAAAATGTTATATTTATACAGGACCTTAATTCGGACTCGTTCGATTGATCGTGGACGGTTCTCGTTTACAGACTTCTACAATTATAAGACGGGTACTTCTCCTTTGTACTCGAGTAGTTCCTTTTACCTTAAAGCATGGTTATTTTATGTCTAGTAGGTTGCTTGACCTTATTCCTTGTTATTTGTTATTTTAACATTGCCGTTGATACTTATTCTTTGTTGATCTTCGAGTATTCAAAATTTGTATTTGTACAGTCCTTTGTTGGTTTTCTGTTCTGTAAAGTGTCGCTTGTACGCGAGTACTTAAAAGTCCATTAAACACAAATAGGTTTATTTGGCATTAGAAATATCCTACCTAGTAGTGTAGATGCATAATCGTTGGTTTTCGATTTCTGGTTGGTTGCATTGATGCAACGTTTACTTGTTGGATTTTGTTGCATCGTTGTTTCTCCGGTTGTTCATGCATCTTGTAGCATGCATCATATCTGCACGTTGCATACTAACGATTGTTGGACTTCCATATGGTTAAGTTGTCGTTAGTCATTTAGTTGCTCGGATCACTCAACCACTTGTTGTCGTGGTAGTTGCTAGAGTGTGAGCAACTGTCCTGTTATGCCACACATGTTGCAGTTGTAGGCAAGCGGTGACACCCTCACCGTTGTTTTTCGAGGGATATTAGAGCTGTTGGTGGCTCCCCCTATGTATCGAGGTTTTGGAGTGTTGGCTCCCCAACATCCTGTCTACTCAACCACACCTTTCTGTGGTATTTGTTGGAGTGCGTATAGTTGTCACAGCCCTACCCACTCGGTCACATAGATGAAATGTGTTGGCGGCTTGACTAGCGACAGGGGTGACACATGTCATTGCATCATATGCATACGTATTTCATTTATGCATTTTCTTGTGTTTGATGCATTTATATGAACTATGATTGTTGCACTTGGTTGACATGCATTATATGTTGGATTTATTGTTGTCGCGTTGTTTTATACCTGCTTAGTGTTATTCGGTTTTATAACATGTTGTTCTATATATGTTATGCATGTTTAGGTATTCCTATATTCCTTATGGACTGTACCCTGTTGGTTCTCTTCTTAGTATACCTTTTGTTATGTCATGCTTATTGTCTACTCATATACCTGTTGAGTCCGCCCGGACTCACCACCCCTGCTTTTCCTTTTGTTTCAGATAGCAGGTAGTTACGTTTCTTGGAGCCAGGAGAGGATCTAGTTGACAGTCCCCGGAGTTGAGTTATTTTCCACATTTGGTTTAGTTGATTTTATTTCGGTATTTGGTGAGTTTTCGCATTTTATTTGTTTATCAGGTATTCGGGTAGGTTTTGTCATTGTTGTAGAGACATTTTGTGTTCTCTTTGGGTTGTGATATCTTTTATGTTTAAAGTGACTGAGTCACTCGTTATCTTCTTTATAAACTACGTGGTGATATTTTTATTTCCTATTATAATGGCTGAGCCATCCTTTATGCTTGGAGTATATGTATGTTTGCCCCAACTTGTCCGTCGTACAGGGGAGATGCTGTCCGGTTTTGAGCAAGCATGTGCCTCTGGGGTCGTGACAGTTTCCATCGCTAATTAGCTATGGATATTATATTTCATTGCTAATCAGTGATGGAAATTAATATCTATCGCATATTAGAGATTGAATATAATATCTGTCGCTAATTAGAGATGGAAATTAATATCTGTCGCTAATTACTGATATACTTGTAGTATACGGAGCGACGACATTTGCTCTTTTTAATTTATTCTGGTGGTTGATAAAAATTTTTAATGAGATCAAATCGATCACCTTCAAAATTAATTAGTCATTGCAAAGTGTTGAAAACCTGAATTAAAAAAAGCATGCATGTGATTTGTAGAAGAAAAATAGAGACCGAGGAGATATATAGAAGGACTACGGAGATAATGTAATTACTCTTTGACAAGATACACAAAGAAATTGAGCGGTATTTGAGATTTCAGAAAGAATAAATATGTTTAATTTTATCATATTATCTAAAGTATGCCATCAAGCATGTTGCTACGTTGCATATGAATGGTATTATATAACATTGGATTGGACTCAATTCACTGATCATCAATTCCTCTATTTGATCGCAAATATATATACCTTGTATATAATTTATAGAATCCTTACAAAATATAATGGACTGATAGTTAATACGTGGATGTTGACACTTTGAGGCCTGAAGATCAAAACCTAGTAAAGTTAGTATGCCCGTCCTCTCCACGCGCTAACCACAACATCTGGGCTATTAACCTCCGTGATTTTCCTTCTTTGTGTTGGCCCTGGACAGATTGGCATGGGCGATGAAAACGAGCGAATCGCCACCTTGTATATAATTTATAGATTGTAATGATAAAAAGTTTAAATAATATTATTATTTTAATGACTCCAAGATAAATAAATTTTTCTCTCTATTTGAAGCTGCAGGTCAGATGCTTAGTCAAATAACATTTGAAAGAGAGGATTAGAAACTTGTTTACACTATCTAAAAGACGACAACTGATAAGGATCACCACAGATTTTCTTCTCGGTGTTTCATGTTCTTATCCATCTGATATTCTGATGTACACTAGTTTATGATTCTTTAAATTTTTTCAGACATGGAAAGTTTTTCCTCTTCCTCCAAAATGATCATTTAATATGCATGATTGATACTTGAGCTTGGCATTTAACCTGAATATATATACTTATCTGGTCCATACTAATTAAAAGGAATTAATTCTCTAATCAAAGCCAAATGGAGAAAGTTCATAAATCCATTTGCAAGTTTATTCTGCCCTAAATAGAGCAAATTAATTAAACACATACGAAAACTACTACTACTACGTACTACTCATCACTTCGAAAGCAACTAACAGATTCCAAGATGCTTACTTAGCTGAAGCAATTTCTTGCCAGAATAATCCAAAGTTAAGAGTGGAGAAATCAATCACAACCACCACCATGCACTTTTGACTGCCACGAGTTAATTAATTAGGCCAACTAACTCTATCGCCAGTGCCCCTACACCAAAGAAATTCAATAGTCAAGTTAATTTTTCCACTAGCTAGCTAGCTAGCTAGCTAACTTCTTGAACTTACTCTTCTTTTAACATATGTATGTATATATAGAACGTTCATGTATGAGTTTAGCTGATCGATCATCAAAATCCAAGCCATGGCTGGTGGATGGGCAACTAAGTTCCCAGTGGTAAGCAAGGCATATTGCTCACTCTCGCAGACAACGTTCCTGATAAGGAAGAGACCTCGCAACATCACTGGGGGTGGTTTTGTGGCCGTGGATTCCAGTCAAGTCATAGCTTTTGCAGTGGATGGTTGCTGCGTGCTCGGTGTTAACGGAGAGTGCATGGTGAAGGATGGTAATGGAAATTCCATAGTTTTTATTAGTAAAAAGGTACTACGTATATAGTGACCATTTTAATTCATTTATATATAGCTAGATCATGCATGCAAATAGCTGATATATATGTGTATATATATAGACAGGAGGTGTTCTGCAAGCAGTTAGCTTCAACGATCAATGGAGAGGCTTCCTCATGGATTTTGAGATGGTGGGCAAGTTGGTCTTCACCCTACACGAGCCCAAATCTTGGCTTGTAATGAATGGGAGTAGTGTGAAAATATTCTTGGAAGCCAAAGAGAACGGGGGAAGCAGCTGGGACTTTGAGGTGGTTGGATCTTTTACTGACAGGGCTTGCACAATCATGGACAGAAGAGGCAACGTTGTGGCAGAGGTAAATTAACGTAATTAATATCTATCAATCACACTAGTCTTGTACTATATATATATATAATGAACCTTTGAAATAATTTACGTATGTTTATATGTATGTATAGGTGAAAGGAGAGGAGAAGATTGCAAGCAAGGAGTTCTACAGTGTGGTGGTGCAGCCAGGCCATGACCAAGCATTTGTCATCGCTGTGATTGCCATTCTTGACTACATTAATGGGGAGTCCACTAGGTGTTGATGCATTCCAACTGTTAAGAAAGAAATTTGATCGATCAGATGGTAGTACTGTTAATTATGTGCGTATATCTCGAGTACTTGTTGTGTATATGTTCGATTACTAATGAATACATATTGAATTAAACTGAGAGGGTGCTCGAGATTTTAAGTCAGAGTATTTGGGAAGCCAAGTTAAAGAGTGCTCCAAAAATGATGCCGGATAGAATGCTGCTGATTATTCTAAAAAAAAAATAGGGAATTGGATAAATGAAAAGGAGTCATCTTTATGTTTCAACCAAAAGAATTTTATTTTCAAAGTCTAAAAGAATTTCCTAACATCAACTAGTAATTATTTAAATAGATCTAAAATTCTAACATAAAAAAATGAAAATAAAACTAACAGAAAAAATAAAATTTTTGGAGCTTCCAAATTAAAAGATCTAAACAATATTTTTTAGGTCTAAAATTAGATTGTCATGGATTTCATCCCATAATCAATTATATAATAGATCTGAAAAGAATCTTCAATTTGATAGGTACTATACAAAAGTTAGGACTTTTCTACAATTACCTCTTGCATCAAAAAATTGAGAACTTTGTAGGGGTGCACGGGAGGTCAAGCACTATGGAAGCCTTGCTAGCAAGTATATTAATGCTTTTATAGTAAAAGATGATTATGTTCATCCCAGATACTTCTCATACTTCGTCTCCAAGTTATGTGAAGGGTTGCAAACAGATTCTGACCTGAGATAAGGCCTAGGTGACACTCGCCTCAGACCCATTTCTTAGAGGGCCGGGCTCAAAAATTAATAATTAGTTAGGTTTAAAATTTCCTATTTTGCAAATTTTAGTCAAGCCGATCCTCTCATCGTCATCACTCTGATTTCGTCATGTGCTCCTCTTCAAGGGTGTTGGTCTCCTATACGGCCGATGATAGCTACCTTTTCAATCCATCTTCTATTTAGATAAGTTTATGTTTAATCTGTCTAGCTTTTGCATTGGAATCTTTTCCTTTCGGGTTCGTTTGGAAACTAGGGTTTCCTTTTATTTCCTCTTTGATGAATCGGCAATTTACCAAAGGGCGCACCTGAGAATTGGTATTTACCAAAAGGTGTACCATGGTTTCATTTTTACCAAAGGGCGTATTCATTTTAGTGAACTTCCGTTTATACCCCTTCCGCCAAAAAAAGTCTTTCCCTTTCTCTTTCTCTTTCTCAGTAACAAATCCCGAGGTAACGGAATCTGCTTTTTCAGATTTGTCATTTTAAAATAATATATTTAGGAATCGGCTAAAAAACGTAAGGTAAAGAAAGAAAAATTATTTCCATTAACGAAAGTTATTTTCCAACTGATTTTAAAAATTTAAAGTGATGAATTTTTATATTTGATTAATATAAATTAATATATTAAATAATATTTAATAAATATATTAATATATAATAAATATTTAAAATTTAAAAAAGTCTAAAATTTTTATTTCAGATCAAGCGTGGGCCTGAAATCAAAAGATTTCAGGCCCACGTTGGGCTTGAAATAAAAGATTTCAGGCCCAGCGTGGGCCTGAAATAGAAATATTCAGGCCCAGCGTGAGCCTGAAACAAAAGATTTCAGGTCCTGTGTCGGTTTGAAATCATGTGTTATGATAGGTTTTTTACGTAGGCCTGAAACATAAAAAAAATCTCTTTTTATATTTTTGAAATCACAATAAAAATCAGTGAGAAAGATTACTTTACGTGAGAAATTCGAATTAATATAAAACGTACATTATATTAAAAACTAACTTATATATATATATATATATATATATATATATATATATATATATATATATATATATATATAATAAAAACAACTTCAGGTATAGGGCCTGAAATCAATTGATTTCAGGCCCTGCTTGATTATATAATATTAATAAATATAAAAAAATAATTAATAGACATAATAATATATATTAATTGATAAAATTAAAGATATAAGGATAATTTACTAAAACAAGCTATGATTCTACATTATTGTTATATCGTTTTGTGCCAACTAATACAGTATGAGAACATCAGTGGGTTTTAACCAAAACCCACTGATGGACCTCCTATATCTGGATTTCTGAAAACCCTATATCAATAGATAGGGTTGACCTAGGAGAAGATGTTTTAGGTGTCCAAACATCTATACACTCAATATCACCAATGCAATAGGAGTAGTTTAGAAATATCAGTGGGTTTTGACCAAAACCTACTGATGGACCTCCCATATCTGGATTTCTGAAAACTCCATATGAATAGAGAGGTTAGAGATATGAGAAGATGTTTTAGGTGTCCAAATATCTATACACTCTATATCACCAATGCAATAGGAGTAGTTTAGAAATATCAATGGATTTTGATCAATCAATAATGTAGAATCATAGCTTGTTTTGTAAATCATCCTTATATCTTTAATTTTGCCAATCAATATATATTATTATGTCTATTAATTATTTTTTTATATTTATTAATTTTATATAATCAAGCAGGGCCTGAATGATTTCAGGCCCTGAACCTGAAATTGCTTTTCCTATATATATATATATATATATATATATATATATATATATATATATATATATATAAGTTCATTTTTAATATAATGTACGTTTTATATTAATTAGGATTTTTCATGTAAAGTAATCTTTCTCAGTGATTTTTATTGTGATTTTAAAAATATAAAGAGATGTTTCTTTATGTTTCAGGCCTACGTAAAAAATCCTATCATAACACATGATTTCAAGCCGACACAGGGCCTGAAATCTTTTGTTTCAGGCCCATGCTGGGCCTGAAATATTTCTATTTCAGGCCCACGTTGGGCCTGAAATCTTTTGATTTCAGGCCCAGCTTGATCTAAAATAAAAAATTTCAGACTTTTTTAAATTTTAAATCTTTGTTATATATTAATATATTTATTAAATATTATTTAATATATTAATTTATATATATATACTGTTTACGTATAATATATATATATATATATATATAATATTATTATATATATATATATATAAAGGAAAACAACTTCAGGTTCAGGGCCTGAAATCAATTGATTTCAGGCCCTGAGCAGGGCCTGAAATCTTGATTTCAAGCCCTGCTTGATTATATAAAATTAATAAATATAAAAAAATAATTAATAGACATAATAATATAAATTAATTGGCAAAATTAAAGATATAAGGATGATTTACTAAAACAAGCTATGATTCTACATTATTGTTATATCGTTCTGTGCCAACTGATACAGTATAAGAACATCAGTGAGTTTTGACCAAAACCCACTGATGGACGTCCCATATCTGGATTTCTGAAAACCCTATATCAATAGACAGGGTTGACCTAGGAGAAGATGTTTTAGGTGTCCAAACATCTATACACTCTATATCACCAATGCAATATGAGTAATTTAGAAATATCAGTGGGTTTTGATCAAAATCCACTGATGGACCTACCATATCTGAATTTTTGAAATTTCCATATGAATAGAGAGGGTAGAGGTAGGAGATGATGTTTTAGGTGTCCAAACATCTATATATTAGATATCACCAATGTAATAAGAGTAGTTTAGCCATATCAGTGGGTTTTGGTCAAAACCCATTGATATTTCTAAACTACTCCTATTGCATTGGTGATATAGAGTGTATAGATATTTGGACACCTAAAACATCTTCTCATATCTCTAACCTCTCTATTCATATGGAGTTTTCAGAAATCCAGATATGGGAGGTCCATCAGTGGGTTTTGGTCAAAACCCACTGATATTTCTAAACTACTCCTATTGCATTGGTGATATAGAGTGTATAGATGTTTGGACACCTAAAACATCTTCTCCTAGGTCAACCCTGTCTATTGATATAGGGTTTTCAGAAATCCAGATATGGGAGGTCCATCAGTGGGTTTTGGTCAAAACCCACTGATGTTCTCATACTGTATCAGTTGACACAAAACGATATAACAATAATGTAGAATCATAGCTTGTTTTAGTAAATTATCCTTATATCTTTAATTTTACCAATTAATATATATTATTATGTCTATTAATTATTTTTTTTATATTTATTAATATTATATAATCAAGCAGGGCCTGAAATCAAGATTTCAGGCCCTGTACCTGAAGTTGTTTTTATTTTATATATATATATATATATATATATAAAAGTTAGTTTTTAATATAATGTATGTTTTATATTAATTCGAATTTCTCACGTAAAGTAATCTTTCTCACTGATTTTTATTGTGATTTCAAAAATATAAAAGAGATTTTTTTTATGTTTCAGGCATACGTAAAAAACCCTATCATAACACATGATTTCAAGTCGACACAGGGCCTGAAATCTTTTGTTTCAGGCCATTGTTTCAGGCCCACGCTGGGCCTGAAATCTTTTATTTCAGGCCCATGTGGCCTGAAATCTTTTGATTTCAGGCCCATGCTTGATCTGAAATAAAAAATTTTAGACTTTTTTAAATTTTAAATCTTTATTATATATTAATATATTTATTAAATATCATTTAATATATTAATTTATATTAATCAAATATAAAAATTCATCATTTTAAATTTTTAAAATCAGTTGGAAAATAACTTTCGTTAATGGAAATAATTTTTCTTTCTTTACCTTACGTTTTTTAGCCGATTCCTAAATATATTATTTTAAAATGACAAATCTGAAAAAGTAGATTCTGTTACCTCGGGATTTGTTACTAAGAAAGAGAAAGAGAAAGAGAAAGAGAAAGGGAAAGACTTTTTTTGACGGAAGGGGTATAAACGGAAGTTCACTAAAATGAATACGCCCTTTGGTAAAAATGAAACCATGATACACCTTTTGGTAAATACCAATTCTCAAGTGCGCCCTTTGGTAAATTGTCGTTGATGAATTGAATGATCGCTTATGAGTGTTGCTTTACTTCTAATTAGATATACTTCTAATAGATCAGATCTCTTGCAAAGTTGTGTCTATATTACACTACGAATTGACTTTTTTCGATTTGGATGCGTTCTTTTGCAAAGGTTTATTGTCCTTATATTATCTGTGGCTTTTTACCAAAGGGCGTACTCAAGAATTGGTATTTACCAAAAGGCGTACCATGGTTTTATTGTTACCAAAGGGCGCACCTATTTTATTGAACTTCCTCTTATACCCCGGCCCTCCTACCAAATACTTCATGTCTTTCCCTTTCTCAGTAACGAATTTCGAGACAATTCAACATGTTTTTTCAAACTTTTCATTTTAAAATAATATATTATCAAATCGGCTAAAAAGTAAGGTAAAAAAATAAAAAAAATATTTCAGTTAAAAAAATATCTCTTCCAACGTGATTGCAAAAATATAAAGAGACGATTTTTTATATTTGATTAATATTAATTAATATATTAAATCATATTTAATAAATATATTAATATATAAAAAACCTATAAAAACACGTAATTTCATATTCAAACGCATGGTCCAAAATCGCACTAGGAGGGCCTGAATACAGATGTATTCAGGCCCAAGGAGGACCTGAATACAAATGTATTCAGGCCCTCCTTGGGCCTGAATACATAATGTATTCAGGCCCTGAGTAGGGCCTGAAATCAGTTGATTTCAGGCCCTGCGTCGGCCTGAAATCATGTGTTATGATAGGTTTTTTTACGTAAGCCTGAATCGTAAAGAAATATCTCTTTATATTTCTGAAATCATAATAAAAATCGCTGAGAAAGACTACCTTACGTGAGCTCAGAAATAAGAAACATCTCTTTATAAATATAAAGACTACCTTACATGAAATCACAATAAAAATATCTTTCTCAGCGATTTTTATTGTGATTTCAAAAATATAAAGAGATGTTTCTTTACGTTTTAGGCTTACGTAAAAAAATCTATCATAACACATGATTTCAGACCAACGCAGGGCCTGAAATCAGTTTATTTCAGGGTCTGCTCAGGCCTGAATACAAATGTATTCAGGCCCAAGGTGGGCTTGAACACAGATGTGTTCAGGCCCTAGGAGTTGATTTTTATCAACTTGATTCTACATTTATTTCTATATAAATGATAGTGAAACTTGATAAAAATTAATTTTTATAAAAATTAATTCCTTGCAGATTCTGTATCAACTTGATTTTAAAAAACTATCAGTGGGTTTATAAATTATGTTGCAATAGGAATTTTTTAAGTCTATCAGTGGGTTTTCACCAAAACCCACTGATGGACCTAGGATATTTGGATTTCGCAAAACTCAATATCAATAGTTAGAGTTGAGCTAGGAGATGATATTTTTGGTGTCCAAACTTCTAATGATTATAAATTATGTTGCAATAGGAGTTTTTTAGGTCTATCAGTGAGTTTTCACCAAAACCCACTAATGGACCTAGGATATTTGGATTTCGTAAAACCCAATATCAATAGTTAGAGTTGAGCTAGAAGATGATATTTTTGGTGTCCAAACTTCTAATGATTATAAATTATGTTGCAATAGGAGTTTTTTAGGTCTATCAGGGAGTTTTCACCAAAACCCACTGATGAACCTAGGATATTTGGATTTCGCAAAACCCAATATCAATAGTTAGAGTTGAGCTAGGAGATGATATTTTTGGTGTCCAAACTTCTAATGATTATAAATTATGTTGCAATAGGAGTTTTCTAGGATGAATCAGTGAGTTTTGGTGAAAACCCACTGATGGAATTAGGATACTTGGATTTCTCAAAATCCAATATCAATATTTAGAGTTGAGCTAGGAGATGATATTTTTGCTATCCAAACTTCTAATAATTATAAATTATGTTGCAATATGAGTTTTTTAGGTCTATCAGTAGGTTTTTACCAAAACCCACTGATGGACCTAGGATATTTGAATTTCTCAAAACCCAATATCAATAGTTAGAGTTGAGCTAGGAGATGATACTTTTGGTGTCCAAACTTCTAATGATTATAAATTATGTTACAATAGGAATTGTTTAGGTCTATCAGTGGGTTTTCACCAAAACCCACTGATATTCTCATACCGTATTAGTTGGCACAGAACGATGCAGCAACAATGTAGAATCATAGCTTGTTTCAGTAAATCATCCTAATATCTTTAATTTTGCTGATCAATATATATTATTATCTCTCTTAATTATTTTTTATATTTATTAATTTTACAGAACGATGCAAGGCCTGAAATCAAAGATTTCAGGCCCTCCCTGCTCAGGGCTTGAAATCATGCGTTATGATAGGTTTTTTTATGTAGGTCTGAAACGTAAAGAAACATCTCTTTATATTTCTGAAATCACAATAAAATCGCTGAGAAAGACTACCTTACGTGAGACATTCTAATTAATATAAAACGAGCATTATATTAAAACGAACTTAAAGATATATATATCGATTCCTTTAAAAAAGAAAAAGCAACACATTACTTTTCTCTTTAAGTTTGTTTTTCTGAATCGAGAACTAATCTAAGACTGAATCCGAGTCTGATAAAACGATAAAGCGATTTTTAACAACAAGGTCTGAAATATTTTTATTTTAGGCTCATGCTCGGCCTGAAATATTTTGTTTCAGGCCCAGCGTGGGCCTGAATCCAAAAGATTTCAGGCCTTTCTAATTTCAGGTCTTTTTATATATTAATATATTTATTAAATATTATTTAATATATTAATTTATATTAATCAAATATAAAAAATCATCTCTTTATATTTTTGAAATCACGTTGAAAGAGATATTTTTTTAACTGAAATATTTTTGTTTTCTTTACCTTACTTTTTTTAGCCGATTGCATAATATATTATTTTAAAATAAAAAGTCTGAAAAAGCATGTTCAGTTGTCTCGGAATTCGTTACTGAGAATGAGAAAGAGAAAGACTACTGGCGGAGGAGTATATGTGGAAGTTCATTAAAATTGGTGCGCCCTTTGTTTAAAATGAAACCATAGTATACCTTTTGATAAATATCAATTCTTGGATACACCCTTTGGTAAATTGCCGTATTATCTGAAACTAGTTAGCATGTATATGTCACGCTCCATGCCCCATTCTCTTTCTCGCACTAGTTTGTTGTCCTTCACATTTATGTGCTTGCAATTATATTATACTTTATGAAGCTTAGTTTCCACATCCATTTGAATTTTTTTTTTTGCCTTTTCATAGGTTACTTTAAATACCATAACAACTGTCGTTTCACATTGACTTCAACACATTATATTCCTCTAGGCACATCGCTCCCCCTCTTTAAATATCACAACAAGTTGATATTGATTAAAATATATCTTCGATCAATTATGTTATAAGAAAGATTAAATGAATTGACGATATTATCTATTGAAAAAAAAAGTTGAATATTTTAATTATACACGATTAATTGATACTTGATTTGTTGCCATAAAAAATGTTGTATTCAAATGATTATCAATAATATTTATCCTTTTATTTAATTATATTTTGTAATATTAAATATTATTTAACCCTATATTTTATTGGAAAATGATATGCTCAATGAAAAATCTCAAGAAAAAACTCAGTGAATGACGTGACACTTTACATGCAGCAATCTCAGACGGGTTCACCGTGCCTTTCAGGATATAGTTTGATTCGGGACGGCGGCCCCGGCCGCCGATAGTGTTCGAGCGATAATCAGACGTGTGCATGTAAAATGTCACATCATTCACTGAGCGTTTCATTGAGTTTTTTCACTGAACGTATCAGAGCTCTATTTTATTTTACATATTATAAGCTCGTTAATAAACGATAACACATTGTACTTTTGTAGCTAAAATGAAAGCAAAAGCGTATTGTATTAAATGATTACTAATAACATTTATTTTTTATTACAATGATGTTATTTAACTCTTTAATTTACTGTACTGTACAAGTTTGCTAAAATATTTTGATCGCAGGTTAAAAACGAGGATCATATTTTGAAATGTATATGAATTTTTAAGTTAAAATAGCATACTAGAATGTTATAATAGGGCCCTTTTTTTGAAACTCAATTTAGACCATTAATAATGATGGTAAATCATGGGATCAACTAATAAGCTGACCGCTAAACAGATAGAATATGAAAAAAGTTTTTTTTCCGAATATATATATATATATATATATATATATATATATATATATATATATATATATATATATATATAATTTCTATTCTATTATAATAAATTTATCCTTTTAACTAACTCTGCATCCCATGAGGACAGCAACTATATTAACACGATGCTTAGCCATGTGGCCGAAGCTTGATAAATTGAAAGGGAGTTATTGCTTCGTATTATATATGAAAACCGAATAATATTAAATACTTACAAACTTTAGAATTATTATGGCGTGTGTACGAATTATATATGAACTTCTATTATATAATTTATAAATTATTTTCTAAATTCAAATAAATTTTTTTGTTTAGCTATTATTTAGTTTATAGCATAACATGAGAAGAAATAAAATATATAGATGGACATTTCATTTTAATTTTTAATTAAAAAGGGCATCCCATCACCTTATAGAATGACTCATTAATTATCCTGAACTATACTATTTTCATTATTATCTCTTTCCTATATTTTCCACCTAAATATTGAACTTAGGGTGCGTTGTAGTTGCTATGATCCCATAATTGTTATACAATTATAGTAATTACAGTTTCATAACTGCTACAATTAAACTGTCACGTAGTTGCTATAATATGAAAAAAAATCTAAGACTAAAATTGTTTAAAATCTCCAAAAAGACCTTAAACGATATTTTTTGAGTTTGAAATCGAGTCATTATTTGTTTAACATTTTGAACAAGCTTCAATTTGATATATTATATGTCTCATAGTTTAATTCGAGTAAAAAGTTGACTTTTTAAAATTTATAATTTAGCAATGACATAATAAAAGTTATAAAACTGTAGCTTCTACAACTAAGCGGTTGCGTAGTTGTAGCAGCTATAAAATCATAACTGTAAAACTACGTAGCAATTTAGTTATAGCAGCTATGAAACCATAGCTGCTTCACAATTATAGTATTTACGATTTCGTAGTTACTATAACGTAAATATTAAATCTTAAATGTTAAGAGATTATAATTTTTGATTCGAATTGAATTACGAGACGTACAATATATTAAATTGAAGCCTGTTTAAAAATCTATAACTAATTATGAGTTAAAATTGTAACAACTCGGTTTCAACTAAAAATGTCATTTAAAATATTTTCAGAAGTTTCGAATAATTTTAATTTTGAAATTTGTCTATATTGTAATATCTATGAAAGTATAACTATTATAATTGTATAGCAACCCAAGGATCGTAAGTACTACGATGTGTTTTAAGATTAAAATTTAAATGAAAAATATAATAGAGAAATAATAATTAAAATAATATAATAGTGGACAATTATATTATTTTACATGATTACAAGCATTTTGTTAAGAATTCAAAGGGAGACGTCTTAATGACGATTTGAAATATATATACCGTTTTCATTTTTGCCCGCCTATTTATACCGAACGAGTCCGTTTGGTTTATATTTCGAACCTGCGGCCGTGAAGAAACACAGAAGAAAGAGAGAGACCGAGGGAAGGAGAGAAGGGGCGCAAAGCTCTCTCCTTTCTCTTTCTTTTCTCTCCTCCCCTTCTCTCTCTTCTCTTCTCCTTCCCTGCCCCCTCACACTTTGAGGCGGGCGAGACGCAGCTGCATCATCTCTTTCCCCTTGCCCTGCCTGACTCAAAATCCAACCTTTTTCTGTTTATTTATTTATTTATTTATTTATTGCGTTGGACGATTTCCTGTCTGAAATCAGCTGCAAACCAATCGGAATTGGGAATCGGAAGTGTCGCTTTGTGCTGAACATGGCGTTTGAAGGGTCCATTTCGTTGTCGGTGGTGGAGGACGTGCTAAAGCAGCACGGATCGAGGATGTGCGACATCAACTTGGCCTCGAGGAAGGAGGAGCAAGAAGGTGATTTGATTTCTTTAGCAATCGTGAAATGCATTTTCGCCGTAAGAATCGGCCAATAATTGTGCTCGCGAGACCTTGATTTTCTACCAATGTGACGGAGCAATGAGGAGCCAAACATCTTCGCCTGATTTGAATGAAGAAATGCAAGAGCTTTTTTTGTTGGCTTACACCCTCCATTAGGGCAATTACTATTTTAGTGTTTTCCTTTTGTTATACCATAAGCTCATGAGTCAGTACATTTATTATAGAGAATATATACTCTCACAAATCACGATTTGAATTCTAGTTTCAATCATGTACAAAATGTATCTGGTTATATTTGCCGTGGCAGCAATGAGAAGGTATGAGGCAGCTGCATGGCTTAGGGGAATGGTTGGGGTTGCTGGTGCGAGGGATTTGCCAGAAGAGCCTACCGAGGAGGAATTCAGACTAGGACTGAGGAATGGAATTGTTCTCTGCAACGCACTCAACAAGGTTCAGCCTGGAGCAGTGTCCAAGGTGAGCACTTGTTGAATGATTTTGGTAGAATTTTGTTTTGTTTTTCCTCTCGCGTCACTGAAGTTGGATCTAATTATTCTTTTTCATTTAAGGTGATTGAAGCTCCTGCGGATTCAGCTTCCCTTCCCGATGGTGCTGCTCTATCAGCATTTCAGTACTTTGAGAATTTGAGGAACTTCCTTGATGCCCTAGAAGAATTGGCTCTCCCCACATTTGAGGCATCTGATCTACAGCAGGCATGTCTGTCTTGTTTTGCTAAAGTTTCCTAGTTCTTGCTCCAGTCTATTAAAGCTACACTAGGAAGTCTGTTATTCAACAGCTTTTAGATGCAAACTAGCTGTGTTTTCTTGGACAAATCCATCAATTATATTTCCCTTATTCCAATGCTCCCTGGCTTGTCATATTTAGCTGAACATACTAACAAAAATTATCACTTATTCCTGGTTAATAAAAAACACTGCTTTATCTCCCAGAACTTATCTCGGATGGGGTCTATCCCTAATATTTTTTATTCTTATGCTTTTGGTACAGGGTGGTAAAGGGTCTAGGGTTGTTAATTGTATTCTGGGTCTTAAATCCTATGGTGAGAAACAAGCACGGAGGAATGGTTCCTCCAAGTCTGGTGGAATTGTGAAACATTCAAGACACTTTGTGAGGAGAAACTCAGAACCTTTCATGTATTCTCTCTCTAGAAGTCAACCAATTCAGGATGGTGGGTCATTGGAGCAGAACTTCAGCATTGATTTTTCAGTAGAATCTTCTGAAATGGTTGGTAAGCTGAATGTTATACACTGAAGGATCCAGTAATCCTGTGTTAGCTCAAATAGTTTGTATGATTAACAGATATCACCATCTCTGAGCATGTTTGTGCGCACCCTTTTATCAGATAAAAAGCCTGAAGAAGTCCCTTTGGTATATAAAAGCTGGTTATGAGTTTAGGCTAAACTATTATCAATTTGTATTGACAATTATCTGCGCAAAACAGATTGTAAATTTTTTAGTTGTCCTTTTCAGGTAGTTGAATCATTGTTAACTAAAGTAATGCAAGATTTTGAGCATCATATTGCAAGGAAACAGGAGATGGTAGGCCATCTTACATCTCTTGTTGGTTATTTACATGCTGCTTCATTATCTACCACTTCCATTCTTTTTTTACATAATACTCTGGACTTCAGATGATATTATCTGTAGCCCTATAAATCAATCATACTTTTTTTACAAGATAACTTAATACTTTTAACTGCAAAGTATTATCCTCTAATCAATCATATTTTCCATATGCACCTAGCATGAATTTCTTCCTTTTTATGCAGCGGTACAGGAGTACCATATTATTTTATGTTACTATAGATCCTCTTAGATGACATAAATTGATATGACAAAACTTGATAGATGGATAAAACATTGAAAGAGATAAATGAGACCAGTTTGTTTCATGGAGCAAGCAATTCAACGGAGATTCAACCTACATGTTGTGTGAATAAGGTACCATATTTAATCTTGTTGAAATTTGTTCTTTAAAGCACTGATAAATGGACACTAGAAAAACTTCATAGGTGAAAGTAATTGATGAAACCACATCCCTCCACGAATCAAGCAAGTTGACAGAGATTCAGTCCACTCTATGTGAGAATAAGGTACGATATTTTATTTGTCAGAATTTTCCTTGATCCAATGATTCGTTGATACTGGAAAACTTCATAGGTGAACATGACTGATGAAACTGGTTCCCTCTACGAAGCAAGCAATTCATCAGAGATTCAGAACACTGGCTTTGAGAATAAGGTGGCATATTATATATATATATATATATATATATATATATATATATATATATATATATATATATATATATTAGATTCTTATAATGACAAATTTTCATATTTGAGTTGGTCCCTATACAACAGTGGAGCTAAATGATGTGAGTAGATGCAATGCATATAACAGCCTTTCAAATTGTCGTTCAAATAAATAAAAAAAATTATGGCGGTTATGTTATATATAACTAGCTCATTAATAGACAAAATGTAGTTATTTAAAAATTAGTGTTGAAAGAACAATTTCCTTGCAAGCGGAATATTCATCTGAAGTTTTATGTTTTTGATGTTGGACAAAGTTGTTCTAATAGAAACTTGATACAATACCAAATTGAGCCCAAACTATAATTATCTCACATGGAGAATAGAAGAGATGAACTCACACCAAGATTAAACAAGAGAAATTTAATTTCTAGAATGATAAATAATAAAAATCACACCTCCTTTATAGATCTCAATCAAAACAAAATAATTGCCCTTGGAGTTATGGTGCAGCGGAAGGGCGACTAATTGTCTCCCAAGCACCTGCGGTTTGAATCCTAGTTATGACAAATTTTACAGGAATTTTTTCTCTAAATGGGGCGCGCAGCCGGACCGGTCGTCCTAAGTTCGATGTTACCCAACTTAGTTAATCATTTTTTTTTCAATCAAAACAAACTAGGGAAATAATCAAATTGTAAATAAGAAGCAAGCCAATCTAGATTAAACTTTTACCAAAACAACTCTCTTTGCAAATAATAATGCCTTGTTCTTTACTATGTTTTAGATGCCAGAATCAGAAAGTTCTTACACGTGTCCAAGAGCTGAAGATTTAACCATGAGCTTGAGGGCTCAAGAACAAGCAAAAGAAAAGCTTCGGAAGCAGTGTTTACTAATTGAGAAGCAAAAAAGAGAAATTGATGTATGTTCTTATGCTTTGTGACAAAAAATGGGATATGATATTGTATTCTTCATGATGTCGTTTCATGTCGTCGATAGGAACTGAAGTATGCACTCCTAGCAACCAGAGAGAGTGTAGAGTTTCTAAAGACACAATACTTAGAGGAATTTAACAATCTAGGTATGCTAATCAAAAAGAACAGCTGGGCTAGTTATATATCAGGAACTAGTTGATGTGCTCAAAAAGCCCTTGTTCGTGTCATTTTAGGAAAGCATATGCAAATCCTAACTCATGCAGCTTCTGGGTATCAGAAGGTTCTTGAAGAAAACAGGAAGTTGTATAATCATGTACAGGATCTTAAAGGTAATCCTATCATAACATTCTAAGCTAATTGTTTTCTTGCTTTTACTAATTCAATGTGTCCTCTAATAGGAAACATTAGGGTGTATTGCCGTGTGAGACCTTTCTTACCTGGAAAACCTAGTAATAATTTGACCACTGTTGATCATCTTGATGATGGAAGCATTACAATTAGCACCCCAACAAAGTATGGAAAAGAAGGTCATAAATCGTTTAGCTTCAACAGAGTTTTTGGCCCATCTGTTACTCAAGGTTGTCCAAGCTTCTTTTTAGATACTGTCAGTATTTTTTAACTGTAGAAACAAAATTAACTTTTTTAATCAACGCAGAGGAGGTTTTTTGTGACACAAAACCTTTGATTCGATCAATTCTTGATGGTTATAATGTCTGCATCTTTGCATACGGACAAACAGGATCTGGAAAAACTTATACCATGGTAACAGCTGTGACATCTATATTTTGTTTGTTGTCTTGCTCAAAATTGGTCATCACAAACACATTCTTATTTAATGATGCAATTTCTATGTAGAGTGGACCCAAAGAACTCACGGAAGAGGACTATGGAGTAAACTATAGGGCACTAAATGACTTGTTTCAGATCTCAAGACAAAGAAAGGATACAATTTGCTATGAAATTTCTGTTCAGATGATTGAGATATACAATGAGCAAGTCAGGGATCTCCTTAATGATGGTCCTCAAAAAAAATATCCTTCCAATTGCGACTCCTTTCATTGATAATCAATATGATTATTCTGCTAATATGTATCTATGTTTTTGTATTTAAATTAAAATTAATTTGTTGGATTAGCTAGTGGTCATTTCACTATAATTGTCTTTTTTAATCATTTTTGAGTACCTTTACTTTTAAAACATTGGACATTCGTAATAGTTCTCAGAATGGGATGGCTGTGCCTGATGCAAACTTGGTTCCTGTCACATCGACAGAAGAAGTAATTGAACTAATGAACCTTGGTCAGAAGAATCGTGCTGTTTGTTCAACCTCCATGAATGAACGTAGCAGTCGCTCTCACAGGTCTTGTTGCTTTTGCGAATGGTTGAATTTAGATCCTTTTGCAAAGAATAATTATGTTGTGACTGTTGTTGCACTTAACTTATAAATCCTAATTTGCAGTTGCCTAACGATTCATGTTCATGGAAGAGAGTTGGCATCTGGGTCTGTTCTTAGAGGATGTCTTCATCTTGTTGATTTGGCAGGCAGTGAAAGGGTTAATAAATCAGAGGTTAAGGGAGATAGGCTCAAGGAAGCACAACACATAAATAAATCTTTAGCAGCTCTAGGAGATGTAATATATGCCCTTGCTCAAAAGAATTCACATGTTCCTTACAGGAATAGCAAACTTACACAACTTCTACAGGATTCTCTTGGTAAGAACTAAGTATATGTGCGTTTCAAGCATGAGGATCAGTATGCGCTTCAATATATTTGTTTCATTTTGTCAGGAGGACAAGCTAAGACATTGATGTTTATACACATGAGCCCTGAGGTTGATGCGCTGAGTGAGACTCTAAGCACTCTCAAGTTCGCAGAGCGAGTTGCGACAATTGAGCTTGGTGCAGCAAAGATGAACAAGGATAACGGGGAACTGAAAGAACTCAGAGAGCAGGTTTCTATCCTATTACTTAGAAAATTTGGTTGATATTTTCTAATTGCCTGAGAAAATCTCATCCAATGCCCTTTGTTTCTCACCAATTTAGGTAGCTAGTCTTCGAGTGGCATTAGCTAAGAAAGAGGAAGAGACCCTTGGAAGTACAATGTCCAGTCCTGACATTTACAGGATGAAATCTAGCCCGACATCTCCTGGATGCCCAAACCAGCTTCAGACAATGGAGGATTTGGGGAATATTGAGGTACATATTCTTTGTTCATTCATCCTGATATAAAACCAAGTAGCATATTTCCACATGATTTCCAATCATTCAACTTTCCATAATTTCACTTCAGTCTTCAGTTCTGCATTGTCCCGTAACATTTCTTGTGCAGAGCTGTTCAGCATTGACGGAGAGGGCAGACATGGATGTAGCCAATGATGAGGATCCACTGAGGGACTGGGTTGGAGATAATGTTCATGTTCCTGACTCAATCGACCAGGGATATATTCCTGATGTGAGAGTCTTCAGAGATAGGCGTACAAGCCGGCCAAATTCTTTCACAACTGATGATTTTGATGAACTAGATTTTGCGACTAGTGATTCTTCAGAGCAAGAAATGGTATTGCAGTCACAATCCAGCAATGGAAAAGCCAACAATGCAGTAAACGGTGGATCGAGAATCAAGCGGCCTCAGTCAGGTTCAACTAAAGGCTCTGAGTTAAGGTAATTAGATTCATAGAAACAATTCATAGATTATTAGTCCATGAATACCCAGACTAAACCCTGAGAACATAAAATCAACAGTCATCCCTTGCTGGAATTCTGCAAGTCTTCCTAATACAAACCCTTTCATTACATGCATTCGAGTAGATATTTCTTACATATGATGTGAATCCAGGACACCTCACGCCCAAATGCCATCTCCATCGAGGAAGACATCAACTGCACCACCATCTAGCCAACTAGTAAAAGGCTCGCCGGCAAGGCAACAAGCTTCTCATGGAAAACGAAGACAAAATGGTAATGGAAGGATGGCTACATCAAAATAGGCATTCTCTCATTAATGGCTAGAGATTTTGTTGTTATGAATGCATCGCGAGAGGGATTGATAGCTCTTCGCTAGTCTGTCTCTCGTAGCTGAGTAGCAGCAACAAAACAGCTGATTGTGTCTGGATGGGTTGATCTTGCTCCAAGGCTAATTGACAATCTTAGCTATTTGTTCCCAGCCAAATGCGCGAGAAAGAGTGCCAGACGAAGGGGGGAAAATCATAATTTGTTAAATCTGTGTACCAAAAACAAATTACTTCGAATCTGAGTAATAGGAATCTTTACTCCAACATGTGCAATTGACAGTCAGGTTTTGTGTCATTATTTTCACTTTATTGGTTTTAGTTTGGTTGAGATACTTATAAAAATATATATGATAGCATGTCCTAATCAATCCGAATACTTACAAAATAAAATTCAAATATTACTATATGCTTTGTTGATTTCAAACAACTGCTCATACCTAACTTGCTTAGGCTAGAGAGAATCTACAAGATCTTTATTCATGGTCAACTTATTTGCCCCTCCCATGCTTGGTTTCACTTAATCATTGTGCTTCGACTCGATCATTATTCATGGTCAACTTATTTGCCCCTCTCATACTTGATTTCACTTTATCATTGTGCTTAAACTTAATCTTTACTCATAGTCAACTTATTTGCCCCTCTTCCCATGCTAGATTGACTTTATCGTTATACTTATCAACTATAAGAATTCAAATAAAATATCTATTTTAATTCCATAAACCACATTAACAAATAATTATTCAATTCATTTTCCTAGAATTGCTATCCAGAATCACAATATAATATTAACCGCAACAATCAAGTTTATATTGGTTCTCCTTGATATCAGATTCAAGTCAAGCAGGAATCACCATGTTGTTGTTGTGCATCAGTCAGATTTAGCTATTGAAAACCAAATAGATCAAAAGTCAACCATTATTCAGCAGAATTGTCAATGTAACTGGCACGTCCTTCTAATTCATCTTAATTGTTAATGTAAAGAACAAGACTGGACAATAGACGACAAGATGAAAAGAAATGAAGCATATTCTTGTCACTTTCACTTAGAATTGCACTGTCGAAGGAAAATATTTTGGCAAGTCAAAAGCAGGGGCCTTCATGAGAACATACAATTCATTTTTCCTACCTCAGGAAGCTCATGCAGAAGACGATCTCTGCGATGCACTCTAACTGACAGCTGATTCACCAAAACCTTGAGCAGCAGGAGATGGTTTAACATAGACTCTTGCCTTCCGCAATATCTCGGCGACAATCCAGTTCTTTCTTTTGCTCAATGGCCTTGAAGGATCCAGCCTTACCTGGGAGCAAAAGCTTAAATAGACATCAGAGAAGAAAATTATTCAAATACAAAACTTAAGGCAATCATTTCCGAGATAGTCATCATATGGTTCGTGCCATTTCATTCCCCATTTATTAAAAGTCTTTTTCTCTCAAAATGACCAAGGAACATTCTGTCACATATTAAGCACATCATAAGGAGAATCCAAGTAAAATAGTTAAAGTAGTTGTTATGCATGCGATGTACTTTTGTTGTTTGTATTAGGGCATCCGCAATGGCTCGTTAATCGAGCGTTATAACGCTCGATTAACGAGCATCGCGCGTTAAAACCATTGTGGATGCCGCATTAATGGCCCACGATGAACGCATTCGATGTTTGAACCGTTCATCCGCCTGACTGGCACCTGATCGGTCAGGTGACCGACCAATCAGGCCTGGATTGGTCTGGAGTCTAGCTCCTGCCTGATTGGTCTGGTGACCGATCAGGCAGAGCCTGATCGGTCACCAGACCGATCAGGATGCTGATCAGATTGGTTTTAGAGACACAACGGTCACCCGAACGTTCACCCAAACGGTCACAAACAAACGGTCATAAACAAACGGCTATTTTAATTAAAAAAATAAATTTTCATCTATAAATACTCATCAACTCTCATTCCAATCTTCAAACACATCCCTTCCAATCACTCTCATTCCAATCTTCAAAACCTTCCTTCCTCCTCCTAAAAATCTCATCTCTAGTATTTTCTTCCGAAATGGATGAAAATAATCGTGGTTTTTTTAAAAATTTTTTAGAAAATACTTCTTCCCAAAATTCTCAAACTCCACCAAATTATCCATATTTTCCATATCCACCAAATTACTCACATAATCCATACCCACCAAATAATCCATATGGTTCATATCCACCTAATTATCCATATAATCCATATTCACAAAATTATCCATCTAATCCACCTACAACCGGCATGCCTTTTACATCTCCGACGGAAAGTGATCCATTTACTCCGACTTTTGTTCCAGAAACTCAAGTGTCCGACCGTGAATCTCCAATCGAAGTTGTTAATTTAGAGAAGGCAGATGCTGGCGCTGCGAGTAGAAGAAAACGATCAACATGGAGTAAGTCTGAAGATGAAATTTTGGCGAGATCATTTGTCACTATCAACGACGATCCAATCATCGGCAATGATCAGAAGATGGATGCTTTCTGGGGTCGTGTTGCTAGCTACTACAACGAGAATCGTCCTCAAGGTACACCCAACAGAAATCCAAGTATAATACGATCGCACTGGCACAATACCATACAAAAAAAGGTATATCACTTCAACGCAAATTACAATAGCATTTATAGTGCATATCGTAGTGGCCACAGTGATGAGGATATATTGCGGTTTGCGTACGAAAAATATCGTGAAGAAAATAATGGCGTTGCATTTAATCTTGAGCATGTGTGGAGGATAGTAAAAGACCGTCCAATGTTTACTCCACAATCTGTTGATCACATTGTTAGCACAAAGAAGGCAAGAACCTCAGAGTCGGGAGCAAGCAACACGTCATCTAGCCAAGATGCTAGTCTACATGTAGACCTAAATGAAGAAGAAGCTCGTCCAATGGGTCAGAAGGCAGCAAAAAGAAAAGGAAAAGGCAAAATGAAATTAGACATTAAAGGCATGACAACAAATTTGGGTAATATGTTTGCAAAATTTTCAGAGTATACAAGCATCAAAAAGACTGAAGTTGGAATGAAACAAAAACAACTCGAAATTGAAGAGATGAAAGCAAAAGCTGCCTTAGCTAAAGTTCAATTGAAGGAATATGCAATCCTTTCGAAAGACACCTCACAAATGACACAAGAGTAATTTATCATTCATCAACATTTATGTCAAGAGATTAAGAAGAGATAGAATCTGTAATTTTCATTTGTTGTTATTTAATTATTGTACTTTTCAATTAATGTAATTTTCGAAAATTGTCCTTTTAAATTATTGTAATTTCCTATTATTTTACTTTCTTAACTTGATTTATAATTTCTGGTTAATTAATATAACCGTTGCAAACTAGCCATTGGAACATAGCTGTTATAATATGGCAGTTGGAATATAGCTGTTGTAATATGACAGTTGGAATATATCTGTTGTAATATGACAGTTGGAATATAGCCGTTGTAATATAGCTGTTGTAATATGACAGTTGGAATATGACCGTTGTAATATGGCTGTTAGAATATAGCCGTTGACAAGAACAAATAAATAGACACCTTGTGCTCTACAATTTTTCATTCTCCAAGTAGCTGACGAATTCGTTTCCTCTTCATTCTTCATTCTTCATTCTTCCTCCAATTATGTCTCAATCTTCAAGTAGCACCACGTCCGACTCGACAAGTGAAAATGAAGTTCATGTTGAAGATGTTGATGAAGGTTATGATCCAGGGAATGAGCTAATGTCATTGATACTTCAACAAAGCCGAGAAATAGTTGAAGCACATCAAAGTAATAACGAGATGCGGCGAAGAAGAAGGTTTATTCAAAGAAATCGTGAAGTCGGGCATGTGAGACTCTTCAATGATTATTTCTCCACAAATCCAGTGTATCCAGATCAAATATTTCGAAAACGATTTCGCATGCGAAGATATTTATTTTGTCGCATAGTGAATGCACTTGAGAGTCGTTCATCATTTTTTCAGCAAAGGGATGATGCTACGAGTAGACAAGGCTTGACACCACTACAAAAATGCACAGCTGCGATTCGTCAATTAGCTTATGGAGTCCCAGCCGACCATCTTGACAAGTATCTACGCATGGGTGAATCAACCGCCATTCAATGTCTTTTCAAGTTTTGTGTTTATGTGGTTGAACTATTTGGAGATCAATACTTGAGAAGACCAAATGCTGATGATGTTCAACGTCTTCTTCAATTGCATGATGAGAGGCACGGCTTCCCCGGAATGTTAGGCAGCCTTGATTGCATGCATTGGGAATGGAAAAATTGTCCAGTTGCTTGGAAAGGACAATTTACAAGAGAGCATGGATCACCAACAATCGTGCTTGAAGCGGTCGCGTCTCAAGATTTGTGGATATGGCATGCATTCTTTGGTGTCGCAGGTTCACGTAATGATCTTAATGTGTTATATGAATCTCCCATATTCAATAACGTCTTGCAAGGAAATGCCCCGGAGATTAATTTCACGGTCAACAGCACTCAATACAAGAAGGGGTATTATCTAACAGATGGAATATATCCGGAATGGGCTACTTTCGTGAAGGCTTTTCCTTGTCCGGAAAATCCCAAGAGGAGATTGTTTAAGGAAAGACAAGAGGCTGCAAGGAAAGATGTTGAACGAGCATTTGGGGTGCTTCAAGCTCGATGGGCAATTGTCAGAGGTCCAGCTCGTTATTGGTATAGAAAAAAGTTAAAACATATTATGTTAGCGTGTATTATTTTGCACAATATGATTGTAGAAGATGAGGGGGATCACGTGACAAATTGGTATAACGATGAAGGTGACGAACCAGCACAACCTGTCCAAGGCTCAAACCGAGGATTTCATGATTATCTCCAGATAAATTCTCAACTACGTGACAGTCATGTGCATCACCAACTTCGTGCCGACTTAGTTGAACATATTTGGTCACAATATAACAACCCCTGAATTTGTATTTTTTTATTTCACTTTATGTTAATTTATATGTTATCTTTTAATTATATGCAAGTGTATTTTTTTTAATATTGTTCTCTATCATTCAAATTTTTAATAATAATTTAAATTTTAAATAATGATAAAAATATTTAAAAAATATTATTATTATTTATTTAAAATAATAATAATTTAAATTAGCAAATAAAATTGAAAATAAAAAATACGTAGATAAGAGAATAAATATGTGAAAGAATATGTATGTGAGAGAATGTATATGTGAGATAATGTGTATGTGGCATGTGGGTCCCACAAATAATGGGGGTTGAATGTTAAACGGTTGTGAGAGAATGAAGATGTTAATGTTAATGTGTATGTGGCATGTGGGTCCCATGCTTTTTGATGAGGTGGTAGGTGTTATAACGTTAATGGAGTTAAACCAATGCGGATGCCCTTAATGATAATCCAACTAGTCTCTACAAGTACCATCAATAAGTTATTCGTTCAAATGGAAGCATCACTTATATTTCTTATTAACTGCAGATCATTTGTAGACTAATCTAGCATAATCTAGAATTGAAGCACCAATGAAAATGTAGAGATCTCATCATCTCAAAATTTGTGCAGATCACCTTCTTGGTCATGTGTCTGCCAATCTGGCTTTGATAATCTGGAAACATCTTATCCGCATAATCATCATCATCTTGTTAAATCCAAATTGAAAATAATTACAAAACATTCCAGAGATGATAGATATGTAGTAACTACCAACCCGTTCAAATGAGTCCGGGACGAGATTGTGGATAAACTAATAAAACTCATTGGTGGCAAAAGGTGAAGCTATCCCCTTAGCGGCCTCACACACTCTGAAAGGGAGTAAATCACATGCACAAGAGATAACCCAAAGCAATATTTGGCCAGGAATTGAATCATGCCTCACCGGTATGAAATGGGTTTGGGTATAAAGACTCGAGTAGCAGGTAATACTCCCCGTAATAGTATCTAAATGATTTCAAAGTTGTTGTCCTACTAAGAATCTTCATTATTATAGGGAATTCTCTAAGTTCAATGATTAAAAAAATGGCAAAGGCACTTCCTTTGTGATCTTCACTCCATCGTCACATTTGAAAGAAATGAGCAATCTTTTAGATACTTCCAAGTTGTGTCCTGTACAAAACGAAGTGTTGGGAATACTATTTTTCATTTTCAAGGAGAACAACCTCAAAGATACTGCAACCTCAACCTTAGTCGTAATCTTTCTTTAACACCAATTTATTAAACGATCGGACCTACAGATGATCTTGCAGAAATATATCCTCCGCCTCTTAGCAACTACCGAACAGTAGCCAATCAATGCACCAATGAGTCGACAAAATTAAATAAAAGGAACAAATCCTAGATTCCATCGAAAACAAGCCGTAACGGGGAAGAAAAAAACAAGGAGATGAAGGGGTCTAACTCTGTCACCGATGGAGCACTCATTTTTCTCGTCATGCGCCATGAATTTGCTGGTGCGCTTCACATAGCGATTATAGAGCTTGTGGTGAAACAACCGGTCCACAGCCACCACCACCGACTTCTGCATCTTGTTGGAGACGACGATTCCCACTACCTGCTTCATCGTGGAAATCCTACGCTTCCGCAGCCGCCTCGGATTACCACTTCTAAAACCTTGAAAGAAAATTGCAGCAGAGTTAAAGGGGTACCAAAGAGTCAACCCGTTAGGGTTTACTGTCAAAGCATGCTGGATTAGGGTTTATTTAAATACGTATAGTTATTTATAATTTTAAATAAAGTAAAAGTTGATGTGAGATTTTTTTTTTAAAAAAATTATGTATCCCATTCTTTTAACAAATTAATCCTAAATATAAACATATCGACCTCACTTCTTAAGTAAATTTTAAAAGTACATGATAAATCATGATAAAATTATCTAGTGATAAATTAGAGATCTAGAATTTAAAATATAATTATCATATATTTTTATCCTGGCGTCGGTGGAAAAATTTTCATGAGGTTGGGTCAGTGGTCTCATATTCGACATTATCTGACATGGTAAAAAAGAAAAATATAGATGATGCGGTTTAAGGTAAGGTGATCCCCTTTCCCCTCTATTGTTTGGGTTTTGTTCAGAGGTATTCTCCAGGTAACTGAAGGAAACCTCTAAGCAACCAACATTTCACTTTCATTTGATATGTAAAGAGGTTCAAGTCATTCATCTAGCATATGCCGATAACCTTTTGATATTTGCAAGGGCAAATTCATCCACCCTCATAGTGATATCCAAATGTTTGGAACACTTTGATGACACAACAGGAGCTACGGGCTAATCTATTATATATGGTCGATGTTGATGAGCACACAAAGAGGAATGATGTGTATCAATGGGTTTCAAGAGGGTGAATATACCCCGGGTTAGTTTTGATGTGATCAACCAAGTCAAGTTAGGTCCTGTGTATTTTTAATTCTTATGTCTAAGTATGCAGAAGCTTAGGAGCATAAGAAGTCAAATGAAAGACACAACAGACGAGAAGAATGACATAGAAAAAAGAGCCAATGGGCTCAGTGCATCCGAGGGAAGCAAAGGCTGCGAAGAGTACATCGGTGAATGAGAAGAGCATGCACGACATCCGACGGACGAGAAGTCGAGGAGAAAGATTGTTCGAGGAGAAGACCGGAGTCAGGTTCAGATGAGCTCAGCTTTGGGTGGCTGAAAATCACCCAGGCAGATGAAAGGCAAAAAAGTCAATGCAAATGTTGACTTTGACCAAATGATCAACTAAGGCGCTTTAGTTGCCTCTAGATGTGTCTTAGTTCATTCGGATCAGTTCTGCGCTAAAATAGAACTGAGGCACCTTAGTGGGCACTTGAGGCACCTCAAGTTGGAACCGAGGTGCCTCAGGTCAGAATTGAGGTACATCAGATCAAAAAATTATCAACAATTACCGTTGGTACCGTAAACAAAATCTTATCCAACTGAGACACCTCAATGTCATGTCAGCACAATAGTAACTTCACTTTTCGGGCTATAAATAACTCCCTAAAACTAGGATTTTATAACAACAACTGTAATACAAATTCCTAGTCTTTGTCTAAGCTTTCAAGAGTCTGTAAGAGATTTCTACGCCTACAACGAAGAAGTTTTTCATACTAAGCTTTTTCAACGCTTTGGATTAGTAATCACTCTGGTTACAACCAAGTACATCTGAGTCTCTTTCTATTTCTGGCTATTCACCCCCTCTCTAGCCTGCCTACCCTAGACCAACAATTGGTATCAAAGCCCAACCACTTCAGGAGGACTAACCGCCACCTAAAGCAAGAAGATGATGGCCAAACAGAGCACCTATCCACCAAAGTTCGAGAGGGAGTTTGCGATGTGGAAACGTCGGATGGAGGTATTCTTCAAAACTGACTTTGAATTATTATTAATTATGAAAAATGATTTTGTAACACCTAAAGATAAGGAAGAGCATCTCTAGATGAAGAAGGAACAAGTCAATTTCATGGCCAATAAAAAAGCAGAGTTCCACCTGCTAACCATATTGCTGGCTCAGGAAGTCAATCAGATCGGCATTTACGCATTAGCAAAAGAACTATGGAAAAAGTTCTTGGAACTGCACAAGGGGACATCGGAAGCAAAGCTTGCACAACGGAATCTACTCCGAACTCAGCTAACCAGCCTCTGGATGGAAGGAGAGATGATGGCTCAACTATATACCAAGATCAAGGAGCTAATCACTGGATTCATGAATCTCGGAGAAACGGTAACAAACCAAACTTCATTAAGGTATGCTCTAAACGCATTTTCGAGAACACCGGAATAGATGTCATTAGTCGACTCCTACTATATCTCCAAGGACCTCGAGATAAGTATTTTAGAAAACCTGTTTTTCGAACTTCATAAATCTCGATGTGTAAGAAGAAAAAGAAAATTAGACAATATTGCCCTGAACATAAGAAAGATTGAACCGAATGAAGAATCTTCAGCTAATGAAGAAGAAACAACATATGTAGTAAGGTAGCTGAATAAATTATTTAAAACTAATACATTCAAAATGTTACAAGCCAAGAAGAACATTCCTGGAAGAAAAAGGGTTAGATGCTACAATTGTCAAGAGAATGGGCATATAAGAGATAATTGTCCAAAGTTGACTAACAAGGAAAACGATAAAGGACCAAGACAAGCAAAGCACAAGAACCTAAAAACTACGTGGACAATTCATCATCAAAGTCCGAGATTGAGGCCTACATCGGACTTACACTTATGGTAAGTCATCAAGAATCTGATAACGAAACAACTTCCGATATGAGCATCAATGAAGGAGAAGATACACAGAGGGAAGCAGTGATAAGGGGGAGCATCCAACTTCAGACACGAAGAAATAATAAGTGAGGTATGTAAACTTCATCCAGACAAGCTTCATTCCAGTACAAAATCCATGCTCAGTTCTTTATGTAAATTAAGGGCAAAAGATATAAATTTGAAAAAATAATTAGTCACTGCATGCCTACTAGAGCTATTTGATAATTGAGAATTACAATTTACAAATAGAAAATACAAAACTAAAAGAACAAATAGATTTATTGAAAATAGTTCAACATACTCAAAAGTTTATTCTCCAGAAAGAATTACCAGATATAATGGAGGATTAAACTAGTATATTAGAAATCATAGGGACCAAATTAAAAAAGTATCTAAAAACAATGTTACACCTAAGTTTTTGATTAATCTAGTAGATAGGAATCTTTATTGGATCCCCAAATCTATTTTAAATTGTTAGATTATAATGTATGCTTAATAGTTAGAAATAAATTACTTTAGAAATTCACGAGTAACTAAAAAAATCCTTCGAAAGTATTTTTTATTATGTTTGAATTTTTTTTGATAGGTAATCATGTTTTCTACTTGCAAAAATTTTCTTGGAATTTTTTTAACCATTAGATGATTTTTGACGATTTTGTTCAAAAATCAAACTTAATTTAAAAAATACTTAGAAATTTTTGAATTTTTGAAACCTCGGTTTAAAATTTTTTTTACCCCTTAGAAATCTTTTTATGCAATATTTAATTAAAAAACTATTTTTTTATGTGATCTAAGGGGGAGAATATGAACATTAAGTTAAGGGGGAGATCCTAATTGCAAAATTTTTTCATTTGCTAAAATGTTTTATTATTTTTTGTTATAAAACAATGTTATTTCTGTGTTTAATTTATCATAACTTAACTTAGGTTGATGCATATTGTAACGATATTAGCACGAAAAACGACAACAAGAACAATAGAGAACACACCAGATTTACGTGGAAAACCCTTGACGGGAAAAACCACGATCAGAGGAGGAAAAATCACTATGAACGGTGGAATACAAAGTCGGCGGCTCTGATAAAGTAAAGAGAAGTAAAGAGAAAAGAGAGGTAGAGAGAAAGAAAGAAGAGGTAACCAAATAACTTTCTTGATTGATAAAACTTGTCTATGAGATACACAATTTATAGAGACCTTAGGATACTTAGTCAAATGAAAAATTAATAACGAAACTGTTAATTAATAGATTTATAAAGAATCTGTTAATTAACATATTAATAAGAAAATATCTAATAATAAATTAACAGATCAAATTGAATTCAATTAACATATTAATAAGAAAATATCTAATAATAAATTAATAGATGACATTGAATTCGGGTCACCAAACTCTAACACACATCAAAAAGGGAGAGATTGTAAGTCCCTCGAGTTAGTTTTGATGTGATCAACCAAATTAAGTTAGTTCTTGTATATTTTTTATCCTTGTGTCCAAGTATGTAAGAGCTTAGAAACATAAGAAGTCGAACGGAAGACGCAGTAGACGAGAAGGTTGACTCTGGGAAGGAAGTCGACCGACTCGGTGCATCCGAGGGACGCAAAGGCTGCGGAAGAGTATACCAGTGGATGAGAAAGGCATGCGTCACATCCGAGTAATGAGAAGCCAAGAAGAAAACTCATTCGAGTAGAAGGTCATAGTCGAGTTCGGGTGAGCTCAACTCTGAATGGCTGAAAATCATCCACGTGGACGAAAGGCAAAAAAGTCAACATAAATGGTGACTTTGACCAAATGGTCAACTAAGATGCCTCAGTTGCCTCGGGAGGCACCTCAGTTCACTCAGATCAGTTTTGTGCTAAAACAGAACTGAGGTATCTCAGTTGGAACCTAAGGCGTCTCAAGCCAGAACTAAGGCGTTTCAGTTCAGAACTGAGACGTCTCAGATTGAAAAATTATCAACAGTTACCGTTGGCACCGTGAATAAAATCTTAGCCAACTGAGGCGTCTCATATCACAACTAAGGCGTCTCGATGCCATAGTAGCACAATGGTAACTTCACTTTTCGAGCTATAAATAGTCCCCTAAAGCTAAGATTTTATAACAACAATTGTAATACAATTTCCTAATCTTTATATGAGCTTTTAAGAGTTTATAAGAGGCTTCTTTGTCTACAACGAAGAAATTTTTATACTAAGCTTTTTCAACGCCTTATATTGGCAACCACCCTGGTTTCAACCAAGTAAATATGAGCCTCTTACTATTTCTGGTTATTCACCACTCTTTAGTCGGCCTGTCCAAGACCAACATAGGGTACCTGCCCTTTTTGTTACCTTCGTATTCCATTGACTACAGAGAAAATTCAAATATCTCACTAGGGATCTTTCCTTGAAGTGGTGACTAGGGAAATTGTTGTATAGCCAAAGCACACCTTTTCTTATACGGGGGCGATTGGAGTTGGTTCGATTGGTGCTTCAAGAAATCGAATGTTATTGGTTATCCATCCTTCTCATGCTTCCCGGGGTGATTGACAAGTTATACGGTATCGCGGATCTTTTGTTTAGTCCACAAAACATCGACCAATTGCTTGTGGGCACTTTGTGTGTCTCCAAGGATGAAGGCGGATACGACATTCGAGATCTGTAAGCATGAAACACTGCACTTCTAAGCAGGATGCTTTGGAATATTTAAAACAAGACGGATTCGCTTTGGGTGAGATGAGTGCATCACCATTACCTTAAGAGCTCGACCCTTTAGCAAAGGCAAGACAAGTGTTCGGACTCACTATTGATTAAAAGATTGATCCAGATCATGGACCAAATAGTTCGATGAGTAGGAGGCACGGGAGCTGCAAACATGCTGCTCTTGATGGTTTGCTGCTAACAAGTGTGGTGCGGCGAATGTGTATTCTTTCTTTCGGCCAAGGGGACTGATAGTGCATTGGACGTTGATAGTTTGGAGGCCTGGCATCCTCCCCAAACATCACTTCACCTATTGGCTGCTTGCGCATGGGAGATTATGTAGGGTTTTTCGGGCCACGAAAACCGCTTTTTCGCGTCGCGGAAACCCCGAAAGCCCCAATAGCAAGGATCCGAGCGAAGAAAGCCATTTCAAAAAAATTACGAGTGCTCGTTTACATGCTTCAAAACCCGATCTACTCCTAGATCTAAAGAGGGATAAACATTTTACCTTTGATGCGTGCCCCGTTTAATCCCGTTCGCTCCTTTTGGATGTCGAATCTCTAGGACGTCAAGTGCCGTCCCTCTAGAAGTATCCACGCGAACAAAAGTAGATGGAGGAAATCCTTTAGGTGTGCTAGCACCTCGTAGGATTCGGCCAAGAGGAGAAGAAGAAGAACTCCAACAATTGGAGAGGAAGAAGAGAAGACACACTTAGAGGAAAAATGAAACAAAACCCCCTTTTGTTCTCCCATGGTGGCCGGCCACTTAATGGCCATTAGCCGGCCATAATGGCCACTAATTGCCATTAGGTGGCCTTCCATAACCCCCTTTCAATTTGAATTCAAATTCAAATGGGGGGAAACCAAGCCAAGTCATCACTTGGTCAAGTCAAGGTGAGGTGGCCTTTTGGTCAAGTCAAACTTACCTTTTATGGAATTTCCATATTTAGTCAAGTCAAACTTGACTCCATTTCTTCTCCCATGTCAAGTCTAACTTGAAGTGGAACCAAGTCAAGTCAAACTTGATTTGGATTTGGGTCAAGTCAAACTTGCCTTTTATGGACTTTCCATATTTAGTCAAGTCAAACTTGACTCCATTTCTTCTCCCATGTCAAGTCTAACTTGAAGTGGAACCAAGTCAAGTCAAACTTGATTTGGATTTGGGTCAAGTCAAACTTGCCTTTTATGGACTTTCCATATTTAGCCAAGTCAAACTTGACTTCAATTTTTCTCCATCTATTTGTTCTTTGCGTGTGACCCTATAGGTTCTTGTAACGTTGGCAATGCTTCTAACCTCTTAGAAACATAAGCAATGAGCGGTATCTAGCAACACATCATTGCTACCCAAGTTACAAGAATGTTGAGATCCAACATCACCAATGTGACTACTAATTATGACTTTCATAATATGTGACAATGTCCTTCTATCCTCGATATCTAGATTGATCTTCTATGAGGCATAGACTGTGTCATCCTCCAATCAATCTATGTGTCTTGAACTCCAAGTAGACTCACTATAATCAAATAAGCTCAATATCTCATATTGCCTTATTTGGGCATGGCCATGCACTTAGTGATCTCACTCTATCAAGACTATGATATCTCTCCCGTCATATAGGAGGGATAGATCCCATCTACATCACTCACATCCCTCCGCATAATTTGTTACATACCCAGTAATCGCCTTTATAGTCCACCCAGTTACGGGTGACGTTTGACGAAACCAAAGTACATAACTCCTTATGTAGGGAACTATGGTGACTTCAGGTCTAAGGACTAATAGTCATACTAATAGTCACATGAGAAAGTATATGACACTCATATAACGATCCATGATACTTTCTCATGGTGGGTCATTCAGTATACATTCTCTAATGTATACCCATGTGTCAACTTGATATCTCATATCCATGACTTGTGAGATCAAGTCATCATGTTGACCTACATGCTAGTCTCTATGCATTAACATTGTCCTTGAATGTTGATACTTAACTAGGAATAATTAAGAGTAGTGTTCTCTATATCATCTCACTATCGATTCAACTAATCGATTGATATAGATAAGAACCTTCTACTCAAGGACGTTATTATACTAAGTTATTTGACACCAATACACATAAGTACAATAACCATAAGAAATGCCTTTATATATAAGAAATATATATACAAGAATATGATACAATGAGTCCAAAAAGTAATCATCATATGATTGGCTCTAGGGCTCTCACTAACAATCTCCCACTAGCACTAGTGCCAATCGCTGTAGTATCTAATACCCAATGACCTAGTGTGACCATCATGCTTTATCTGTGCCAAAGCCTTGGTCAAGGGATCTGCGACGTTAGCCTCTGTGGGTACTCTGCAAATCTTCACATCTCCTCGATCGATGATCTCTCGAATGAGATGGAATCGCCGTAGTATGTGTTTGGTCCGCTGGTGTGAGCGAGGTTCCTTAGCCTGCGCAATAGCTCCATTATTGTCACAATAGAGCTGTACTGGGTCGGCTATACTAGGAACCACTACAAGCTCAGTAATGAACTTGCGGATCCAAACTGCCTCCTTTGCTGCCTCAGATGCAGCAATGTACTCAGCTTCTGTTGTAGAATCAGCAACTGTATCCTGCTTTGAACTCTTCCAGCTGACAGCGCCACCATTTAAGCAAAACATGAATCCTGACTGCGATCTGTAGTCATCCTGGTCAGTTTGGAAGCTAGCATCACTGTAACCCTTTACAGTTAGCTCCTCCTCGCCTCCAAATATCAAGAAATATTCTTTAGTCCTTCTCAAGTACTTAAGAATATTCTTGACTGCTATCCAGTGACGTTCACCTGGATCTGACTGGTATCTGCTCGTCATGCTCAAAGCATACGAGACATCAGGACGAGTACATAACATGGCGTACATGATAGATCCTATGGCTGAGGCATAAGGGATCTTGCTCATGCGGTCTCTCTCCTCTCTAGAAGAGGGACCTTGAGTCTTCGAAAGACTCACGCCATGTGACATTGGCAGATTTCCCTTCTTCGAATTCTGCATGGCAAACCGTTGCAAAACGGTATCAATGTATGTACTCTGACTTAGGCCAAGCAATCTTTTAGATCTATCTCTATAGATCTTTATGCCTAGAATATAGGCTGCTTCACCTAAGTCTTTCATTGAGAAGGAATTCCCCAACCAAGTCTTCACAGACTGTAGTGAAGGAATGTCATTCCCAATGAGTAGTATGTCATCTACATACAAAACAAGGAAGACAACTGTGCTCCCACTAACCCTTTTGTAGACACAAGGTTCATCTTCATTCTTGATGAAACCAAACTCTTTGATTGTATCATCGAATCGAAGATTCCAGCTCCGAGAAGCTTGCTTTAGACCATAAATGGCCCTATGCAGCTTGCATACTCTGCCAGTATGCTGTGGATCTACAAAACCCTCAGGCTGTGTCATGTACACATCCTCGAGGAGGTTTCCATTCAGAAACGCTGTCTTGACATCCATCTGCCAGATCTCATAATCATGGTAGGCTGCAATAGCAAGCAAGATCCTAATGGACTTGAACATCGCGACTGGAGAAAAGGTTTCATCATAGTCAATACCATGAATTTGCTTGAAACCTTTAGCTACTAGTCTACCCTTATAGGTATGTACAAGTCCATCCATGTCAGTCTTTCTCTTAAAGACCCACTTACACCCAATGGGTTTGACCCCTTC
>JAGFNQ010006111.1:332603-459779 GCA_024364735.1 Boesenbergia rotunda | reverse complement strand
CTTGTGACGCTCAAAGCAAATGATACATCGGGCCTAGTACATAACATAGCATACATGATAGATCCTATCGCGGATGCATAGGGAATCTTATTCATGCAAATCCTCTCATCTTCTGTGCGCGGACACATAGACTTTGAAAGGTTGATCCCATGCCTGATGGGAAGGTAACCTTTCTTGGATTCCGACATGCTAAATCTTTTTAGCACTCGGTCTATATATGTAGACTGCGAAAGACCAAGCAACCGTTTTGATCTATCTCTATAGATTCTAATCCCAAGGATATAGGTTGCTTCTCCCAGGTCTTTCATGGAGAAAGTTTTGGACAACCAAATTTTAACTGTCTGTAAAACTGATATGTTGTTTCCTGTAAGTAAGATGTCGTCGACATATAATACTAGGAATACGACTGCACTCCCACTAACCTTCTTGTACACACAAGGTTCGTCAGGATTTTTTGAGAAATCAAACTCTTTGATTGTCTCATCAAAACGGATGTTCCAGCTCCTGGATGCTTGCTTCAGTCCATATATGGATCGTCGAAGCTTGCATACTTTGGTTTTATCAACTGATGTGAAACTTTCAGGTTGTATCATGTATACATCCTCAAGCAGGTTTCTGTTAAGGAAAGCTGTTTTCACATCCATTTGCCATATCTCATAATCATAATGAGCTGCTATGGCTAGGAGCATCCGAATGGATTTAAGCATAACTACTGGCGAATAGGTTTCGTCATAATCAATTCCTTGTTTTTGACGATATCCTTTTGCCACTAATCTAGCCTTAAAGGTAACAACATTACCTTCCATGTCGGTTTTCTTCTTGAAAACCCACTTGCACCCTATGGGCTTAATCCCTTCAGGTGGGTTAACCAAGTCCCATACTTGGTTTTCGTACATGGAATCCATTTCCGACTTCATGGCTTCAAGCCATTTGTCCCTTTCTGAATTTTTCAGAACATCTTCATAACTGATAGGTTCATCGTCATTCGATTCACTTATGAGAAATCTATATCTCTCTAGAATATTGCGTGTCCTATCAGATCTACGAAGAAGTGGTGTAGTTTTAGGTTCAACAGATAGCTCATCATTATGAGTTATTAGTTGTGGGTCTAGACTAGGTGTCTCTGTAATGTCTATTGGAGTTTCTTGAACTTCATCAAGTTCAATGCCACTCCCACTGTTTTCTTGTAAAAGAAATTCTTTTTCCAGAAATACAGCATGCCTTGAAACAAACACCTTTTGTTCCAAGGGATGATAGAATTGGTAACCCTTCGTTTCCTTAGGGTATCCAATAAATAGACATTTATCAGACTTAGCATCCAATTTGTCTGATACAATCCGCTTCACATAAGCAGGACAACCCCATATCTTAAGGTGAGTTAAGTGGGGGTTCTTACTATTCCATGTCTCATATGGAGTAGTAGAGACTACCTTGGTCGGGACTCTGTTTAGCAAGTAAACAGCTGTCCTAAGTGCATAGCCCCAAAAGGATTTTGGAAGAGTTGCATGATTCATCATCGACCTAACCATGTCCATCAAGGTTCGGTTGCGCCTCTCAGATACACCATTATGCTGTGGTGTATACGGCGGAGTCCATTGGGACAATATCCCATTGTCCCTAAGATAATCTTGAAACTCTTGACTTAAGTATTCACCACCCCGATCGGATCGAAGTATCTTAATACTTTTGCCAAGCTGTTTCTCTACTTCATTTCTGAACTCTTTGAATTTCTCAAAGGCTTCAGATTTGTGTTTCATCTAGAACACATATCCGAATCGTGAGTGATCATAGATAAAGGTGATGAAGTAGCTATAGCCTCCTTGTGCAAGAGTTGACATTGGTCCACATACATCAGTATGTATTAGACCAAGCAATTCTCCCACTGGATTATCTTTTCCAGAAAAGGGTAATTTGGTCATCTTGCCTTTTAAGCATGATTCACATGTATCAAAAGAACCGGGTTCAAATGTTTCCAGAATTCCACATCGGTGCAATTCGGTCATGCGTTTCTTACTTATATGGCCAAGACGACAATGCCACGTGTAGGAGTCTATTCGATTATCTATTCTAGCACGTTTGTTGCTTACTTCGATATTGAAAATGTCACCAGATAAATCTAACGTGTAGATGCCATTGCACAATGTTCCATTCCCATAAAGAACGCCATTTAAAGTTATGTAACAACAATTGTTACTAAAAGTTAAATGATAACCCTTTTCATTCAAACATGAAATAGATACAATGTTCTTTATTAACGAAGGAACGAAATAACAATTATCCAATTCTAAGACACGTCCAGTGGGGAGCTTTAGCAAATATGTTCCGATGGCAACAACAGCAATCTTTGCTCCATTTCCAACTCGCAAATTCGCTTCTCCCTTGACGAGTCTTCTTCTATTCCTTAGCCCCTGTATGTCATTACATATATGTGAGCTACACCCAGTATCAAGTACCCAGGTATTTGAGAAAATAGAGTGACATTCAATAACGAAGATACTTGAAGAGGATGGGGCATCGAATGCCTTCTTCTTCAAGGACTCAAGATAAACCTTGCAGTTTCTTCGCCAGTGACCCTCTTTGCCACAGTGATGGCAAGTGCCTTTTGGGGTCTTTTCAGTCTTTTTGGTCTTTTTCTTCTTTCCTTTATTCTGTTCTTTGGCCTTCCTCTTAGAACCTTTCTTCGAAGAACCAACTAACAGTACCGTCTTTTGATCCTGCTTCACAGAAGGCTTTACAGTCTTCAGCAGGTTGAGCAACTCAGGAAACTGGTCTGTAGTTGCATTTTCTGGAGGACGGCTTGGAAGTTGATCTTCAAGGACATAAGCAAGCTTTTCTGCCTTGAGGATTATCCTCAGGTTTCGAAGCCAGTCCATGAAGTTTGGCCCAGTCAGTTTATTGGTGTTCAAAACGGAACGCAAATTTAGAGAAGACATGATCGAGTGATTATCCTAGAAATACAAATTGAGTTTATATGAGAAGAATGATAAAGAATGTATCATCATACATAAATTAAAATCCTATTTATTTTTCAAATTGAAAACCCTTTTTATCAATTCGGGAGATCGTAGGAACATCTCCAAATAGGTTGATATCCAACCATAGGTAAGAACAACCATGGCTGTGGCCATCAAGTTATTCTTAGCTATGAAGGTAGGTAATTATACCGATTACACATCACATATATGTAACTATCACATTATGCTATCAACTAATTGAATGTTTGCATAAATCATTGGGTTGTTAACTCATTAACAAGTATGCAACATTATACATAGCACCCAACTGCACCTCTCTTTACATCGACCTTGGCTGTGGCACAACAAATCGATGCTCCAAGCTTAAGGCTGACCCATTAATCAAGAAATAGTTTTAATATGGTTGGAGCTCATTCAACCGCTTAGTCAGGCTTGGATGTGTCTGATGGACCCAATTTAGCTAATTAAATTTGTCACAAAATGTGTGGATCCGTCAGAATTTAGAATTTATAAAGTGCTGGAAACCCTTTTTGCAATCAAAGAAGAAAAGCGTAGTAAAGGGGCCACAGGTCGTATTTTTCTCAGGGCTAGTTCAAGTTGTGTGATTAGAGCTTGCGTTTATGTGTCGTCAATGTTTTTGGGTTTCAAATAGAAATGGGTTTGGTTTTTGTAATGAGAAATGAAAACTCAATGCAAAGAGAGTAAAATTAACTAAGGAAACTTACCATGATAATGGCAGCTAATGACATCAATTAATAGAAAACTTAATTGGCAAATGCAACTTTACTGAATTTTAGAAACAAGGCTATTGTCTAATGTTTAAACAAATGCTTAAACGAATTTTAGAAACAAGGTTAACACAAACACTTGATCTACAAGGAATAAAAGAATATGATGTGCCAAGATGATACTAAGTGCCAAAACCGAGACTTACAACTCTGCATTAAAACTGATCACTGCTACTTGAAAGACAAGACATTATTGAAAGTTATGCATGAACAAATGGAGGAATGCAGACATTAAAAATAGGAATTCAGAGCATAAAGACAGAAATTCAGAAATGGAAATAATGATCTAGTGAAGAAACAAACAAACTCATGAATCAAACCAACAAGGCAAGTGAGACTAATTGGTCGAAACTAGCTACAAAAGCTATAAACTGGAAACTACAAGGATAGAGCTGACCAATTCAGAAACAACTCATTTGAAACATGAATTCAGAAATAGAGAAGCAGTGTAGAGGGGCAACAACAATTTAAATTCGGAAACAACAATTACCAGCTGATTTTGAGTTCACTCCTCTAAATTCAGAGAACTTAAGCAATACTGATGTTTACTTGACACAATTGCAAAACTATCAGCTGAAATTTATTGAAATAAAAATGATTCACAATGAAGAGAATTTAAGTTCAAGACATGATTGAGCAGGATTGCAGAAATAGCTGAAACTCAGCTGTAGAACTGATATGCAAATTCAGAAATCAAATGTAAGCTGAATTTGAAAACTATTAATCACTAAATAAGCTCCCTTGATACATTCTCAGAAACAAGAAGTGAAAAGTGCAGAAATTTAACTCAGTAGCAAATATGGAAAGTGAGTTTACAGAAATCACATTGCTGGAATAAAATTGATACGAAACAATCTGACTGTAAATGCAGAAGTGAAACTACTTTCTACACAAACTCAAATCAATTCAATATCAAACTAATGTTGTCCTCAATTGCTGGAATTAAACTAGACCCGAATTGAAACTGAAATAAACTGAAAAATTCAGTCTAAGATGGAATGTGCAGAAAACAGGGTGATACACTGATAATAGGATTGAATCGCAAGCTGAAAACTAAGAATTCATTGAAATTGACTACAATGGATCGCTGAACAAGTTCACTAACTAATCATACTTGCAATATAGAACCTAATTACAGCTGGGAAAAAAATTCAGAAACGACAATGGAATAGCTGATACAAAACAGAACAAGAACAACTTTGCAGAAACTGAAATTACAGCTATGAAAACAGAAAAAATGCGATTAAAACTAAGCCTCGACCATTCCTTGTATCAATACCACCTTGTTAGTCACGCAAGGGCAAGCCAAGAATCCTTTAAACTCGCAAATCAATGGGAATCAAGCTCCAATGTCAAATCTGCTCGAAACTGCACACTTGCTGGAAATTCCAATTCAAACTCTTAGATCTCGATGTGGAAAGATGCAGTGATGATTTGGAAATCATCTGAACTCATCCTAGAACCCCTACAGACGATTCAGATGCGAGGAAATGGATGCGATTGAGATCCAAGAGCTCAAAATGCAGATCTGCCGAAACCCTCAAGAAGCTCTGCATCCGGCGCAATTCCGAGCTAAAATCGCCATGAAACTCTCTCCCAATGATCCAAATCTTGATTCAAGAAGCTGATCGAGTCGGCCACGCCTCTGATGGAAGAAATTTGAAAGAAAACGATGCAAAATTGAGAAAGAACGAGCTGAAAAACTGAGAAGGAGATGTGAGGTCACGACCCAAAAATCAGATCTGAAGGTAGTTTAAGTAGGTAAATAATGGACGGCTGATATTCATCCCGCTTCATCCAATGGTAGATCCTCGTCAGATTTGATTCAAAATTTCCAGATCTTGATCAGAGGTCAGGATCATCCTCGTGGTAGCTCGGATCTGCCAGATCTGTAGTGGATGGCTCAGATCAAACTGATATTTGAAATGGACGATCTAGATTACTCTAATCATAATCCAACGGCTAGATGATCTCCGATTGGGCTGAAACTCTCAGATCTTTATCTGATCGCTTGATTATCCTTAACCCCAGCTCGGATTGATCAAAAGTTATCAGATGGTCAAGATCTAACCGTTCTCTCATCGGACGGTCCAAATGAATCGGAACTTGATTACTTGATCCAATCCACTTTGACTCAACTTTGACCCAATGATAGATTCCATTTTATTGATCATTTGAGTTGCTAAAATCCCTGTTTGATCTATGTTTTTATTGCCAAAATTGTGAAATTGCCTAGGTTTTAGAACTTATTCATATTTTGGACTTAAATGCAAAATTACACATATTTGAGTTAATTGGCCACTAAATTCTTGATTTATTTTTATAGGCATGAAAGGTTCCTGGACCTAGAGCATATTGGGTCAAACTTGAGTCGTAAGTGGAACCGGATCGAATTATCAAGCCTACGATTAATCCGGGCCGTCCGATTCAAGAGCGGCTAGATCTGAGCCATCCGGGACGATCTGGAGCAATCCGAGCTAGGGTTAGGGTTGATCAAGCTCTATGATCAAGATCTGAAGGTTTCATCCCAATCAGAGCTCAATCGACCGTTGGATCAAGCTTGGAGGGCTCTAGAGCGTCCATTCAAAGATTAGGGTGATCTGGACCATCCGTTGCACATCTGGAGGATCCTAGCTACCATGAGGCAGATCCTGACCTCAGATCACCATCATCAAAGTTTGGCTCAAATCAGAGTGAGATCGGCCGTTGGATTTCCTCAAATCGATCTGAGCCGTCCATTGGTTAATACTTAAGGAAAATGGCACAGAAGCTCTTCCCCGTCGCGTCTTCGCCGCAGCCACCTTCTTCATCGAGTTCTTCACTTTTCTTTGCGTTTTCTTCAATCCGTGGGCGCGACCAATCGTTTCCTTACTGAATTCGTGTGCTAGATCATTGGGGAGTTCATCAGTTTTGTTTCCGGATCGAAATTGCCCAAGAACAGAGTTTGTGAGAGGTTTCTACAGCTCTGTCAAATTGGTACCTTCGGATCAGCTGTGCTTCAATACCTTCCACCCGAGCTATCCAGAGGGGTTCCCTGAGTAGCTTGGACCATCATCCACCCATCCACGCACGCAGACACAGCTGCAAGGAAGAAATCGTATGGAAAATTCAGAAATGGGCAACTTGAGCTGTAATCAATCACGGATGAAGATTTCCCCATGATTTGCAGAGCTTGCGGGTTCGAGGCTCTCCCTTGCTTGACAACCAAGGAGTATCTGAGCTCTGGAAGGAATCGAGGAGTAGATTAATTGGTTTAATTTCTGTTTTAGCTGTAGTTCTTGTGTTCTGTCGAATCTGCACTGTTCTGTTCTGATCTCTATTTAGCTGCTGTAATTTCTATTTTAAATTATTTTAGGCAGTAGTTAAGATTCAATTCAGTAAGTAAGGTAGTTAGTGAATGATTCTAGTGCACATAAACTTTAGAATTCAGCTTAATTTTTGTCCAATTCCTGCGTGCCAATTGGAATGGCTGCGTGCCAAGTGTAGTTGCTGTTTTTTCAGAATTTTCATTCCCTTTCATTAGTTTTGTTAAGTAATTGCTAATTGAAACTTCTTTGCTCCTAGATCAGTCACTTGTACTCAGTCTATGTTAGCTAGCTCAGCCTCTAAGCATTTGCAAAAACAGAAAAATCAATAGCTTTTCCTTTTCAATTTGCATATAAAATTCAGCTCTTTTCATTTCTGAATTTACTTTGTTTCTTTGGTTTTGATCTCAGTTTCCAATTTCCCACTTTAGTCTTGTTTAGTTCTTTCTTAACACCATTGTTTTCCAATTGAATCACTTAGTGTAAACCCTTGAGCCGAAAATCCACTTATTCCTTGATTTAGAGCTAGTTTTTGGCACAAAAAGTATTCCCTTGCGTGCCAACTCCCTTAGAACTGTTTGCATCTGAATTTAGTTTGCTTTTGTGGCATATGCTTGTGTTTGAATTCAGTAAGCTAGGATTCACTGAATTCTGAATTTGGTTGGCAGTGGTATATTTTCAAAAACAAAAACTCTCTAGTTTGTTTAGTTGAGTTGTTTGCTTAATCTAGTCTATTTCGCATACATTGATTTGTTGCAAGCTCTTTCAATTCCAAAAACTCTTATCACTGTTTTTACTTCATTGAATAGCAGTTCTTTTGTTTTATTGAAATCGAAAATTAATTTCAGAAATCTGGTCAGTGGGTGATTAGGTTTACATTAGGTTGAGTTCTTAAATGCAAATTTCTTGTCAGTTCCATTGTTAATTTTCCTTCATTTTCATTTCATTTTCCTTTTCAATTACAAACCAAAAATCCATTTTCGTGTTTGAAACCCAAAAACGACACATAATTACAAGCGCAAATCACTTAACGTCAACTAGTCCCCGAGAAAAATACGACCTGTGGCCCCTATATTACATTTTCAGATTTTGAGTTGTAAAAGGGTTTTCAGCATTTCATATACATTTAAATTTGAGGCCCACATTCGTGACAGTCCATTTGGGTCCGTCAAATTTTTGGCGCCGTTGCCGGGGAACTGTTAGTTGACTTGTTTGATTTTTACTTGTACACTTATCTCATATCATTCTTGACTTACTTTTGTGCTTATTGCTATATCTTTGGATTTGATTTTATTTGATTTATCTTTTTATCTACTGTTACTGCGATTTGTTTTGTTTTTATGACCAGGTCTTTAGGTGCTGAATTAGAAGATTTCGATCCTGAGATTGAGAGGACTTTCAGAGTCAGGAGGGGCCAGGCCATTCATTTTGGGACTACAGATATCCCTCCTATTCAGACTATCAGCACTCACTCAGGCATTGACATGGCAGACCACCAGAGGACCATGAAGGAGCTTGCAGCACCTGACGCTGCATTTCAGTACTCCAGCATAGCTTATCCAGAGCTGGGGGAAAGTTTTGAGTTAAGATCTGGACTTATCAATTTGTTGCCAAAGTTTCAGGGTTTATCTGGGGAGGATCCAAACAGACACTTGCACGAATTCCATATGGTGTGCTCTACTATGAAGCCTCAGGGCATTTCTGAAGAAGACATCAAGCTGAGAGATTTTCCCTTCACCTTGACAGGAGCAGCCAAAGACTGATTTTATTATTTGCCTACAGGACATGTGTCTAGTTGGATAACTATGAAAGGCATTTTTGGAGAAATATTTCCCAGCTTCCCGCACAACTATAATCAGAAAAAGTATCTGTGGGATTCAGCAAGTGGTGGGTGAAACACTCTATGATTACTGGGAAAGATTTAACAAGTTGTGTTCAAGTTGTCCCCAGCATCAAATCAGTGAGCAATTGTTGATTCAATATTTTTATGAGGGACTGCTACAGATGGATAGAGTCCTGATAGATGCTGCAGCTGGAGGGGCCCTAGTGAAAAAGTCACCAATGCAAGCTAGGGAGTTAATTTCTAATATGGCTGAGAATTCCCAACAATTTGGAGGTAGAGCCTTGACCACCAGAGGAGTGGGTGAAGTTCAAGTAGTTCCTACTGATCAAAATGTTCAGAATGCATTGTTGGAGCTAACCTCAGCTGTGAAGAAAATAGATTTGAAAGTGGAAAGACTAAGCTCCACTCCTTCAGTACCTCCACCCTCTACTCAAATTACAAGTGTGTGTGGCATTTGTTCTAGTCAAGAGCACACTTCAGACTCATGCCCCACCCTCCAACAGGACGAGACAGTAGCGGCTTTAGTGAGAGGACAATTCCAAGCAAGAAACAATCCATATTCCTCTACCTATAACCCCGGTTGGAGGAATCATCCTAACTTGAGGTATGGGAATGCTTTCTGCCAACAAGAGCCTCAAAATCAACCCTCACAGCAGCCTCAATCGAATTTCCAGCAGCCCCAACAAGCTCAAAACAATCAGCCAACTTTTCAGCAAACACACCAAGGTTTTCAGCCTTCGTTTCAGCCTAATTCTCAACATTTTCAGCAACAATTCCAAGTATTTGATCCTCAATTCCAGCAACCCTATCAAGGGCAGCAAGGCTTTCAATCATTTCCAGTTTTTCCAGCTCAAAACCAATCAAATTTTCAGCCATCACAGCCCATAATTCAGAATTTTCAGCCCTATGATCAAGGGTTTCAAAGTCAGAATTTTCAGCCCTCGCCACCTAATTTTCTAGCATATCAGCCCTCCACCCAGCCCTATCAACAGCCCCAACCACCATGTTTTCAACAGAATCAACAAGCTCCATAATTTCAGCCAACTAATTCATCTTTTCAAGGTCAATCAAGGAGCTATGTTAACCAAGGAGGTTATGGGAGCTCAAGTGGAGGAGATGTTCAGCATCAATAAATGATGGAAATGCTACAACAAGTTGTACAAACACAACAACAACAACAAGCTTGGCAGCAACAACAAGCTTGGCAACAACAACAACAACAACAAGGTTGGCAACAAAACGTTGAGAGGCAATTAGGGCAATTGGCTAGTGGGATCAATCAGAATCGAGCTCAAGGATCAAGTCAATTACCTTCCCAAACTGTTCCTAATCCTAAAGGAAACATGAGTGCTATTTATTTGAGGAGTGGGAAGGTCACTTCATCTCCAAAGAATCCAAGAGCAGATTTTTCAGGAAACCGGACAGCAACTCCGATTCCAGCTCAGAACATGCATGAAACGACTTCAAATTCAGCTAATTCCACCCCTAGCCCGTTCCCAACCCTTTCCTTAAGTAACCCTCCAAATTTGGTGGCAAACGGAGAAGAAATCAGTGGCGAGACGCAAAGGACAGCAGCCACTTCGCAGGGGACAGCAGGGCAGAATTCAGCCTCTCCACTTCCGGCCAAAGTTGATGATTTTAGGGTTCCTTTGCCTTTTCCACAGGGGAGAACTCCAACCAAAAGACAAGGGGAGAAGGAGAAGGCTAAGGAATTTAATGAACTAGTGGAGCTTTTCAGCAAAGTGAAAATCAATATACCTTTGTTGACCATGATCAAAAAAATTCCAAAGTATGCTAAGTTTTTGAAGGATCTTTGTGTTAACAAGAGGAAGCTTAAGGAAAATGAATTGGTCAGCATTGGAAAAAATGTTTCTTCGCTCATCCATGCCCTACCTCAGAAATGTGAAGACCCTGGGATGTTTACTGTTTCTTGTGAGATTGGGAGCACCATATTTCACGATGCTATGTTAGACTTAGGAGCTTCTATAAATGTGATACCCAGGTCAGTCTTTCAGATGCTCGGCATAGGCCCTTTACAGTCCACTAGCGTGGTGATACAGCTAGCAGACAGGAGCCAGACACGCCCAACAGGTATAATTGAAGATGTTTTGGTGAAGGTAAAGGAGCTGATATTTCATGCTGATTTCTATATTTTGGATATGGAGGGAGATTATCTGGCGCACCGTTCTCCACTGATTCTAGGCAGACCGTTTCTGAAGACGGCCAGAACAAAGATTGATGTATATGCCGATACACTTTCCATGGAGATTGGAGATACGGTTATTCAGTTTAGCCTTTTCGATGCTATGAAGCATCCGAGAGAGGATCACTTCATCAGGAGCATGGATATTATTGAGAAGCTGGAACAGACAGAGATAGAGGCTGAGGGATTTCTAGAGGATTTTTCTAGAGAAGCTATTCATTCAGAGGAGGCTGAGAGAGTATTTACGGCTGAGACTGAGGAATTTTCAGAAGACATTTCAGATGCTTTTACAGCTGGAGAGATTATTCTAGGTGTAGGGGATTGCACAGAGCCCCAAGGATCACCTATTTCTGTTGAGATTGAAAGTGTAGGGGATTGCACTAAGCCCCAAGAATCACCCATTCCTACCTCACAGGACCATTCTCATCTTTTATTTTGTGATTATAGTATTATTGAAGGTCCTGATTTTTCTAATTTAGTTGTTGCAGGAATAATTGAGGACACATGTATTGAAGAAAGTGTAGGGGATTGCACTAAGCCCCAGGGACCACCACAAGATTCAGAGTATGAACCAGAAAGTGTAGGGACTTGCCTGGTGGAAGCAAGAACCCAAGGATCACTTGTACCAGTAGAGTGCTTGCTAGAATTGGAACCTGATATGGACCCTATACTGGACCAGGAGGTAGCTATGGGCACATCTATCATTATGGAACCTCCAGGGGTATTACATTGTTTTGCAGGGTCCAAAAGACTGCTGGAGTGGGAGCTTCATTTGAACAGACTGAAACCTCCTGAAATGTGTCCCAAAAAGAATAAAGAGGGAGTAGATTTTACGTTAATTCAAAACACTCTACCTCTTACATGGGTCTTGTATTTAAATAATCTTCGTCCACCTGAACAGGTTGCAGTTAAGTCCAAGTGTGGGGGAGCGATGCACAGTGAAGTTGAACAAAGGGAACAAGCTCTTTCGCACACCCAGACTCCTCCACTACCACGGTGGAGGCTATTTCTTGACAGACTCCGACCGCCAGAAATAAAAGGGAGTTTGATTTTTGTTGCCTTTTCCTTTATTGCATGTTTTCACTCTTAAAATGAGTTCTTGTTAATAAATAAGTGAGTAGAGTAACATGACATGAATAAAATCATTGTAAATACCATGTTTTGTGTTTTAGCACTTTTTCTTGCATGATTAGGAATAAATGTATCCCTCTAGGTTATCTTATTGTCATTTTAGAGTCTTTTGAAAATAAATTAAATTTGGTTATCAAAACTTAGGGTTTAAGCTCATGGATGAAATCTTGAATATTTGAGTACTACTTGGCTTTGGATTCTTAATTGAGAATTTGAGATGGATTATTTTTACCTAGTGAGATTAGCCTTATTTTGTGATACACACATGTTATTGTGCTCTAGAACTTGCCTAGGTTCTTTCGAAATCATATTTCAATGGTTGGATCACATCTATAGAGACTAATCACTTTGTTTACTTTTCCACATCAACTTTGGCAAAAATCATATTTATCCTATTTGTCTTTCCTTATTCCTAATTCTAACCCCAATTTTTCTATGGATTTGTTTACTTGAGATGTTTTCTTGATGCTATTTTGCCCGAGACGGACAAAGTTTTAAGTGTGGGGGAGTGATTAGTGATTTGAAAGCAAATTGTATCAAAAGAAGCAATTCATGTCGGAAAAAAAAATTCATGTGCCAAGTGAGTGATGTTTGGTACCAAGAATGAGTTAGAGAGATGGAAGACAAATTGAGTTTCCTTATCATATTGTGAAGATCAAAGTGGCATGCAATGAAAAGAAAAATCTGCAATGCAAAGAAAAAAAAATCAGGGTCAAAAGGGTTGAGAATGCAGTTTGTATCAACCTAGGGTATGAAATTGAAGCACATGGCAAGGGTTGAGTTGAAGCTGATATCTGATAGGAAATTAGAGCTTAATTGAGGTTGATCAGAAGCTGAACATAGCTGGAAAAATCTGATCTAATGCAGGAAAAATTCTGTGCCAAAAACAGTTTGAGCAGAACACAATCTGAAATTGCGGCTGAATTGATTTGAATCAAAACTGAGTGAAATGCAGGGGCTGCTTGCAAAGGTTAAGCTGCACAGATCAGTAACTAATGTGAAGATGAACAAATCTGAATAGAAGTTGAGCTGAAAATGCAGCTAAAACAGTTTGTGCAGTTGTGTCAAGTGGAAGCCGAAATTTGAGTTTTTGAAGCTATGAATCAAGATATTAAGTGTAAAATGTATCTGAAGTTGAAGGTGCACATTCAATTTCGGATCTAAGAAGAAACAACATGCTAGAAGCTGCTGATCAGAAAAGAAGAGAAGGGAAACAAAAGAATTGAAGGCTAAAAAAATTCATGTTTGAAGCAATGAAAATAAAAATCTGTGAGCTAAAATGGAAAAGCAATGTGATTTGGAGTAGGAAGTTTGATTAAATTTAGAAACAAGGTGTTACAATCTGGAATTGCAGCTGGACAGATTGGAAATCAAGGAAAGAAAAGAAAAGCTGTGACAAGTTTAAAGTTGGCACGCAAAAGCAGCTTGAAATCTGATTCTAAAAAAAAAAAATTCAGTGAAGCTTGAGCAGAAACTCTGAACTGATCAAGAGAAAAGAAAAAAATCTGGAAACACTGTTGGAAGGATGAATTGCAGTTGAGATACTTCAACTTTGAGTTTCTGAAATGAAACAATCTGGAGTTGTAGCAGGAACAGGCTAAATGCGCAGCAGAAAAGAAGCAAACAGAAAAGTTGAAGATGGAGGTTGAATTGAAGCTTTTTGTGCAGAAATTTTTGTGTAGGGAAATCCGAGTTTTGGATGTTGTAAAATCAGTGATGCAGTGCCAATTAAGTGGAGCAGTTAGGGAATTAGTAAACCTTGTATCAAGACTGAACAGAGCTGAGTAAATCTGAACTACAGCAAGGGAGAGCTTGAAATTGCTGCCGAGAGCTGGAATTGGATCTCCAGCTGAAGTCAATCTGAATTCCAGCTGGATAAAATCTGAATTGAAGCTGAGATACTTCAACTCTGAGCTGCCGAAATGATACAAATTGCTGTGCCAAGAAAAAAAATGCAGAAATCTGGGCAAGGAGGCAGTTATAACAGAGAGAAATCAGAGAATGTATTAAAGCAGTTTTGTATCAACTCCAAATTGAATCCATGCTTTATGGATCAGCAATGCCTTGCAGCCTTCAACCCGAACTTGCAGAATGGTTTTCAATTGAACAAAACCTCTTAGGAGCAGAATTGAAACTGCTGTAGAAAATTTCATGAAACATATTTGAAGGCAGATTCAAAAACAAGAGGTGGCAATTCCTTGGAAGCTCACGGCACTATAAGGGATTGGAGATGATTCTGAGATGGAACTGAGCAAATCGTGACTGAGTAAAGAAAGCAATTAAGACCAAATGCAGAAAAGAAAAGAAAGAAAAAAAAACAGTTTGGAATAGAAAAGAGGGAAGAAACAAGTTGGCACGAAATAGCAAAGATTGGCACAAAGGGAGTAGTGAGGGATTTTGTACTGAATTTCTGAAGTGCAAGGCAAGAGTTTACTCCAGGACACTTTTTGAATTCATTAGGGAACTGATATGAAGGTAAAGTTCATTGGAAACATCCTTGAGCACTCAAGTCTTCCACTTTATCAATTTTTCCTTTCCTTTGACTTTTATTTCACTCCATATCATTTTCTATGTTTTTCTTTGTTTTTATAGATGTTGATCTTAATCATGACTAATGGTGGAGAGTAGATAATAAGCAAGCCTATGGTAGTGCAAGAAGCATGTGTGTTTGAGTGAGCTCCACTTCCATCATCAACTTAGAACTTAGGAGAGAGCCACCAACATTTTCCTTGAAAGGCTAGAGATTTAAATTCATCTCAATGATTCATGATGGATGAAAGGGCTGAGTTGTTGATTTAAGGACAAGATAGTAATCCATAGAGCTTAGACTTATGAGAATTGACGACCCTAGGTAATTTCTTTTCAATTGCTTCTAATTATGCTTAAGTAAATCTAGGGGATACATCTTTACTGTTTTCGCGAGACGCTCAAGGCTAAGTGTGGGGGAGTTGATAGATTCCATTTTATTGATCATTTAAGTTGCTAAAATCCCTGTTTGATCTATGTTTTTATTGCTAAAATTGTGAAATTGCCTAGGTTTTAGAACTTATTCATATTTTGGACTTAAATGCAAAATGACACATATTTGAGTTAATTGGCCACTAAATTCTTGATTTAATTTTTGTAGGCATCAAGGTTCAAGGATCTAGGGCATATTAGGTCAAACTCGAGTCGGAAGTGACCCGGATCAGATTATCAAGATCACGATTAATCCGGGCCATCCGATTCAAGAGCGGCTAGATCTGAGCCATCCGGGACGATCCGAAGCAATCCAAGCTAGGGTTAGGGTTGATCAAGCTCTATGATCAAGATCTGAAGGTTTCATCCCAATCGGAGCTAAATCAACCGTTGGATCAAGCTTGGAGGGCTCTAGAGCGTCCGTTCACAGACAGAGTTGATCTGGACCATCCGTTGCATATCTGGAGGATCCGAGCTACCACAAGGTAGATCCTGGCCCCAGATCATCATCATAAAAGTTTGGCTCAAATCAGACCAAGATCAGCCGTTGGATTGAAGCAAATAAATCTGAGCCGTCCACTGGTTATTATTTAAGGAAAATTTCCTCCGCAGCCAAGCCTGGTCGCGTCTTCAGAGTTCTTCGCCGCAGTCACCTTCTTCGTCGAGTTCTTCATTTTGCTTTGAGTTTTCTTCAATCCGTTGGCGCGACCACTCGATCTTCTTGCAGAACTCATGTGCTAGATCATTGGGGAGGCAATCGGTCTTGTTTCCGGATCAAATCTGCCCAAGAACAGAGTTGTGAGAGGTTTCTACAGCTTTGTCCATTTAACACTCTTCGGATCGGCTGTGCTCTACCACCTTCTATCTAAGCTATCTAGAGGGGTTCCCTGAGTAGCTTGGATCGTCATCCATCCACCCACGCACGCAGACACAGCTGCAATGAAGAAATCGCATGGGAATTTCAGAAATGGGCAGTTTGAGCTGTATTCAATCGCTGATGAGTTTTTCCCCATGATTTGCTGAGCTTGCGGGTCCGAGGCTCTCCTTTGCTTGACAACCAAAGAGTATCTGAGCTCTGGAAGGAATCGAGGAGTAGAATTTCTTAGTTTAATTTCAGTTTAGCTGTAAATTTTGATTTCTGCACTGTGTTGTCTGAATTTTAGCTGTAGTTACTGTAATTTACGATTTTTCAAGTTCTTAGCTGTAGTTTAGCTCTAATTCTGCAAGTAGAGTCATATATGAACTTGTTTAGTGATTAACTAGATCAAATTTCAGTCTATTTTAGTTTAATTTGCTGCGTGCCAATTTGTTTTCCTGCGTGCCAAGTTGTTTGCCGAGTATCAACATCTTCAGCCCTTTTCAACTAGTTTTTGTTAAGTAATTGCTAGCTAAGTTCTTTGCACCTAGATTAGATTCTCTAATTCGTTTTGCACTAGCTAGTTCAGTCCTTAATCCATTGCGAGAACAAAAATCCATAGCTAATCTTTCAACTCTGAATTCTGAAATTTCAGCCACTTGATTTCTGACTTTCTATTTCTCTAGCTCTGATTTCAGTTTCGATTCATCTCCTTAGTATTGTTTAGTTCTTTCTTCATAACTTTGTTTCTCAATTGAATCAATTAGCTAAGAATTCTAAGTTGAAAAAGGTCTCATTTTTGAATTTAGTGTTAACTTTTGGCACAAAGAGTCATTTCTTGTGTGCCAATCAATTTTAATCTTTTTGCATCAGATTTTAGCTTGTTTCTATAGCATATGATTGTGTTTGAATTCAATAAACTTGCACTCACTTATATCCGAATTTGGTTGGCAGTGGTTAGGTTCCAAAAATACTTTAGCTAGTTAAGTTGCAATTGCTTGGTTGAGTCTTAATTTCGCATGTTAGTACTTATGTTAGGTTTGTTCATTTTCGAAAATTCCAATCACTGCTTTTACCTTTTTCTCAGCATTCCTTTTGTTTTGTAGCAATCAGAAGTTAGTTTCCAAGGAAGAAAACTTTGCAAGTGCTTGAGTAGCTTCCATTAGGTCACGTACTAAGTGTCATTTCTTTGTCTAGCTCCTTTGTTCACTTGTCTTTATTTCCCTTTCATTTTCATTTTCAATTACAAACCAAAATTTCATTACTTATTTGAAACCCAAAAACGACACATATCTACAAGTTTGAATCAAGCACGACAACTATCCCCGAGAAAAATACGACCTGTGACCCCTATATTACATTTTCATTCTTTTGATTGTAAAAAGGGTTTCCAGTTATTCATTTATAAATTCTAAATTTGAGGCCCACATTCGTGACACATAGTTTGGGCTCGTCAGTGTGCCTAAAGCTTTTCCCCATCTGTTCTCTTCTCCCTAAGCTGGTCTTTGAGCTCCACTCTCCGGAGATAGTTTCGGGACCTGACCTCCCGGTCTGGTCTCGGGGACCTTCCTCATTCTCCGGAGATAGTCTCGAGGCCCGACCTCTCGGACTGATCTTGGGTCTTCCTCATTCTCCCGAGATAGTCTCGGGGCCTGACCTCCCAGTTTGGTTTCGGGTCTCTAGCCTGGTCATCACTGCCACGTAATATTTTTGTGCTATATGTCCTCCCAGATTACTTATTCCTAACAACTATATATCTTATTTTGTAAGACGTAATCCATTATTTTCTTTTCAATATCTCTATCTCTAAAAAATATATCCTAATTGTTTGTGATCTCAAAATTTTTCATTCTCTCATCAATATTTATACCTCTTTCTTTCCTCATGAGTGATTTCTAACATTTTTCCTCCCTCACCGATCTTAAAGGACACCCTTTTCCTCCCTCATTGATAATATTTTTCCTAAATTTTTTTACGAGTAGCTCCCTTTATAAAATACTATTGACCATATCTATGCTTCACTATAATAGAGTTTTTCAAAACTAAAATCAATAAAGTCTTATTTACATTTTGTTGGCATGGGTGCACAAGAAGTAATCAAGAATTTTAAAATATAACTAAAGTTAAAGTTATGTCGTTCTAATTTAACAAGTTATGTCAAGTTTGTAGGTATATGATACTTGACAAATATTAAAGTCTTACTTATGAATCTTCCTAATGATCTAGTCGTAGTAGATCTAGGTATCCAAGTCTTGGTTGGGAATCATGCATGAGCTAAGTCTTGGTTGAAGACCAAACATACAAATTCCTAGATGGAGATTAGGTGAATTAAGTCCAAGTGACTAAGGCTTAAAAAATACATTCATATCTAAAAGCTAGGTGACTTAAGTATAAGTGTGTGGAATCAACTGGAAGTTGATTGCTTGGTAAAAGTCAAAGTATATGTAATTAGGTGGAAGTTGATTGCTTGGCATAAGTTCAAGTATATGGAATCAACTGGAGGTTGATTACTTGGCTAAAACTAAACTAGACCGGTTAATCCAGTCAAGTAAGTGTGAGTAATTTTATATTCTATATCACACTCATTACGTGTAATAACTACAAGAAAGCTTGTTCGATGGTTCCAAGTAACCGGATGGAGTTCGAAGGTGACTGGCTAGCGATAACTCTTGATGAAGAGATTTTAGAGGGTCCAGAAGACCGAAGCATATGGGGGACCGGAGTGTATGGGCGACCAGAGTGTACGAGCAACCGGAGAAGTTTCTAGGAGACTGAGAGACAACCTTATTAGCAATCTGAACAAAGTGGTCAAGATGAAGTTTGACCCCTACCCAGGCGACCGGAGAGCTTCGTTAATGTTATCTTTGGATAGAACTTGTACAAGCGACCGAGAAAGCTCTAGGCAACCAGGAGAGTTATAAGGAGTTTTAAGGCAAAACTTTCAAATTATCCCTTTCTTAATTATCTAGTTTTGTTCTAGTACTCTGAGTGCACATTCATCTTCTATGCTATGACATGATGTGATTCGTGCTTCATTTCTGATTGGCAATATCTATAGTAGCATTTTGATATGATTTTAGTGTTGTCTTAATATTTATTGTACTTTATTTTTAGATTCTTTTTCTATAAAAGTTTCTCTACCTAGAAGAAATTAGAAATAAGAATTATTTTTTAAAATTGCTACATGTCTATACTGTAAAAGCAGTAATAAAACAGGCACTTAAGTAGACATTAAATATAGATATGCAGGAATCTGATAAGTAAAGAGCCGAGTTAGAGAATAGTTATCCGGTTGAAGCGCCGGCGTGCCGACTGTCCTTAGAGAATTGATTGCCGCCCTACGGTGCAAAGGCTCCCGGCAAAATTCACCCAAGATCCGACAACCACGCAGTGTCGTAGGTGCACTCCAAGACGATCGCTGCCCGCGGAGACAACCTCAGATCGCACAAGGCGAAGCGTCAAGACCCAAAACCGAAACTCGAAAGGAGAAAAGTAGAAAGCAGAAAACCGCTGATCGCTCAGAGGGAGAAGGAGAGAAGAAAGCAGTGAGTGAATGAATCTTCATTCTTCTTCTCCTTTTATAGATCTGAAGAGGCAATAGAATGCCTCTTCTGATGAGTTGCGCCGATGAGGAGTCGCGTCGAGCGCGACACGTGAAGAATCGCGTCGAGCGCAGTTCCTAAAAAAAATAAAAGAAAAATAAAATAAGAAATAAAAATAAACCAAACCAAATTGGTTCAGAAAACCAGACCGAAATCTGCAAAACCAAACCGGGCCGCCCGCAAGCGCGAGGCTCACGGGCTGGGGATTTGCACCCCCCTGCGCGCGATAATCGCGTGCGTCGCGCCCGATTTATGGATTTCCGGCCCAGACCCCCTGAAACCACCTGGTTTGGGTTCAACCCGCGCATGCGTGTAGGTCCCCCTAAGCCATCTAAGCATGGTAGGAATGACTTGATATATAAGGCATTCCAACTCTCTTGGCTTAGCAATGTGGGACTAAACACATACACATCTCCTTCAATATAATTTGAAATTCTTAAACAAAAATCAATAATCCCCCACAAATTTCAAATTATAATAAATAAATAAAACAGGTCTTGAGGATTTGTCGTAATGAGTTTTCAGTGAAAATACCTTCCGGTTTGAATTTTCACCTAAGTAAACCAATTTTATTCACACGGGTTTGAAGTGAATTAAGTCTTGAACTTAAACCTTTAATATGTGAAAATCAATTGGCAACAACTCATCACAGGCGACGGTTGAATCCTTCTGGGTTGGTGCATTACGGCCATGCCACCGAATCTTGTTTCATAAGTGTTAAGGAGAGTTGCCCAGACCCCCCACACTGCGACCTCACAGTTACACTTACATAGGTGAGTTCTCCAAGGATGTACTGCAAGCATCCTGTCATAACGACCTCGAACTCATTAAGAGCCTTGAGCTCATCCTTACTAGCAGTCAAGCATCTATCCAGGGAAGAGACTTTGAGATTATATCTCAATTAATTTATGCTTACGATTCACCCTTATAGCTTGTTTATACCACATTGAACCTACTTCTTGGGATCTCCAATCAGATAGGTTGGGTTGCCGCTATAGATGAAACCAGAATAGGCCTCAGTCCCATTCCCTTACTGGATCTCTTGATTTTCTCAGAATCAAGTCCTTTTGTGAGTGGATCAGCAATATTGTCTTTTGAACTTACAAAGTCCAATGACACCACTCCTAGAGACACTAGCTCACGAACAGATTTCAATCTTATTCGTACATGTCTCTTCTGTTTTTGGTTATACTTGGAGCTTCTAATCTGAGCTATTGTTGTTTGATTATCACAGTTCACTGAAATAGGAGGTATTGGCTTCACAATCAAGGGAATCTCAGTAAGAAGACCCTTAAGCCAATCAGCTTCAGTTATTGTGGTTTCCAAAGCACACAATTCTGCCTCAGATGTAGAACGAGATATGATCGTCTGTTTAACAGACCATCAAGCAACTGCATCACCTCCAAGTGTAAAAACATAGCCAGTAACGCCTTTACACTCAGCAGTGTCAGCTATCCAACTAGCATCACTATATCCCTCCAGGACTGCAGGGAACCTCTCATAGCATAAGCCCAAGGATATAATACCCTTTAGGTATCTGAGTACTCTGTCTAATGCATCCCAATGTGTTCTGTCCGGACAGCTGGTAAACCTGCTCAATTTAGTTATAGAAAACGAAATATCAGGTCTAGAACAATTTGCCAAATACATTAGACTACTAATTATTTGGGAATATCTTAATTGAGACACAGCCATGCCACTCTTATTCTTGTGGAGAGTCTTTGAAGGATCATAGGGTGTGACTACAGATTTTATGTGGCTCTAGCCATATTTCTCTAACACTTTCTCAACATAGTGTGCCTGAGAAATTGCTATTCCATCAGTTGAGCGAGTCAACTTCAGCCCTAAAATCACATCAGCACAACCCATATCCTTCATATCAAACTTACCACTTAAGAGAGCCTTGGTCTCGTTAATTATTGAAAGGTTAGATCCAAAAAGTAAAATATCATCTACATATAAACATAAAATGATACATTTATCATCTTTCATTTTAGTATATACGCATTTATCAGAGTCATTAATTTCAAAGCCAAATGATAGCATAGCTCTATCAAATTTTTCGTGCCATTGCTTTGGGGCTTGTTTCAAACCATAAAGAGATTTTACTAACTTACAGACTTTATTCTCACTTCCAGAAACTACATATCCCTCTGGCTGATCCATATATATCTCTTCTTCAAGATCTCCATTAAGAAATGCCGTTTTGACATCCATTTGATGGACCTCAAGATGATATATGGATGCCAGTGCTATCAATACTCGGATTGTAGTGATTCTAGTAACAGGGGAATAAGTGTCAAAATAGTCAATCCCTTCCTTCTGTTTGAATCCCTTAGCAACCAGGCGGGCTTTGAACTTATCTACTGACCCATCAGGTTTTAACTTCCTCTTAAATACCCATTTACATCCAATAGTGGTGCAACCAGGAGACAAATCCACTAACTCCCAAGTGGCATTAGAGATAATAGAGTCCATTTCATTTTTAATGGCTTCTTTCCAGTGCTTAGCTTCAGGAGAAGCCATAGCATCTCTATATGTCACAGGGTCACCTTCTATATTATAGGTGATAAAGTCTTGGCCTAAATCTTTAGACACACGTTGCCTCTTGCCCCTTCTCAATTCTGTACACTCACTAGATTCATCTAATCTAGAGTGACTTGAGGAAGGTACACCCACTAAGGATAATGGGACCTCTATGAAGGCAGTGTCATCTCTAGTAGGAGTATTAGAGATAGACTGAGGTGTTCTAGTCTTCATAGGAAATATATCCTCAAAGAATGTAGCATCACGAAGTTCTACAATAGTGTTTGCATCTATTCCAGAAATTTCTGATTTAATAATCAGAAACCTATATGCAGAACTATTCTGAGCATAACCCAAGAAGACACCATCTACAGTCTTCGGACCAAGTTTTTTCCTTTTATATTCAGGTACTAGCACTTTCGCAAGGCACCCCCACACTTTTAGGTATTTCAAACTTGTCCTTCGACCTTTCCAAAGTTCATATGGGCTTTTATCCCTTGACTTCATAGGTACTCTATTTAACACATGACAAGCAGTGTATAGAGCCTCCCCCCACAAGAAGTTGGGTAACCCAGAACTACCTAACATAGAATTAATCATATCTTCAAGAGTTCGGTTTTTTCATTCTGCTACACCATTAGATTGAGGACTATATGGAGCAGTGACCTCATGAACTATACCTGAATCTTGACAGAATTTTTTGAAACAGGTTTGAGGTGAACTCTCCACCCCTATCAGACCTTATCCTCTTAATGGTTTGGTTTGTTTGATTTTCAGTTTCAGATTTGAAAATCATAAATTTATCTAAAGCTTCATCTTTAGTTTTCAGCAAATAAACATAGCAATAACGAGAGTAATCATCAATGAAGGTAATAAAATACCTTTTATGGTCTCTCGTTATTAAACCGTTAAACTCACAACAGTCAGTATGAATTAATTCTAAAATATTAGAATTTCTATCAACTGATTTGAAGGGTTTACGGGGTTGTTTATATTGCACACAAACTTCATATTTTTTCTTATCATTTATGGCATGCTTAGGAATCATGTCAAGATTCATCATCCTTTTTATAGTTTGAAAATTAACATGTCCTAATCTATCATGCCACACATCATAAGACTCAATGTTATAAGATTAGCCAATATCACTAATTTTATTAATAATCGTATTTTCAACATTGAGTTTAAATAAACCTTCATTAAGGTAAACCTTTCCAATAAAGGTTCCTAAATGTAACAATACAACTTTATTACATTTGAAGTTTAGCTCATAACCAGCACGAACTAATTTTGACCCGCTAATCAAATTCCGTCGGACCGCTGGAACATGATGCACCTCATGCAGTGACAGGACCTTCCCTGAGGTAAATCTCAAGTCAACTCGTCCAATCCCTAACACTCTGGCTGCAGAATGATTCCCCATGGTTACGGAAGTGCCTTCAATTACCTGATAAGTAAGGAAGGCAGAGCGATCAGCACAACAATGCACATTAGCACCTGTATCAACTAACCACTCATTGGGTTGATAAATCAAATTTAGTTCGGGGTTAATGGAAACGAACCCATTGCTGGTACTAGTCACAACATTGACCTGCGCCTTGGTGTTGGGCGCATTGCCTTGGTTCTTCTTCTTGTCCTTCCGTTCAGGACAGAATTTGGCAAAATGTCCAACTTGTCCACAAGCCCAGCACGGCCTAGTCCCATGCTTCTTCTGAATCTTTGGTTTAGGTTTCATTTTGTTCTTCATTTTTTGGTTTTTGAACTTGTTCTTGTCAGAAGAGACCACCACATTTGCCTTTGGAGCAAATTCCATAGGTATCCCCTTATCATCATCTTTATGTTGCTTCCGATGTTCTTCCTCGATATTTAAGGCAATCATTAAATCTTCAAGAGAGATTTTACCTCTCCTGTGTTTAAGTGTCATGCCAAAATCTTCCCAACTCGGAGGCAACTTTTCGATGATAGACAAGACTTGAAGTTTCTCGGGTATCGGCATATCTCCCTCAGCAAGACTGTGAATCAAAATTTGAAATTCATGGGTCTGCTCAATGACAGATTTACCCTCAACCATTTTGAAGTTTAAGAACTTCCCCACGGTGTACTTCTCTAAACCAGAGTCCTCGGAGTTATATTTTTTATCCAAAGATTTCCATAACTCTTTGGCCGAGGTTGTAGAGCAGTACACATCAAATAATGCGTCTGAGAGGGCGGACAGGATTCTCCCATGGCAGAGATAATCCCTCTGTTTAAACCTCTCAGTAGAAGCACTACGGGCAGGTTCTTCTTCATCAGGCGAAGGAGGATCCGATTCTATAACTGAGAAAAGCCCCAGTGTAGTAAGCCAAAATTTCATTCGTTGTTGCCAACGTTTGAAATTTTGCCCGGAAAACCTCTCGGGTTTGGCGCTAGCCTCATCAGATCCCGACATTCTAACATTTAACATGTCTACTTAGGTACAATCAATTCTCTAAAATTGTAAAAGCAGTAATAAAACAGGCACTTAAGTAGACATTAAATATAGACATGCAGGAATCTGATAAGTAAAGAGCCGAGTTAGAGAATAGTTATCCGGTTGAAGCGCCGGCGTGCCGACTGTCCTTAGAGAATTGATTGCCGCCCTACGGTGCAAAGGCTCCCCGAAAAATTCCCCCAAGATCCGACAACCACGCAGCGTCGTAGGTGCACTCCAAGACGATCGCTGCCCGCGGAGACAACCTCAGATTGCACAAGGCGAAGCGTCAAGACCTAAAACCGAAACTCGAAAGGAGAAAAGCAGAAACCAGAAAACCGCTGATCGCTCAGAGGGAGAAGGAGAGAAGAAAGCAGTGAGTGAATGAATCTTCATTCTTCTTCTCCTTTTATAGATCTGAAGAGGCAATAGAATGCCTCTTCTGATGAGTTGCGCCGATGAGGAGTCGCGTCGAGCGCGACGCGTGAAGAATCGCGTCGAGCGCAGTTCCTAAAAAAAATAAAAGAAAAATAAAATAAGAAATAAAAATAAACCAAACCAAATTGGTTCAGAAAACCAGACCGAAATCTGCAAAACCAAACCGGGCCGCCCGCAAGCGCGAGGCTCACGGGCTGGGGATTTGCACCCCCCTGCGCGCGATAATCGCGTGCGTCGCGCCCGGTTTATGGATTTTCGGCCCAGACCCCCTGAAACCACCTAGTTTGGGTTAAACCCGCGCATGCGTGTAGGTCCCCCTAAGCCATCTAAGCATGGTAGGAATGACTTGATATATAAGGCATTCCAACTCTCTTGGCTTAGCAATGTGGACTAAACACATACACATCTCATTCAATATAATTTGAAATTCTTAAACAAAAATCAACATATACATCTTGTTTGGATGATCAATTTGTATACTTAATTATTAGTCATTATTATTGTCTTTGTCTTACTAGATAAATTTAGTCAAAGTTAAATTATTATTTTCACTGTGTTGATTTTGATTAATTAAGTTTTTATCTACTCATTATTTGTATTATAAAAATTCTTAAATACTATTCACCCCTCCCCTCTAGTGTCGATCTCAATCCTACAATTTAGTATTAGAGTGAGTTAAGCTGATAGAAACTAGGAAAGCTAGGATTGTTGCACGTATATTCTACCTAGTGCTTCTAAGATCAAGTGGAACTAGCAGAAATTATCTCACCTCACTCTAAACAGTTAGGCCAAGACTTTATATTAAAGTTAATTTAGCTCCCGATTTTTAAAAAGACTTTGTCTAAGAAGTGGTCATTACTTCGATACTCAAGAAGACCTTGTGTCTCGTCATGACTTGAAAGTCAATATTTGAAACTCTTGCTAAATTCACCCAAAGAAAATCTAAATTTTACCTAAGTCGAAATTTATGATTAGAATTAGGGGCAAACAATTTAATTGATTAATAATCCAAGTCTAGTCTATATTAATTCAAACCCTAATTGTAACTATACCTAAACCAAATCCATATCATGTCCTAAGTCTTAAAACAGCTTGAACAAATACTTATTTATGATATGTCTTTGCAGGAATGATTCAGTGCAACTTGCTCTCCTCTTTTTAATGGAAAAACTTTTACAAATTGGAGGAGATCAAATGAAAGACATTTTTAAAACTGACTCAGAATGCTGGGAAAGTATCCAAAATGGGACCAACTTGCCAAGAGATACAAAAGGTGAGCTATGTAATTTTGAATCATGGACAAGCAACATGAAGCAAGCAGTTCAATCAAATGCAATAGCTATTACCATCATTCTTTATGGTCTTCCTCAACCCCAATTTGAGAAAGTCAGGTCATTCGAAAATGCAAAAGATCTTTAGGAAAAGCTAAGTGCTAAAAAAATAAAATTAGAACTGAACAAGTTAACTACACTAATCTTATGGCTTAGTCAGTTTGAGTCCTTAATTGCACTAATCTTATGGCTCAGTCAGTTTTCAAGGACTCAACCAATAAAGCTGAACTTGAGTTAAAATCCGAGCCCGAGTCAGAACTTAAGCCTAAGTAAGAATCCAAACAAAATAAGTTAAAGGTAATTGAATCAAGTAATATTCATTTAAATGTGAATTTATTTATTGAGGAAACTTTGTACGTTGAAAATTCCTTGTCGAATTTGCTTAGCATAAATAAGTTGTGTTATAATAGCTAATAAAGTAAAATGTCTTGTAACTAAGTTCATTGAAGAACCAAACTTGACCTTATTAGGAGTTAAGAAAAATGGTATGTGTACACTTAACTTAGTTTATTACTCATACAAGTGCCCTACAACACAACAAGAAGACACTTTTGGACAAGTAAAAAATTAAGTCACAACCATTTAAAGATATAATCCCTATTGGATCCAAAAACATCATATTCATCGTTTGGATTCAACTCATGTCAACTCTAGCTCAAATCTTAGAGAAGATATACATAAACTTTTGGACGAAAAGAAATAAATCTCAAATTTAGGGGGAGCTAACTTTTAATTTTACTCAGACTAGGATTTAGGTCTTGTTAGGTTTAACTAGTTTAATTTATTTTGGCTTGTCTAAATGTCGACTTTGGTGGACTTTAAAGTTAAAATTAACTTCAGATACCGAGACTTAGCTTATTTTGTCAAAATACATTATTATATATTCTATTTTGACTTGAGCTCATTCAATTTCAATTTCAAATCCACTTTCCCACTTGACTTTACTTAATCTCATTACTTACATAAGAATTCATTTAAAAGATTTAAATTACTCACTTAAAAAATTACACTAGTTCATTTAAAGTCTAATTAAGTAACTCTTACTTTATTCAGGTTAAATACTCACTTGTAAGTTATACTCATCATTGTTCAAAGATTTCATGCTCATTAAGCCTACTATGTTTGACTTAATAGATATTTTGAGATGATTCTAAACATATTGCTTACTTAGAGCTTACTTATCTATACTTACATGACCATTCAAAAACCTATTAGGTATTCAAGTCATGTTAAGTTAATTATCACTTAAAACCTAAGTTATTAAATCTTTCCTTGTTATAAGTCTAATGCTTAAATATTCGATTAATTCTTATACTTGACTTGACTTGACTTATATGAAATCGCATTGACTTGTAGTGACTTTTAGTTGACTTGGAGTAGAATGTTTGATCTTATTTTCAATGATACTTATGTTGACTACTCTATTTTGCCAGTCCTACTTGATTACTAAATGTCCTTAGTCTATTACTTTCAATTCTACTTTAGACTTCATATGATTTCAAAGTTGTTAAGCTCGATTGACGAGAAAAAGATCGAGTGGTGTTACACCAACCTCGATTGATGAGAAAAATTCGAAAAAGAAATTAAATATTTCGTAAAATCCGAAAAAAACTCTCAAATTGGTGGTTGCACCAAATTTGAGTCACCCGCTCTGATACCACTTGTTGGATCGAGAAAAACAATAGAGGGGGGGTGAATATTGTTAAAACTTTTCGGATTAAAAAGAGCAGATATGCAGTGGAAATAAATAAATCACACGGAACACAAATCAATTTTTACTTAGTTCGGAGTCGCGGTCGGCTCCTACTCCAAGGCTCACGGTCCTTGACCGTTTACTTTAGGCAATACTATAATCGCGCAAAAAGGATTTACAAGTTAAGTTCTACAGTATTTCAGGAAATTGAAATTTCTACACTTTTCGTTACCGACGCCCGATGTGGATCGTATTTCGGTGAAGAGGGTTGTCGTCGGCGCTGGATCTTGAAGTCGGAGTTTGCCGGGGCGTAGCGCTTGAACGAAAAGCTTTGGAGCGTTGAGAAAATGTGTTGTTGAAGCCTTGGGGTCAAGCCCCTTTTATAGTGCTCAAACGGGCGCCTGATCCATTGGGGGCGCCTGACACGTGCCCTTCGATCCACGAATCCTTATCCGTGTGCTTGGTCAGTGCTTATCCTCCCCCACTTGGGCGCCTGAGCTGATGGAGGCACCCGTGACCTCACGGGCGCCTGATCCGCCTAGGTTCAGTGGCATCGCAGCTATGTTTTGGATTTTGCTTTCACTCTTGGGCGCCTGTTACCTTACGGGCGCCTGAGCCCATTCGGGCACCTATCTCCATTCGGGCGCCTAGGCCCAGTGAAGCGCCTTCACTTGCAAACGATCAGTCCTTCGACTCTGCAACTTAGGTTAGTCCCAAAAACATAATAAGCAATAGTTACAGCCGTAGCTGTCTTGGTTCTGACTTCGGGTCTCCCAAATGGAACCCTAGGACGAATCGACGCCTACTGTTCCCTCGACGGGGAACGCGTCCTTACCTACTCCTCTCATGAGAGTTTACCTTTAGGGTAAGCTTTATTTAAGTCACAAAAGTTGATACAAACCCGCCATTTACCCCCGGGCTTAGGGACCGATACAACATTCGTCAGTCATGTCGGGAATTGGACTTCTCTAATATGCCCCGCCTTTAACAACTTTGTCACATCCTCTCTGATTATCCGGTCTTACTCTGGAGCAAAGTGTCTTCATCTCTGTTTTACCGATCGAGCTCCTGGAGTGATGTGTAATCAGTGTGTGGCCAAGGCAGGAGGAACTCCTTTGATTTCTTTGGTGACCCACGCGAACACATCCTGATGATCCACCAGACAACTGATCGACCGACTTCTGAGTTCTGGCCTAAGATCTACAGCAATTCTTGTGATTCCTCCAGTTTGTTGGAGATGAAACTGTATTTCCTCACTCTTGACCTCCCTGCGCTCCTCCTTGGCCCCTTCTCCTGCCCGGGGATCAGCCAAATCAATCTACAAGATTTTGTGAGTCTTCAAGTTCTTGCGAGATTTTGTCCTAACTTCCCTATTGTAAAATCGATCTGTGGGTATGAGCCTTCCTTGCTCGATGGCAATCTCCCCCGGTCGGGCCTCCTGAGATCACTCCCACATGGCCCGACGGAGGTCCTCGAGTCGGAGCCTTGCCTTTCTCGGGATCTCATTCCGGGGAGACAGACCGGTAGGTACCATCTCCCGGCTTCTTCCTCTCGAGGGCGACCGGGACCGACACCTAGATCTATCCTTCCTCCGTTGTCATCGATGAGGAGAAGGGCTTCGACAAGAAGACCTTCATCGATATCCCGAATTGCTCAACTTTTTGCGTTGCTTAGCATTTGCATCCTTGAATCTTCTCTTTCTCATAGTGTAACATTCCTCCGTTGAGTGGGTGATACTACCATGAAAGTCGCAGTACTTCTCCTGCGGTTCGGGTCCTTTGGTGTCCACCGTTTCTACTAACTTCTTCTTTCCATTCCAGTAATCCTTATCGGAGCGAGGATCCTTCGCTCGGGCAGGAGCGGGTGGTTCTCTCCTCTCAGATCATACTAAGATTTGGAGAGGGATTCCAGCCAAATCCTTTCGACAGGCGTACTGCTGCACCTCCTCCATATTAACATGCTTGACTGACCGCCCCAATAAATCATCGATGTTGGCCGGTGGTTTCTTCACTAGCAATCGGAAGGAATCTCCTTCAGAAAGCCCCTGTGTGAAAGCACTGATAAGGATATCTGAGGTGGCACTCGGTACATCCTACATTGACCGCATAGCGCAGTGGATTAGCGCGTCTGACTTCGGATCAGAAGGTCGTGGGTTCAACTCCCACTGTGGTCGTCATTTTTGACTTTCCTCTTTTTTTTTTAGTTATACTATTAACATCACATCAAGGAGCACCATCTACTCTGCAAATTCACGATTTGAACAACGCAGAGTGCAGACCAATTAATTAAAGGAGCTCAATTTTTTTTAATCAACAGCTAACCTATCGCACACTTTATTCTCTTTATTATTATTTATTATTATTATATATTAGAGTATCGGATCAACCATTTGCATATATAAAATCTAATTTTTTAACATTTTAGATGTAAAATTATTAATTATATATTTATATTTAAGTAGTGATAATATTTTTTAATATATAACATTATTAAATTATTTAATCTTTTTTGAAATATTATTGAACTGATAGGATCGAGGTCGACGCTAGAGTGGGAAAATAACGTTTAAAAATTTTTATAAAAAAATGAGTAGATAAAAATTTAATTAATCAGAGTTAGTACAATGAAAATAATAAATTCACTTTGTCTAATTTTATCTAACAAGACAAAATTAATAATGATGATTAGTATGCAAATTGATCAACCCAACCAGAAGTATAGATATGTAGTAATTTTTTTTTAAAAATTATTCTTATTTTTAATTTCTCCTAGATGAAGACGAATGAAATACAAGTCACAGAGTGTCGCGGCACAAAAGACAAATGAGCACTCAGAGCACTAGAACATAACTAGATAATTAAGCAAGAGATGATTTGAAAGCTCTGTCTTGAAACTTCTTATATAGTCTCTCTTGGTTGCTTGGAGCCTTCCCGATTGCCTGTACAAGTGCTAACGTGACTGCAACTTCTATTCGTACAATAACATGAATGAAACTCTCCGGTCGCCTAGATAGGGGTCAAACTTCATCTTGACCATCTTGTTCGGATTGCTAATAATGTTGTCTCCTGGTCTACTAGAAACTTCTCCAAATGCACGTACGCTCCGGCCGCCTGAACCCTCTAAAATCTTTTCGTCAAGAGCTATCACTAGCCAGTCGCCTCTAGACTCCATCCTGTTGTATGGAACCGTTGAACATGTTTCCCTGCAGTTGTTACATGTAATCAGTATGATATGTAATATGAAGTTACTCGCACTTACTTGACTAGATTAACCTGCCTAGTTCGGATTTGCCAAGCAAATCAACCTCTAGCTGAATCTATACTCTTAGACTTGTGCCAAGCAATCAACCTCCAATTGATTTCATACACTTGGACTTTTATCAAGCAATTAACCTCCAGCTGATTCCACACACTTCACCTAGCATCCAATTAGGAATTTGTTTACCAAGCCTTAACCACTTTGACTTAATTTACCTAGTCTCCAGCTAGAAATTTGTCTCCTTGGTTTTAACTAAGACTTAGCTCGTGCCTGATTCCCAACCAAAACTTGGATGTCTAGATCCACTAGGACTTGATCACTGTCTAATTCACAACTAAGACTTTAGCATTTTTCAAGTATCCTATACTTGCAAACTAAACATAATTATTTTAAAAAATTGATTCTTATTTTTAATTTCTCCTAGGTGGAGAAATATTTATAGAAAAAGAATCTAAAAGTTAAGCACAATAAAAATTAAGGCAACACGAAAACAGTATGAAAATGTTAGTCTAGATGTTGCCAATCAGAAATGAAGTGCGAGTCACAACGTGTCGTAAACTAGAACAAAACTAGATAATTAAGCAAGGGATTATTTAAAAACTGTCTTGAAACTCCTTATATAGTAAGTACTCTCCCGGTTGCTTGGATCCTTCCTCATCGCTTGTACAAGTGCTAACGTGGTTGCAACTTCTATCCATAAAATAATATTAATGAAGCTCTTTGATCTCCGGTACACCCTCTGGTCACCTGCGTAGGGGTCAAACTTAATCTTGACAGCCTTGTTTAGATTGTTGATAAGGTTGTCTCTTGTTTTACTTGAACTTTCTCTAGTTGCCTGCACGCTCCGGTCTCCCATATATTCCGGTCTCCTCGACCCTCTGAAATCCATTTGTCGACAGTTATCACTAGCTAGTCACCCCTGGACTCCATTTGGTTGTCTGTAACCATCTAACATGACGGTGATCGAAGGTCGGCAAGAGGGGGTGAATTGCCCCTGATAATAGAAAACTCTATCTTTTGTTTCGTCTTAAACAAAGATGTTTGTTAGTTAACGCAAATAATAAATAACATTAAAAATATAGCAAACTTAAAAGAAAGAGGCAGTCGGAATTTTACTTGGTTTTCAACCAGGGAGGTTGTAATCCAAGGTAGAATATAGCTCGTATCTCCTGAATAGACTCCTTCGGGCGGAGAAGCCTCTTACACAAGAAAAAACTCAGAAAAGGAAATGAAAACTATACAGAACTTGTTTTCTAATGCTTGATATGAATGAGTGAATTGAAACTGAGCTCTAGGGGCCTATTTATAGCCCCGGACAAACTTATCCATTTGCTGACGTGACAATACTGGGGCACCTGAGTGCTCCAGGGTGCCTGATACGTGGCTTGAGAGTTTCCGCAGTGCAACGATCGCAAATGACTAGCTTTGTTGATAGAATAGCCTCTTGGGCGACTGTATGCACAAGGGCGCTTGAGTGCTTGGGCGCCCGAGACTGGTTTAGGTCGCAGTTGTTGACCAGTCTTCAACGCGATTTCTGGTATTCTTAGGTGATTTCTGGCCAACCGGAGTTAGACTTACCCGAACTCGACTTCAGCCTTTCACCCCTCGAGCGTCCTTCCTTCCGGCTTCTTGTCCCTCGGACGTCGCACACGTCCTTCTCGGTCCACCGGTGTACTCTTCCACAACTTCTGCCTCCCTCGATGCACCGAGCCCATCGGCTCACTTCCCCGTGCAATCCTTCTCGTCCACTACGTCTTACGCTCGACTTCCTCCTCTCCTAAGTTCCTGCACACTTAGACAGAGGGATTAAGAACACCATGACCTAAATTAAATCGGTTGACCACATTAAAATCAACCTGGGATACTTATAATCTCTCCCTTTTTGATATGCATCAACCCGAGTTAAGTTAGGGAAAACAAACATAAACAAAATATGAATTAATATATAACAATGTAAGCACTTAAATTTTTTTTTTTTTGAAAAATTAGTATCTACCCCTTAACTTAATATTCTCCCCCTTTGTTTAGATCAAAAAAGAACTTAGAAGGTTAAGGAAAAAATATTAAAATTTTAACATAATAAATAGTGTCCAGAAAATCTAAGTTTTCAAAAATTTTCTTAATTTTTTTTTCAAAATGTTAAGTCTAATTTTGAAAATAATTTGTAAAAATTTATTTTTATTAAAAAATTTATCAAATTTTTATAAAAGTTAAAATTTCAAAGAATTATTTTCAAAAAAAATTTGTTAAAGTGAAAATAATTTTCTAAATTTTTTAAACTTGAAAACATTTTCAAACAGAAAATCATGTTAAATTTTTATTTGTATAAAAGTTTCTATAAATGGAACAAGGCAAACTTAAAAAAAAATTAAAGTTATCAAAAAATATTTAACAAGATAAGACATTAATTACAAAATTAATTTAAATCTCTATTTAAAAAAAAAACAATCAGTTTAAGACGTATTTAGGAACCCAATATAAATTTTTATGAACATGGTTTATCAAAAACTTAGATGAATATATGATTTAGGAATTTTTACAATTTTACCCCTGTGAAATCTAAAATATCAATTAAGTTTATCATAATATCTAAATTTTGAATTTCTAGAACAGTTTGAATATGCATAGTTATTTTGCAGTTTCTCAATTTGAACTTTCAAATTTTTATTTTCACATTTTAACTTATCATATATTTCCAATGGGCATGATGAAGATAATTTTTTTTTAATTCTATATTTTTATTTTTTAGTTTACACATGGATTTTATCATTTGGTTAATATCAGAATATAGTTGGTTAGGAGGTAGAAGACATACCTCACTTACCATATCGTTTCTGAAATTCGAAGCTCCCCCTTCATCACTACTTGTTGGTGCAGTTTGCACTAACGGTCAAACTCGGGTTTTGATGTATGACAAAGTGGTTAAAGTTAGGGTTGTTAGTGTTTAACCTCTTTACTAAGTGTGCAGGGATGAAAGACTTAGAACCAGATACCAGGCTGAAGTCCAGGATGGTTGAGTCCTGGCGGGAAGTCCAGTTGGGTCCGCGGGACCTGACAACTGGCTGAAGACCAAGTTGGTTGAGACTTGGCAGGAAGACCAAGGTGGTTGAGTCTTGGCAGGAAGTCCTGGTGGGTCAAGAAGTCAAGTAGAGCTGCACAAGGTAAATGAGGTAAGTCACTGGAGGAACGAACCAGTGAGGACGCGTTCCCGGTCGAGGGAACAGTAGGCGTCGGTTCGACCTAGGGCTCCATTTCGGAGACCAAAGTCAGAACCAAGACAGCTAAGGCTGTACAATCTAACACTATGTGTTACTGTATTTTGGACTAACCCTGGATGCAGGACCAAAGGAAGGAGTATCTGCAGCTCAGAGAGCCTCAAGGGAGTGAGGCAGTAGCTGAGCAGGGCGCCCCGGATGTTCCGGGCGCCCCCAGAGTCAACCCAAAGTCAGTCGAGCAAACGCCCCGCGCGCTTCGGGCGCCCCGCGTGTTGCGGGCGCCCCCAGTGCCACCTCACTGCCAGCTGCCAAAGCTCGCCCTCGCGAGGCCAAGGAGATAGGCGTTGACCGGTCAATCCGGGCGCCCCGCGCGCTCCGGGCGCCCCAGTCAAAGATGATCCCGAAGAAACAGAGATCAGCCTTGACCAGAGGGCTCGCCGGATCGAAAGCCACGTGGGGGGGGGGGGGCGCCCCGAGCATCCCGGGCGCCCCCAGCCCTATATAAAGGGCCCTCGACCCTCTTCTTCATACACCCATTCTTCCAACGCCTCGAAGTTCTTCTACGCTCGCGCCTTGCTCCGGAATCGCTTAACTTCGAGCCGACGACGTCCCGCTGCCCCGAAAGAGTCGACCTACTCCGGACGTCGGTAAAAATAATTTAATTTTTAATATATATTTTATTGCTTGAAAGTGTGGGGTTGTCACACTTTCAATTCTTGTGTACTCGCCTACTCTATCGGGGTTTTCCGGTAGAGAGTTTTAGTGGATTGCCCAACGGAAAGGTCCGAGGGACCTGGGCCTTCGAGTAGGAGTCGCCGAAGGCTCCGAACGAAGTAAAAACTCGTTCGTGTTTTTGTGGTTGTTTTTTTTGTTTCTTTCATTTCCGCTGTGCACGCTTTTTAAAGCGCTCAAATTTCTTTAAAGTCACGTGATTCACCCCCCACTCACGTGCATCGATCCTACACTACTGTCCTCTTATTTGACTCCCCTTTCATCGATACTCTCATCTTCTTGGTATGAAGCCATCCGAGCAAGTCCAGTGTCTTCCTCGAGATCTGAGTCTTCCAATGAAGATTCGTCCCATGTCGCCTTTAAGTTGTAGCTTTTTGCCTTTGGTGCCCCTTTTTCCTTTGTTCTTCCCTTTAGGACAGTTTTCCTTCACATGCCCTTCTTCGTTATAGTTATAGCAGTGGATTTTCCTTTACTTCTTACCCTACACCTTATTCAATTTTTTAGTTTTAAACTATTTAGACAACTTTCTTACCATCTACGCTGCATTTTCTGAAGATTCTTCCTCATGTTGGATCCTTCTCGTGCTTAGCGCGATATTGTCTATTTTTCTTACATTTCCTGCACATCGAGACTCGTGAAATTCTAAAGTACAAAATATCTTTTCTAGAGTACTTACCTCTAAGTTCTGGGTGAATAATAAATAACTTTTCTACGGTTAGCAGATGAAATTCTGTTTTCCTGTTTGCTACGAAGTCCGTCTGTTCCTTCTTTGTCCAAAGGATTTCGTCTTTGGGTTTGTCATCGTCGTCTTTGGGAACTGCAAGACTATTTTTCATGATTAACAACAAATCAAAATCTATTTTGAAAAATACCTACATCTTGCGTTTCCAATTCGCAAACTCCCCCTCGAAGATTGGTGGATAGATGACTGGTCCGACCATTTTGTAGATTGCTTCAGACAACGGTTAGTCCTTTTGGAGCGTCCTTGTTTTTATATCAATTGATGGTGATTGAAGGTCAACAAGAGGGGGGTGAATTTCCCCTGAAAATAGAAAACTCTATCTTTTGTTTCGTCTTAAACAAAGTGTTGGTGCAGAATGCACCTAAGTCAAACCCGTGTTTTGATAATGGCAACATAGGTCAAAAGTTAAGTCTTTCTTGTTTTCTAACAAGTTAATCTAGTGTGCAGGAAAAGCCCTAGCGAAGGACTGCTAGGCACTGGCAAAGGAATGCCAGGAAAGAAAGCCCTAGCAAAGGATTACTAGGCAACTGGCGAAGGACTGCCAGTATCAAGCCTTAGCGAAGGACTGCTAGGCTCCAGGCGAAGGACAACCTGGGACTGAAGCCCTAGCGAAGGACTGCTAGGCAACTGGCAAAGGACTGCCAGTTTACAAGACCTGACAAAGAACCGTCAGACAAAAGTCCAACCAGAGGAACGGTTGGCATCAGGTAAATTCTCCCGAGAGGAGTAGGTGAGGACGCGTTCCCCGTTGAGGGAACAGTAGGCGTCGGTTCGACCTAGGGCTCCATTTTGGAGACCAAAGTCAGAACCAAGACAGCTAAGGCTGTATAAACAAATACTTTATTGCTTTATTGTGTTTTGGACTAACCCTGGATGTAGGACCAAAGGAAGGAGTGTCTGCAGCTCAGATAGCCTCAAAGGAATGAGGTAGTAGCTGAGTAGGGCGCCCGGAGTGTCCCGGGCGCCCCCAAGGGCCATACAAAACAAGTAAAGAAAAAAAAAGAGTTCGAATACATGCTGGGCCGGGCGCCCCCGTGCTCCCGGGCGCCCCCATGCGCATGCATCGATCCAGAAGCCAAGCGAAGCCAAAGGATAGAGTTTGACCTGGTCAATCCGGGCGCCCCGAGCACTGCGGGCGCCCCGGTCAAAGCGGATCCAGAGGATAGACGCTAACCGAGAGCTCTGCGAATCAAAAGCCACGTGGGGGGCGCCCCCGACATCCCGGGCGCCCCCAGGCCCTATATAAGGGACCCTCGACCAAGGCTTCAAGACACCAATTCACTCAACGCCTCAAAGCTCTTCTGCTCTCGCGCCTTGCTCCGGAAACTCTCCAACTCGAGCCGACGACGTCCCGCTGCTCTGAAAAAGTTAATCTACTCCGGACGTCGGTAAAAGAAGAGCGTTCTTTTTATTTACTGCACTTATCTTTGTAATTAAATTTTGTAAACCTTTTTGCGCCTATATAGAATTGCCCAAAGTAAACGGTCAACGACCGTGAGCCTTGGAGTAGGAGTCGACACAAGCTCCGAACCAAGTAAATCGACTGTGTCTTTGTGTCTTGTTGTTTAATTTCCGCTGCGTACCTGCTCTTACGAAAATCCGAAAGTTTACCGATATTCACCCCCCCCCTCTATCGGTTTTGTCGATCCAACACAAAGATGATTATTAGTTAACACAAATAATAAATAACATTAAAAATGTAGCAAACTGAAAAGAAAGAGGCAGTTGGAATTTTACTTGGTTTGCAACCAGGGAGGTTGCAAATCCAAAACAGAATATAGATTGTATCTCCTGAATGAACTGCTTCGGGTGGAGAAACCTCTTACATAAGAAAAAGCTCAGAAAAGGAAATTAAAACTATACAGAACTTGTTTTCTAATACTTGAGATGAATGAGTGAATTGAAACTGAGCTCTAGGAGCCTATTTATAGCCATGGACAAACTTATTCATTTGTTGACGTGGCAGTACTCGGGAGCCCGAGTGCTCCAGAGCGCCTTACAAGTGGCCTGAGAGTTATCCGCAGTGCAACGATCGCAAACGGCTAGCTTTGTTGATAAAATAGCCTCTCGGGCGTCTGTATGCACAGGGGCGCCCGAGTGCTCGGGTGCCCGAGACTGGTTTAGGTCAGCAGCTGCTGACCAATCTCCAGAGTGATTTCTGGTCTTCTTAGGTGATTTCTGGCCAACCAGAGTTAAGCTCACCCGAACCCGACCCTGGCCTTTCGCCCCTCGAGCGTCCTTCCTGTTGATGCAGTCTGACCCTGATTGTTGTTTTGGTGTTGACATCGATTTTAGTTTAAGTTAACGAGATGAGTCTAGTTTAAGTCCTAGTCGGGGACTGGGCATGACTCCCGGTGAGTGAGGCCGGGTGATTGAAACCCTGGCGAGTGAAGCCAGGTCCTAGCTTGGGAAGCTAGGTTGATTGAAACCCTGGTGAGTGAAGCCAGGTCCAAGCTTGGGAAGCTAGGTTGGATGAAATCCTGGTGAGTGAAGCCAGGTCCTAGCTTGGGATGCTAGGTTGAAACCCTAGTGAGTGAAGCCAGGTCCTAGCTTGGGAAGTTAGGTTGGATGAAACCCTGGTGAGTGAAGCTAGGTCCTAGCTTGGGAAGCTAGGATGGATGAAACCCTGGTGAGTGAAGCCAGTGTTGGATCGAGAATAACGATAGAGGGGGGGGGGTGAATATCGTAAAACATTTTCGGTTTGAAAAAGGGAATATGCAGCGGAAAAATTAAAAAGAATACAACACACGAACACCAAGATTTTACTTGGTTTAGAGTCGCGGTCGGCTCCTACTCCAAGGCCCACGGTCGTTGACCATTTACTGCGGGCAATTCTATATGCGGAAAATAGTTTACAGAAAGATGTTACAAGAGTAGTACAGTAAACTTAAAAAATAGCTCTTCGTTACCGACGTCCGGTGTGGATTGTATTTTGGAGCAGGGGGACGTTGTCGGCGCTTGTATCTCGAGTTGGGAGGTTTCCGAAGCAGAGCGCTGGAGTAGAAGAGCAAAATTGCGTTGGAAGAAGTTGTGTTGAAGCCTTGGGGGTCGAGGGCTTTATATAGTAGGTCTGGGGGCGCCCGGGACGTTGGGGGCGCCCTCCACGTGGCCTTTGATCCGCATCAATCTCGGTCAGCGTTTTATCCCTCCAAAATAGGGATCGAACCTCGACAGGGGCGCCCGGGAAGCAGGGGGCGCCCTGGTTGACTGTTTCAGCGGCCTTCTCGGCTGGATGAGGTTTATCTACTTCGCTGGCTTAAGCGCGGGGCGCCCTGGGCACTGGGGGCGCCCGGGACGTAGGGGGCGCCCGGGAGCATGGGGGCGCCCCGCCCAGTAAGCTACCGAAGCACTTCTTTGCTTCACTTATTTTGTATTGGCCTTGGGGGCGCCCGGGACACTGGGGGCGCCTTGCTCAGCTACTTGCCTCTCTCCTTTGGGCATTCTGAGCTGCAGACACACGTTCCTTCGGTCCTGCATCCAGGGTTAGTCCAAAACAATATGAAGCAATAGAGTATTAGGTTTATACAGCCTTAGCTATCTTGGTTCTGACTTTGGGTCTCCAAAATGGAACCCTAGGTCTAACCGACGCCTACTGTTCCCTCGACGGGGAACGCGTCCTCACCTACTCCTATCAGGAGAATTTACCTGATGCCAACCGACTCCTTCGGTTGGACTTTTGCCCAGCAGTCCTTCGCCAGGTGCCTAGCTGTCCTTCGCCAGGTCTTCAGTTCCAGGCAGTCCTTCGCCTGGTGCCCAGCAGTCCTTCGCTAGGTCTTCAGTTCGAGGTAGCCCTTCGCCTGGTGCCCAGCAGTCCTTCGCCAGGTCATCAGTTCCAGGCAGTCCTTCGCCTGGTGCCCAGCAGTCCTTCGCCTGGTCTTTAACTCCTAGCAACCCTTCACTAGGTGCCCAGCAGCCCTTCGCTGGGTCTTAGGGTTCTGATGCCTAGCAGTCCTTTGCTAGGTGCCTAGCAGTCCTTCGCTAGGACGTCAATCTGCACACTCAAGTAGTATGTTAGAAAAACAAGACATCTTAACTTTTGAACCCTTTGCCATTGATCAAAACACATGTTTGACTTGGGTGCTGTCTGCACCAACAATCTCCCCATTTTTGATTTATGACAACCCGATTCAAAAAGTTAAGTTAATCATAACAGATGAAGTGAATTTTTAGTTTCCTCCCCCTGGAAGGAATCTCCCCCTAGGTTTTTCAAAAGTTCGTGGGGTTAAAGATGGAATTAATTTTTCAAACGCTTAGAATAATTTTCAAAAGAACCATATTAAAAAATTGGTTGTGCACTTTTGAAGATTTACACTTAGAAACTTCAAGTTAGTAGAAAAGAACCATCTTCTAATGTTTTAAGTTCTTAGAACCATAGTTTAAGATAAGTACTTAGCAAAATTTACAACTGCTTAAGTTTTAAGTACCAGAAAACTTTTTTGAAAAATAGCTTGATTTTAAGTGTTTAAAAAGATTTTTGAAAATGACTTTAGTTTAAGTACTTTGAAAGCATCTTTAAGTTTAAGTACTAAAAAGGATTTGAAAGCAGCTTTGGTTTGAACACAGCTTTAAGTTTAAGTACTAAACAAAACTTTTTGAATAAAGGATAATTTTTTTCAAAATTTTGAACTTTGAAAAAAAAATTTTAACGCTTCTTTCTTTTTTATCTCTCCCCCTTTGCCATATATCAAAAAAACAAAGTAATATAGCAGAAAGAAAATAAATAAATTGCATAAATAAATTGTAAAAAGAGAATTAATGTGTTGTACTGAACCAATGCAAGATAAACCGAATCAAACCAATTTAATCATCTCTGTAGGGACCTGTCTAACCCAATTAGCTACTTACTAACTGTTATAAATAGTAGTTTTCGCTAGGGTTAGTCGAGTTAAGTGTTCTGTTCAAGTTAGATTTTCTAAACTTGACACTTAACTTGATTACTGTTTAAGTTGTATTTAGTGCCCCAATTACTGCAGATGCACTGACTTAAAGCATCTTGAATTAAGGCAAAGACCTAAGCATCTCAACCCATTCTAGTTTATCAATCAACAGTACCCTAAGGTGCTTGTGAGATGCTGACTTCTAAATCTATAGGTGCATGCAGTTCTAGGATATCATGCTGATGAGTCAGTGCGTATAGGAGGAAGGTGTGAAATGGTCGCATGGTAGCGACGTCTCTAGTGGATAATGGCAGAATGCATCGAACTATAACTCTATATAGAGCGTAGTCCTGGACTTGAAGGTCAACAGACTGAAATCGTCTGGCCAGGGGGGTTTCTAACATGCGTATAGAAGTAGGAATGTAGGGTATCTAGGGTGATGTGAGAGTAAGGAGCATCAAAGGGAGGCTCCCTAGGAGGGTAACAACAAAAGGTGGACTGTGAGGGTCGTAGTCCAAGAAATCGGTTGAGTAGTGTAGGTGTGATTGTCAGGGGAATCCCTTGGACAGTGGTGACGAACATAAGACCATCTTGTCTAATTATGTTATTATAGAATTCTGCACATAAGGATGTGTTAATTGGATGAGTGCAGAATACGAGATTGTCGAGTTGGTAAAAGTTTATAACATTCATTGCCAAGGGACAGGATTGGGTGAAGAATTGTCTATTTAAGTAGGTCATTTTTATAGGCTTGTATGTCGTTCGAGCAAACTTATTACAAAGTTCTAAAGTCGGGAACCTAGGATCGGGACTAGGTTCGGTACCGGGGTCTGCCTGGTTTGCTCGGCGTTTTCTAAGATAAGAAATATGCATTTAAAGAAAGGGATTTACGAAAAATAATTTTGAATACGTAAGTAAAAAGGAAAATTATATCGGGCAGCTCGGGGAGGCATTGTCGAGGATGAGAGCTCGAGAAGGTTGCAAGTTCACTTGGAAGGAAAGGAGTTGGAGAGAAGAAGAATTTTTGGGTGTGCAAAGAAGAATGGGGCATGGGGCCCTTTTATAAGCCTCGGCCGGGCGCCCTGGAGTGAGAGGACGCCCTAGACGGCGCCCATGAGGATCCGGGCGCCCTTGTCAATTCCTTTTGCAGCTTTTCGCCTTGAAGGAGATAGGCAGGACAAGGTGGGGGCGCCCGAGGGTTCACGGGCGCCCGGGATAGACCTGTTTGACCAGATTTGACTGGTTTAACCATGGTTTGACCACTTTGACCATGGTTTGGCTATTTTGATCATGGTTTGACTATTTTGATCATGGTTTGACTACTTTGACCATGGTTTGACTACTTTAACCATGGTTTGACTACTTTGACCATGGTTTGACTAGCGTTAAGTCAGTGCCGTTCTAAACTAAACGTTTGTATTTAAGCAAAAAAATACAGTTATTAAATGAATTTTGATTAAGTTAAGTTTGCCGTCTCACCCAATCTAGGGTTATCAATCACGTTAGCCTTACGGGTTTTGTGAGACAGGTTTTGGCAGTTAGAATTAATTTGAAAAATTATTTTTAAAAACATAATTTAATTTTGAAAACAGTTGATTTTGAGTTTGCTTAGAAAAATGTTTGAATATACAATCAACTGAAAATTTGTGTTAGATTCGAATTTGACAAAGAATAGTTTGAATTTGAATTTCAAAAATTGGTTTCCAGGTCTTGGCGAGACACTAGGCCTTCTTTGGCCGTAGCCTTATTGGATCATCAACCCTTTTCTTGACAAAGCCTTTTAATGAAATTTCATTTTCAAAACTATTTCTTGAAAAGTTCTGGTCTAACTAGCTTGGGTCTTGGATCGGTAGCTTCGGCTAGTTTCACCAGTCTAAAGAGTCCAAGTAGAGAATACTTGACCTTATTAGAATTGGCTTCCCTAACGTACTATCATCTCACCGCCACCCAATACTATGTTGTTCAAATTTCAGTTAAGTTGGTTCAGTCCTTAAACTAACCATTCCTAAATCTAAACATGGTAAATTGCTGAAATTAAATAAACAAGCAATCATGCAATTTGCAAACAAAGATTGAATTTTATCTAACAATAAATATTGTTTTTAATTTGGCTCCCCCTGGACTAAAGCCACGATAATGGTTTGGCAAGATGTGAATCTTGTCCTTGGGGATCCAATATTGATTTGATCCAGTTTGTTTGTTCAGGCACAGTTTGGGTACCCATGCCTGAACTTTAGGTCTGGACTGGTTCAGTACAGCATAGTAGGATCTTTGTCTAGATTTGGTTCTATAGCCTAGTCTGGATCGATTTAGAACTGACTTCTGTTTTTCAAGAATCATGTCAAGACTCTTGGAACCAGAAGTGAATCGTTCTAAAGCTGATCTAAGGTCCTTAACTTGAGTTTTCAAGGAGGAGTTCTCTTTCTCAAGTTTTTCAACTTGAGTAGAGGTTCCTTCTTGAACCTTCTCAGTTAAGGATCGAGAGTCAGCTCTCTCTTTCTGGAGTTTCACTTCCTATCGGAGAGATTCAACTCGGAGTTTAGCTTTTGCCAAATCTCGAGATAGATAGGAAATTAACTCATTTAATTGAATTCTTGAAAATCGACTTACAGTTATTTCGCCGTCCTCTGAGAATGTAAGTTTGCCGTCGTTTGGCTCTGACTCTGACTCGGTTTTGATTTCTTCTGAGGCAGTTAGGGCTAGCAGGTTCGACTGTGGGACCTCTTCTTCTTCTTCGAAGGAGGACTCGTCCCAGGTTGCCTGAAGTGCCTTCTTCCTTCTAGTCGTCTTGGTCTCCTTTAGGTTCAGATACTCCGTCTTGTAGTGACCCTTCTTCTTGCACTCGTAGCAGGTCACGTTTGGTTTGTTCTTGTCATTTGAGGGTTCAGTCGGTTCTTCCTTTCTTCGGCTGGCTTTTCTTCTGTTGGTCTGGTTCTTCAGTTCTTTGTAGTAGTCTTGGGCTAGCCGAACCAGCTTCGGTCGATTTCCCTCGGTGTCTTCTGAGTCTGAGTCTGAATCAGACTCAGGTGCAGGTTGAGGATTTTTCTTGGTTGTCTTTCCAGCTTTACCTGTAAGAAAAGCGATGCCTTTCTCGGCCAGATTGCAGTTAGTCTGCTCATGTAACTCTAATTCTGAAAATAGTTCATCTAACTTTATTTTTGAAAGGTCCCTTGAAACCTTGTATGCATCTACCATAGATGCCCACAAGGTGTTTCTCGGGAAAGCGTTGAGAGCGTACCTTATCAAGTCACGGTTTTCTACCTTGTGACCGATTGTGAGTAGTTCGTTCATTAACTCTTGAATTCTGGCATGGAGCTGGGCTGCTGTTTCATTGTCATTCATCTTGATCGTGTACAGCTTGTTCAGGAGGATATCTCTCTTGCTGATTCGAGTGCCGGAAGTTCTTTCGTGCAGCTCGATCAGCTTGCCCCACAGCTCCTTGGCACTGTTAAATGGTCCTACCCGATTCAACTCTTCCTTGGTCAGGCCGCATTGAAGGGTTTGGGTCGCTTTCGCATCAGCTTCAATTCTTCTTTTCAGAGCGGTATCCCACTCAGTGTACGGTTGTGGTACTCCTTCAGCGTTCTTTGGAATCTCCAGTCCATACTAGATGATTATCCACATGTCCACCTGAGTTTTCAGGTGGACCTCCATTCGACTATTCCAGTAGGAAAAGTCTTCTCCACTGAAAAGTGGAGGTCTGGTTGTGCTGAATCCTTCTTGCATGACCATTTAACTAAACTAAAAAAAAGAAAAGAGATATCCCAAGACTTGGTCTTGGATTAGTAGTGCGGGAAGTAAAAGAAAAATATTTGTCGAGGGGTGTTGCACCAACCTCGATTAACGAAAAAAATTTCGAACGAAAAAAAAAAATAAAAATATTTAAAAAAAATCCGAAAAATTCTCAAATTTGAGCTTCCCCGCTCTGATACCACTTGATGGATGGAGAATAACGATAGAGGTGGGGTGAATATCGTAAACGTTTTCGGTTTGAAAAAGAATATGCAGCGGAAAAATTAAAAACAAAACAGGACCACGAACACCAAGATTTTACTTGGTTCGGAGTCGCGGTCGGCTCCTACTCCAAGGCCCCACGGTCGTTAACCGTTTACTGCGGGCAATTCTATATGCGCAAAAAGTTTACAGAAAGATGTTACAAGAGTAGTACAGTAAACATAAAAAATAGCTCTTCGTTACCGACATCCGGTGTGGATTCTATTTTGGAGCAGGGGGACATCGTCGGCGCTTGTATCTCGAGTTGGGAGGTTTCCGAAGCAGAGCCTGGAGCAGAAGAGCGAAATTGCGTTGGAAGAAGTTGTTTGAAGCCTTGGGGGTCGAGGCTTTATATAGTAGGTCTGGGGCGCCCAGGACGTTGGGGGCGCCTCCACGTGGCCTTCGATCCGCATCAGTCTCGGTCAGCGTTTTTATCCTCCAAAATAAGGATCGAACCTTGACGGGGGCGCCCGGGAAGCAGGGGGCGCCCTGGTTGACTGTTTCAGCGGCCTTCTCGGCTGATGAGGTTTATTTGCTTCGCTGGCTTAAGCGCGGGCACCCTGGGCACTGGGGGCGCCCGGACGCAGGGGCGCCCGGGACGCAGGGGCGCCCGGGAGCATGGGGGCGCCCCCCCAGTAAGCTACCGAAGCACTTCTTTGCTTCACTTGTTTTGTATTGGCCTTGGGGCGCCCGGGACACTGGGGCGCCCTGCTCAGCTACTTGCCTCTCTCCTTTGGGCATTCTGAGCTAGACACACGTTCCTTCGGTCCTGCATCCAGGGTTAGTCCAAAACAATATGAAGCAATAGAGTATTAGGTTTATACAGCCTTAGCTGTCTTGGTTCTGACTTTGGGTCTCCAAAATGGAACCCTAGGTCGAACCGACGCCTACTGTTCCCTCGACGGGGATCACGTCCTCACCTACTCCTCTCAGGAGAATTTACCTGATGCCAACGGCTCTCCGGTTGGACTTTTGCCCAGCAGTCCTTCGCCAGGTGCCTAGCTGTCCTTCGCTAGGTCTTCAGTTCCAGGCAGTCCTTCGCCTGGTGCCCAGCAGTCCTTCGCCAGGTCTTCAGTTCCAGGCAGTCCTTCGCCTGGTGCCCAGCAGTCCTTCGCAGGTCTTTAACTCCTAGCAGCCCTTCGCTAGGTGCCAGCAGCCCTTCGCTGGTCTTAGGGTTCTGATGCCTAGCAGTCCTTCTAGGTGCCAGCAGTCCTTCGCTAGGACTAATCTGCACACTCAAGTAGTATGTTAGAAAAACAAAACATCTTAACTTTTGAACCCTTTGCCATTGATCAAAACACAGGTTCGACTTGGGTGTGNNNNTGATAAAACACAGGTTCGACTTGGGTGTTGTCTGCACCAACACTTCCATTCGACTCTTCCAGTAGGAGAAGTCCTCCCCACTGAAGAGTGGTGGTCTGGCTGTACTAAATCCTTCTTGCATGGCCATTTAGAAATTTTTGAAATAAAATTAACAAAAAATTGTCCCAAGACTTGGTCTTGGATTAGCAGTGTGGGAAGAAGATATAAAAAAATTATCGAGTGGTGTTGCACCAACTTCGATTAACGATCAAAATTCGATCGAAAAAGAAATTAAAATTTTCGAAGAAAAATCTAAAAAATTCCCAAATTGGTGATTGCACCAAATTTGAGCTTCCCCGCTCTGATACTACTTGTTGGATCGAGAAACACGATAGAGGAGGGGGTGAATATCGTGAAAAAGTTTTGGATAAGATTGAGAGAAGTTACGCAGCGGAAATAAAAACAAACACACAAGAAGAACACAAGTACTTTTACTTGGTTCGGAGTCGCAGTCGGCTCCTTCTCCAAGGCCCACGGTCCTTGGACGTTTACTACGGGCAATTCTATATTTGCGCAAAATATTATAGAGTTTGATACAGAATTATTGCAGTAATTAACCAAGTATGTTTTTTGTTACCGACGCCCGGTGTAGATTGTACTTCGGAGCAGAGGGTCGTCGTCGGCGCTACAATCTCGAGATCGGAATTTGCCGGAGCGGAGCGCTTGAACGAGAAGCGTAGACGTGTTGGAAAGTTGATGTTTTGAAGCCTTGGGGTCGAGCCCCTTTTATAGTGCTCCTGGGGGCGCCATGGACATCGAGGGCCCCTGACACGTGCTTTCGGATCCGAGAAACCTCATCCGCAGCTCGGTCAGCGCTTATCCCTCCAGAATCGGCCTCGGAGCTGACGGGGGCGCCCGAGACGCTGGGGGCGCCCTGGTTGACATGGTCTGCTGGCTTCGTGCCTGATTTTGCTTCGATTCACTTTTTCCTTTGACTCAGGGCGCCCGAGACCTCCATGGCGCCCTGCTTACTGCAGTTTCGAAGCAACTCTTGCTTCCTTGTTTTGCCTTGACCTTAGAGGCGCCTGGGACCTCCAGGGCGCCCTGCCCAGCTGTCTGCCCCTCTCCTTTGGGGCGTTCTGAGCTGCAGAAACACATTCCTTCGGTCCTGCATTCAAGGTTAGTTCCAAAACAGCAACGCAAGAGTATTAGATAATTTTTTACAGCCGTAGCTGTCTTGGTTCTAACTTCGGGTCTCCCAAATGGAACCCTCGGTCGAACCGACGCCTACTGTTCCCTCGACGGGGAACGCGTCCTCACCTACTCCTCTCAGGAGAGTTTACCTTTTGCCAACCGGCTCCTCCGGTTGGACTTTTGCCCGATGCACCTGACCAGGTCTTCGTGCCCACCTTCCGAGAAGGTCTTCGGTGCCCAGCTCCTTGCCAGGGCTTCGTGCCTAGTCCTCGACCAGGACTTCGTGCCCACCTTCCAAGTAGGTCATCGGTGCCCAGCTCCTTGCCAGGGGCTTCGTGCCCAGTCCTCGACCAGGACTTCGTGCCTAGTGTACTTAGGACTTCTTTCCTGCACACTTAGTAAATGTATTAGATACAAATAACATCTTAACTTCTGAACCCTTTGCCATTATCAAAACCCAGGTTTGACTTAGCTGCTGCCTGCACCAATAGATAGTATGTTAGGGAAACCATTTTGGTGGAACTAGCCGAAGCTACCGATCCAAGACCCAAACTAGTTAGACCAAAATCTCTCAAGAAGTAACTTGAAGATAAATTTTTAATAAAAAGCTTTGTCAATGAAAGGGTTGATGATCCAATAAGGCTACGGCCAAAGAAGGCCTAGTACCTCACCAAGACTTGGAAGCCAATCATTGAAAATCAAATTCACTTTACTATTGTCAGATTTGAATCTAACATAAATTTCAATTAATCTTAGATTCAACCACTTTTCAAAATAAACTTAAAACTTAATTAATTTTTTTTCAAAATTAATTTAAACTTTTTAAAATTAACCATGATTTCAAATTAAAATCTTCATTCTATTAAAACTCGTCTCAAAAAATTTATAAGGTTAACATGCTTGATCACGTAGAACTGGGTGAGACGTCTAGGATCTTATAGTATTTTAAAAAACTCGAACTATTGTCAAAATGTATTCAAAATCAACTCTAATTTTATGTCAGTTTGAATATAAGCTTGATTGGTTGAGTCAACTGAGTCAAACCTAGTCAACACAGTTAACCGAGATCAACAGTCAAACTGGTCAATAGTCAAACCCTAGTCAACACGGGCGCCCGTGACCTGTCGGGCGCCCCAGACTTTATCTTCGACCAAGACAGCCAAAGTTGTCAACCCCGACACACCTGACCCGGGCGCCCGTTGTAACGCCCGCCCCTTACCGTTAAGGCGACGTGTTACCCTTTTTTCCTACTTAACTTAACTTACGTATATTATTGCATATGAATCTAAAGCATTGCAGCGGAAATAAAACATAACTATAACACATGCAACAAGAAGGGGTATGAAGATCACATAGTATCTAGTAGCATCCATGCATTAAATAAACTCCTAAAGAGCTAACAAGTATCAAGTATAAGGTAGTAAAACATGTTTTCTTAGAAAGATAAGTGCTAAGTCTATAATGGCACTAAATGGATCGATCAGCCAAGTCACCACCACACACATGAGCCCTTCCTGCTACTTCCCTTCCTTTAGAAATTTCTATGTTGATCTGCAACATAAGCAATCAACTATAAGTACGAAACTTAGTAAGCTCTTTCCTACTCACTAAATCCACATGTCACGTTTATTTGAAAGACATATAACATCTCATGTATAGCATAAAACTCATAAGGCACATAAGGTACATGAATGCATACAAACATAAAACATATGCATTGCAAAAACATTAGGATGCTCTTTAGAAAACATAATAAGTAATACTTTAACATAAGCATACATCATCTTTATAGGGGTCCCCGGCTTGTACCCATTCTTTCTTTGCGTGCATCCCTAAATAGATGCGAGGTAGCTAGTCTCAACCTACTAGGGTTACTAGGCCTACTATCTTTCAACCTAGGGACAGCTTCGGTAGTCCAGAACCGTGAATCTTTTTCAAGATCCGGTACAAGCCATACTTTAAAGTAAAATACATACATGCATTCTTTCCTTTTTCTTTCTTTCATAATGAATGTACTATAGACATTCAATCATTCATGAGTGTAGGCACACTTTCATGGCACAATCATTCACATAAATAGCATGACAATGTAGGATCTTTCTTTAAAAACATGCAAGTGAAGCAAACATCATGCTAGTCTTATCAACACATCATTCATGTAACATATTTGTCTTAATCAAGGCAAAACATTGGTTTTAGCTTTCTTTTCCTATCTTAATACATGCTGGTCGAAACTTCATAGGTAGGGTTTCATAGCATAAATTCCTATAACATTGAAATAAGTGCACACTTCACACAAGAGATTATTTACAAGTACAAGGGTAGTCTAAACTTCACTAAACATTAGTTTAGGCACATGATTGTAGTTTGAACCTATTTTAGTCCTCATTCTAGATGCTGGCCGAAATTCATAGTTAGGGTATTATAGCATAAAAATTCATGTAACATGGAAACAATTACATAAGAGATCATTTACAAGTACAAGGGTAGTCTAGACTTCACTAAACATTAGTTTAGGTACACGATTTATAGTTTGGACCTATTTTAGCCCTCTACCTAGTTGTTGGCTGAAACTCACAGATTTAATAAGGCATAGATTCCACAATTTTCTTGACATAAAACATTACATAAGCAAGGGAAAATTCACATAGAATCAAACCCTAGTCCATACACATGCATCTACCCATCTCCATCACTTGGCCGAGAGGTTCTAAGTCCTTTACATCATGAAAGGCACTCAAACATCATGTATTCATCATTCATCTACTATAAGAAGGTATCAATAAGCATGTAGAATCATCATCTAAACTTAAACATAACAAAAGAGGAGAAAACCTTCCTTGACCGTAAAATACAACATGGCGTTTCTTCCATTTTTCCGCACAACATCACAAGCAAACATAAGGGATCATAAATACACATTCAAGGCTATTATGTTGCAGGTGAGGGAGTCTTACCTCTTGCACTAAAAAAATTCAAAAAGGTGTTCTAGACTTTGGAGAAGAAAGGGTTCTTAGGCTTGGTACTCCTCTTGTTCTTCTCCTTTTCTTCTTCCGGTTTGTGGGGCTCGGTTTTGGGCGCAAGGAGACCCTAGGTCTCGATGAGGGAGAGGAAGAAGAGGGAAGGCTTGGTGAGAAGAGAGGGGAGGGCTTGTGGCCGAAAATGCCTTGGGCATTTCTCTCCCCATGCTCTTTTATAGGGAGTGAAAAGGTAACCACCTCTTTCAATGGTGCCTCTTCATTTTCATGTGTCTCTTCACTTATCTTCTATTCATCTACGATTTCCCATCTCCTCCTAATAGCACTCCCCTACTGGGTGAATTGGTTACATATGCATTCTTAAGACTTGGCTTTTCTTTGAGGTCCAAGGTTCAATCCTTGGCACCTCCTCTTCTTTTTGCTTTCTCTTCCTTTTATTATTTTTTTCCAAGCCCGCATAACCAAAGCCCACCTAGAGAATGCTACTTATTTAATTTATACACATGCATACGTATATCATTATTCATTCATACATGTGTAGGATACTTAAGCATAACATTAAATATAATACCTAAGCATAATTATCACACATCCACTACGTGTCAAGATAATGTCTAACATTTCTTTATTCACAACTTTTCCCCCTAAATTCATTATATTATTCTTGGCCACATGTTCCATTAAAACTACGCTAGAGCGAAAAATTTGGGGCATTACACCCGTGACCTATCGGGTGCCTATAGCTTTGTCTTCATCCAAGGTAGTCAAGCCTGCCAAAAGCAGACTACTGACTCAAGCACCCGTGACGTTACGAGCGCACAAAGGAACTCAGGAGCCTAACCCCTCACAGGCGCCCGGGTAACCCTATATAAAGTCCTCAATCCCTCTTCATCTCCCACACCAAACGAAATCCTCCTTCATTCTTCTTCTTCCCAAGGCGCTCGAACGCTCCCTCCTTGTCTTCGAACATTCCGCTTCGACAATGCCTCCCCAGTACTATTTTAATTATGCATTTAAAATTAATATTTCTATTATAGCACTTAGTAAATGCATAATTTTCTTTATCTATTTAGAAAACGTCGCGTCATTCAACCTAACCCCGTGGCCGAACCTAGCCCCGACCCAAGGTTCCCCAACTTGGAATTGTTTAACAAATTTGCCCAAACTACCTACAAGCCTATAAAGACTAGCTTCCTAAATAGGCAATTCTTTACCCAATCTTGCCCCTTAGCTATGGATGCGATCAACTTCTATCAACTAGAGCATCTCATCTTCTGCACACATCCAGTAAATTCGACATTGTGTGCCGAATTTTACAATAACCTAGTCAAAATTGATGATCTGCTCTACTCTACCACCGTACAAGGCACTCCTCTTACTATTTCTCCAACATTGTTTAATCGATTTCTCAGACTGCGACAGTCACAATCAACCTTTTACTGCTATCCTCCGACCGACCCTTGATAACTATCATTTTTGTTGATTATTCTAGGCTCTAAAATCCAAGTTTGATCCACATTTTATATGCTTAAGTTTGCAATTGTATTAGGTTTCATGTATTCCCTCTATTTTGGCTTTTAATCCAAATCTTTGTATATTTGGGATATTTTTGGCACTAAATTTGAATATCATTTTGTAGGCTTCAAATGATCATGGACCTAGATCAAATCGGGTCAGACTTGAGTTAGCAGTGGATCCAGATCAAAGGGATCAAGCATCGGATTAATAGGAGCCGTCCATTCCAGAGAACGGCTAGATCTGAGCCGTCGGTCAACTTCTGGTCAATTTGAGTTCAAGATAGAATCAATCATGACCATAGATCAAGATCTGAAAATTTCAGCTAAATCAGAAGTAATCTGGCCGTTGGATCAAGCTCAAGATTTCTGGACCATCCATTCAAGAAAAGGGAAGATCTGGACCATCTGCCACTGATCTGGTTAATCCGAGCTAGGATCAGGTAGATCAGGACCATTGATTGGGATCTGTGAAGTTTGGTTCAGATCTGAAGAGATCCGACAGTTGGATGAAGCCAAATCGATCTCAGCCATTCGTTGTTAATTTCCTTTTGATGCTGTGAGCCCTGAACTCAATTGGCTTGGTTTGGCTGAACCAAGTGCTGAACTTAACTGCTGGGCTCTGGCTTGGCTGACCGAATCACTGAACCTGGACTGAACAGAGGCTGAACCCAAATGCTGAGCCAAATGCAGCAGAGGCTGGCTGAACCAAATTGCTAGGCTAGACCGGACAGTGACTGGACTGTACTCAAACTCTGGTTTGGCTGGGCTGAAGCTGGGTTAAACTCAGGGATGAGCTGTGAGCTTTGGGCTGAGCTGGGTTGAGAATGGATCGAACTCAAGCTAGGGTCCTCTGGATTAAAGAGGCTGACTCGACCGGTTCGCGAGGAATAAAAGGGGAAAACACGCGATCCCGACGGTATCAACTTCATCTTCTCCACGGAGAGGCAATCGGGGAGAGGCGATTGAGACGAGGGGATTCCTGTCTCAGATCATCTTCTTCACCTTCACCACCGGCGGTTCTCCTCCACCTTCATCGCCGCCGGCCGGTATTCCATCTCCACCTTTTCTCTTTCGGGGTTCGAAGAGAAGAGAGTAAGGGTTTCTCTTTCGGGGTTCGAAGAGGGCTTTCCACCGCACGCCATCGAACTTCATCGCCGCCGGCCGGACGAGCTAGGGCTCTAGGGGTTCCGAACCCTAGCCGAACGCGGCCGTCGCAGCATTCCAGCACCACCACAGCTAGGGCTCAGGGGTTCCGAACCCTAGCTGACTTCCTATCCAATCTCACCACCGGCAGCCGATTCCTCATTTCCAGCATAGATTCAATTTTCTTCAACAATTTCTTCACAGTTTTTATCTTCCAGCAGATTTTCTTCAGCAATTTCTTCACAGTTTTTATTTTCAGCAGATTTCATCTTCACAGCTTCAATTCCAGTAGTTCATCAGCATCCAGCAGCCAACAGATCCATTTCTTTACAGCAGTTGTTTTTCCTTCACAGCACTTCATCCGATCCGACAGCAGAACAATTTACAGCAGTTGTTTTTCCTTTACAGCACCTTCACAGCAGCAATTTCTCCATCACAACAATTCGGCAGCAGCTCCTTCATCCAGTTGATGGGTTTCTTTCCTCAGATTTGGTTGTTATGTATTGATTGTTGGATGTTTATGAGTTTTTGAAGTGAATGTTGTATTGGTAGAACTTCCCCAATTTAATTTGCACGCACTTGAAGCCATTTAGAACATGCTCAACTTGTGTTTGATTAAATGCCCCTTAGAACGATTACTGTCAATTGCAATGTTTCTTAGTTGCTTAACTTCTATTTGGATTGTTTTTCCAATTGCTTTAAGTTTTAGGTCTTTATTACATGCAAGTAAGTTAGGAGAGTAAATTTCTTTAATGCTATAGGTTTTTGTTCCATGTCTAGTTTCGTTGATGCTTAATTTTGATGGACTTATCCATTTGTTGCTACGGGTTCCGCACATCAAAACTTTAATGCTATAGGATTTTGAGACCCTCCCTTCGCTCCCCCCTATTCGCACATCAACCTAGACACTCTTTACTCCTACTTTTTTGGAGATGTGTGGTACCCGTTAGCATGGCGGTTTCAGTCCGTTGACCTCCGAGTCCAAGTTTATGCCCTCTACCGAGTTCTAGTTCATTGTGTTCTCCCACTCACCACCCGAGATGTCGCGACCATGCGACCTTTTCACACTTTTCTACTCTACGCCATGATCCATCAGTTAGATATAGACATAGGTCTCCACATATTGCACACCATCATTTACGCATCGAGCGTATCTACTCACGATCGAGTACGAATGCCCTACTGTCATATTATCACTGCCCTCCTTCACCACCATGGTCACGACATCACTACTGGCGAGATCATCTCGATGATTGAGTTTGATGAAATCTGGTTTAGAAACTTCTCTTTAGCTGGGATAGACATTTCGACCACGGGGGTCCTATCATGGAGACGAGAGAGGGCTCGACGGCAAGATGTCTCTGACGAGGAGGTGGAGGTAGGCGTTGTCGATCTCGCAGCCGAGATCAACGAGCACCTACAGGAGCCTCCTCCACTGACCACCGATCAGCGCATTACACTATTGCAAACGGAGATGCACAGCCTCAGGGAGGAGATGGAGGCCCTTCACGCAGAGTATATGGAGGCCCTACAAAATGAACACAATGTGAACGAGGGCTACCACACTGAATACTTGGACATTCTTCACACCGAACATCAGGCAAACGAAGCCCGTCACATTGAGCACATGGACACCCTCCGAGCCGATCGAGAGACAAACGACGCACGATACAATGAAATGATGTCCTTGTTTCGGTCTTACCAGCCTGACCCATTCGACCCTCCTGGCCCTTCTTCGTAGATCAAAGTGACATTTTCAGCTATCTCATTGTACTGTTGACTATTTGACTATCTCTACTGAGTAGGGTTGACTTGTGCTTGACTATGGTTTGACTTTGCTGGTCCTCCTGTTGACCAGATGACTCATGCATTTATCAGACTTACTTGTTGATTGCCTGTTTGATAAGTTATTAGTCTTCTGCCATTTTGCTTAGAATTCCAAGTCATATACCTCATAATTTAATATTATGCTTAGTAGAATAGGACTTCTCTACATGTTTGTTTTAATAAATTGCTTTATTTCTTATATGTTATTTAATCATTTTTGTCTTGAATTTTAAAAATGATTTTCCGACTTAGTTTTTTTCAAAAACTTACCCTCTTCAAAACTAGGGATTTTTCGCAAATGGACTTAGCTTAGGCCCTAACCCTAGAACTGCATGCTCCTATAGATCTAGAAGTCAGCATCTCACAAGCACATTAGGGTACTTTTGATTGACAACCTAGACTGGGTTGAGATGCTTAGGTCTATGCCTTGATTCAAGATACATTAAGTCAGTGTATCTGCAGTAATTGGGGCAATAAATATCAATTGAATAGCAATCAGGTTAAGTGTCAAGCTTAGAAAATTTAACTTGATCAGATCACTTAACTTGACTAACCCTAGCGAAAGCTACTATTTATGACAGTTAGTAAGTAGCTAACTGGGTTAGACATGACCCTAAAAAGAGGATTTAAATTGGTTGGGTCCAGCTTATGCGTAAAGTTTTTTTAGAGTTGGTTCAATACAGAACTTTACTTTATTTACTCTAATTTTTTTTTGCTATAATTTTTTTTTGATATATGGCAAAGGGGGAGAGAAAGGAAAGGAGAGAAAAAAAGTTTTTTTAATTTTAATTTTTTAAAATTTTTATCTCCTTTTTCAAAAAGTAAAGTAAATAAATGCTTAAAAATGGTTTCAAATCTAAGCATTTCAAAAATGAAACTTTTTCTATGTATGGAAAACTTATAAATCCTTTGGAAAATTTTCTTAAGTGCTTAACTTAAAAATCTTTGGAAAATTTTCTAAATGCTTAACATAAAAATCTTTTGAAAATTTCTAAGTGCTTAACTTAAATATCGTTTGGAAAATTTTGGTCAACTATTACCCAGATAGCTAGGAAGTGGGTAGACTTAGTCAATCTGTCAACTATTACCTAGATTGCATCATATCCATTCGTTGTTCTGGGTAGTCCCACTATAAAATCCATGGAAATATCTTTCCATTTTCATTCTGGAATCTGGATAGGCTGCAGAACTCCACCTGGTCTTTGATGTTCTGCCTTGACCCTTTGGCATGTCAGACAGGTACTGACATATCTGGCGATGTCTCTCTTCATCCCAGGCCACCAAAAACGTCCCCTGAGGTCTTGGTACATTTTGGTGGAACCAGGATGCATCGCATAAGGAGATCCATGTGCTTCCTCTAGGATCTTCCTTCGGAGCTCTTCTTGGTTTGGAACGCATAAGCGGTCACCGCAGTACAGTATCCCACTATCTGATAGGTGAAACTCCCCATTTTCTGATTCTCCTATCCCCTGCTTGATTTTCTGAAGGTCAGGATCTTGATCCTGTGCTGTCTGGATGTCTTCAAGCAGGGTTGACACTAATGTCAAAGTGGAGAGTTGCCCAACTATAACTTCCAGTCCGAACTCTGATATTTCCTTCCGAAGGGGCTGCGACATCGTAGACAAAGTTAGTAGGGTGGCACTAGATTTCCTGCTAAGTGTGTCTGCCACCTTATTAGTTTTGCCTGGATGGTAGAGGATGTCAATGTCATAATCCTTGACTAGCTCAAGCCATCTCCGTTGCCTCATGTTCAGATCCTTCTGAGTAAAGAAATACTTCAGACTCTGATGATCTGTGAAAATCCTACACTGAGCTCTGTATAAGTAATGCCTCCAGATCTTGAGAGCGAACACTACTGCAGCTAGCTCAAGGTCATGAGTAAGGTAGTTCTTTTCATAATCCTTGAGTTGTCTAGAGGCATAGGCGATAACATTGCCATTCTGCATCAGCACTGCTCCAAGTCCTAATTTAGAAGCATCACTATATATGTCAAAGTTGTCAGTGGTCTCTGGAAGAGTCAGGATGGGAGCACTAGTCAATCTTCTCTTTAATTCTGTAAAACTATTCTCGCAGTCCTCTGTCCACTGAAACTTTCTGTTCTTTCTGGTAAGAGCTGACAGTGGGGAGGCTATTCTGGAGAAATCCTCTACAAACTTCCTGTAGTAACCGGCTAGACCCAGAAAACTTCTGATCTCACTGGCATTCTTCGGTCTAACCCAGTTACTTACTGCTTCTATTTTGCTTGGGTTTACCATCACACCATCCTTGGAGATGATGTGACCCAGAAAAGACACCTGGTCGAGCCAAAACTCACACTTGGAGAATTTCGCATAGAGTTGGCTCCGCTGAAGAATTTCTAATACTGTTTTTAGGTGTTCTGCGTGTTCCTTCTGAGTCCTGGAATATATCAGAATGTCATCGATGAAGACGATAATAAACTTATCTAAATATTCTCGGAACCCTCTGTTCATGAGGTCCATAAAAGTCGCTGGAGCGTTCGTTACGCCAAAAGGCATAACTACAAACTCATAGTGTCCGTATCTTGTTCTGAAAGCTGTCTTGGGGATGTCACCTTCTTTAACTTTCACCTGGTGATAACCCGATCTCAAGTCTATTTTTGAGAACACTGCTGCTCCCTTTAGCTGATCGAACAAGTCGTCAATTCTTGGCAAGGGATACTTGTTCTTGATGGTGACTTGATTCAACGCCCGGTAATCTATACACATGCGCATGGACCCGTCTTTCTTCTTCACAAACAATACGAGAGCTCCCCAAGGTGAATGACTAGAGCGTATGAACCCCTTGTCGAGCAGCTCCTGTAGTTGCTCCTGCTAGAGCCATACGATATGGTGCTTTTGAAATGGGATTGGTATACTACAAGAAAATTACTTTTCCGCAGCGCGTTATTAACGGCACACATTAAAAACATGCTGTTAATAGTATTATTAACAGCATGCATATTGATGTGCGCTGTTAATACTATACATTTTTTAAAAAGAAGAAGCATCAACATCATACATTAAAAGCAAGCTGTTAATGCTATTATTAACAACATATTAATATACGCTGTGAATAAATAATAACAACGACAGTATACAAAAATTGGTACACTGCTAATACATCTATTTATTATACGTGATATGCTACAAATAAAATTACAAATAATCACTATTTCATTCCTTTTGTTTGCCGTGCCCTAGCCCTCACCGATGCAACTCCCAATCTTTTCCTCTTCCTCTCGCCCGATCGCCCTCACCCCACTCGCGATCGCCTTGTCGCGTCATCGTCAGGAGGCAGCACCACCGGCAGGAGTCTCACCTCCCTTTCTCTCGGATCGCCGACACCAAGATCCGCCGCTGGCCGAGCCAGCCTTGTGGCGAGATCTTTCCTTGGCTCATCCGGTCGTTTCCCCCGCCGGAGCTCGGGTGCCCTTGCTCACTACAGTCGGAGCGATGATAGGCCCGAATCTACTAGATTAAATTGTCACGAAAGTTGGGACCATCAAATTTAAATGTGTATGAATAACTGGAAACCCTTTTACAAGTAAAAGTATAAAAATGTAGCAAAGGGGCCACAGGTCGTATTTTTCTCGGGGCTAGTTATCGTGCTTGATTCAAACTTGTAGTTATGTGTCGTTTTTTTGGGTTTCAAATAAGTGATTAAATTTGGATAGCAATTGAAAATGAAAATGAAATGAAAATAAAGGGAAGTGAACAATGGAACTAAGCAAAGAGATGGCACTTGATACTTCCACCAATGGAAACCGAGTCAAGCTATAAGATGTAACCGAAGTTTGGAAAAGCAAGCCTAAATTCGAATGCACTATAAATTCTGATGCAATGAAATAGATGGTGTGATCGAAGTTATCTGAAGCAACTCAAGCTTCAAGCAATTTCTATTTATGCCTTTCGGAAATTAAACAAACTACCCATGTTAACTCAAACTCACCACAATTTTGGAAACCACAAATGCAAAGGAAATTCGAGATGAATGAATGCAACTTATTGATTTCAATTCAATCAGATGCCACAAAGAAACAAGATGAATTAAAATGCAAAAAGAGTTCAATTCGATTCAATTGGCACGCAAGACAACTTTTTGTGCCAAAAACTAAAACCAACTTTATAAAAATCAGTGAGTTTCGGTTCCATTTCCCAAGCTAGTTGGTTTCATTGGGAAACAAGGTATTAAGAGAGAACTGAGCAAGACTGAGGTGAAGAGTTAAAACTGAAATCAGAACTTAAAAGAAGCAAAATTTCAGAAATGAGGAAAACAGAATTTCAGATTGTATGTTCAGAGATTCAGCATATGGCTTGGGTGCAAATCACACAACAAACTCAATTTGATACTCTGATCGGAAGGACAAACAACTAAGCTGAAATATCTAATGTTTGACTAGCAAGAACTCAGCAAGTTTGCAGCTGAAATTTTCAGAAACAGATTTGGGTTTTTAAGGAATGAGATGGCACACAAACTAGAAATTGATGCACAGAACTTAAAGCAAATGCTATTCTAAACCAAACACACTATCTATCTAATACTAGAGCAGGAATTAACTGCTAAGAAACTCAGAAATCTGAGACAAAATCAGAAACCAAATGAAAGAAAACAAACAGAAGTAACTTGGCACGCAAACAACACTACTTGGCACGCTAGCAAATTAAACTGAATAAACTGAAATTTAACTAAGTTAATCACTAAACAAGTTCTTATATTACTCTACTTGCAGAATTGAAGCTAAATTATAGCTAACAACTTAGAATTCGAAAAATTCAGTAACTAAAACAGAATTTCCAAAACAAGCTTGCGGCAGAATTGAAAACTACATCTAAACAGAATTTAAACTGAGAAATCTACTCCTCGATTCCTTCCAGAGCTCATGTACTCCTTGGTCGTCAAGTAAGGGAGAGCCTCGGACCCGCAAGCTCAGCAAATCATGGGGAAAACTTCATCTGCGAATACAGCTCAGATTTGCCCATTTCTGAATTTTCCATACGGATTCTTCATTGCAGCTGTGTCTGCGTGCGTAGGTGGGTGGATGATGGTCCAAGCTACTCAGGGAACCCCTCTGGATAGCTCAGGTGGAAGGTATGAGAGCACAGCCGATCCGAAGGTGTAAATTGGACAGAGCTGTAGAAACCTCTCACAAGCTCTGTTCTTGGGCAATTCCGATCCGGAAACAAGACTGATGGCCTCCCCAATGACCTAGCACATGAATTCAGTAAGAAAATCGAGTGGTCGCGCCCACGGATTGAAGAAAACGTAAAGAAAAGTGAAGAACTCGATGAACTGGAGAAGATGGCGAAGACGCGACGAGGAGAAGCTGGGCTGCGTTTTTCCTTAAATAATAACCAATGAACGGCTGTGATTGATCGGATGAAATCCAACGGCAGATCTTGGTCTGATTTGAGCCAAACTTTTATGATGATGATCTGGGGTCAGGATCTGCCTTGTGGTAGCTCAGATCCTCCAGATATGCAACAGATGGTCCAGATCAACTCTATCTGTGAATGGACGCTCTAGAGCCCTCCTTGCTTGATCCAACGGTTGATTGAGCTCTGATTGGGATGAAACCTTCAGATCTTGATCATAGAGCTTGATCAACCCTAACCCTAGCTCGGATTGCTTCAGATCGTCCCGGATGGCTCAGATCTAGCCACTCTTGAATCGGACTGCCCGGATTAATCGTAGGCTTGATAATTCGATCTGGTTCACATCCGACTCAGGTTTGATCCAGTATGCCCTAGGTCCAGGATCCTTTCATGCCTACAAAAATATATCAGAAAATTAGTGGCCAAATAATCCAAAAATTGTGTAATTTTGCAATTAAGTCCAAAATAAGATAAAGTTCCAAAACCTAGGGTAAAATCATAATTAAGCAATAAAAACATGGATCAAACATGGATTTAAGCAATTAAAAAATCAATAAAATGGTGCTTATCAACTCCCCCACACTTAACCTTGAGCGTCTCGCGAAACAACTAAATATGTATCCCTTAGATTTTCTTAAGCATAATTAGAAGCAAATGAAAAGAAATTACCTAAGGTTGTCAATTCTCATAAATCTAAGCTCTATGGATTAGTATCTTGTCCTTAAATCAACAACTTAGCCTTTTCATCCATCATGAGTCATTGAGATGAATTTAAATCACTAGCCTTTCAAGGGAAGTTTTGGTGGCTCTCTCCTTAAATTCTAACTTGATGATGGAAATGGAGCTCACTCAAACACACATGCTTCTTACACTACCATAGGCTTGCTTATTATCTAATCTCCACCATTATTCATGATTAGGATCAACAACTATAAAAACAAATGAAAACATGGAAAATGGCAATAAATGGAATAAAAGTCAAGAAAATGGAAAAATTGATGGAGTGGGAGACTTGGTTGCTCAAAAATGTTTCCAATGTGCTTTGCCCCATCTTGACAGTCCTCTAATGATATCAAGAGTGTGGTGAAGTCAAATTTAAGTAATTGCCTTTGATTTGGATGAAAAACCCTTCCTTGGTTTCAATGTGCCATTTTCCACCTTGCGTGCCAAATTTGTTTCTTTCTTCTCTTTTCTGATTTTTCTCTTCTTCTTTTCTTTTCTCTGCTGAAATTAGAGTGAATGGTGGAACAAATCTTCAATTTGGATGAGAGAAACTTCAATGATTCCATGGTGCCGAAATTTCAAAGGTGTGCCACTTGCTTCTTTGTTTTCTTTTCTTTCAAACTGTCTGCTTCTTCTTTTTTTTTTCTTTTCTGCAATTGGTCTTTTAATGGAGCCTTTCAGATCTTGCAAAACTCCAATTTCTTCATATCAGCTGGCATCTAAAAGTAGTTGAGCACTTAAAGAATTCCACTCGAAAATTCTGCTCAATCAAGTTGAATTTAAGCCAACTTCATTCCATTTCCTGCTCTTCTTTATATTCTGATTTTTTTCTTTCTTTTCTGCACTGAAATTTACTCCCCAAGAAGTTGAATTCAGCTAGAAACATTTGGCCAATTCTGTTCAACTTCAGCTATGCCTTACTGAATTAAGAAAACCAAGTTCAGTTTTGTATTGATACAAAACTGTGCTAGGACTGCTTAAGTTTCAAATCTGCCCAGCTTCCTTGCATTTTTTCCTTTCTCTATTCTGAAGAGAACATCCACGCAGCCAGTTCAGAATTTGGCTTCAGCAAGTTCTTCATTCTATAATGCACAACCTTGTAAACCTAAATTTCAGCTCCTCTTGATACAAACTGTTTTTGGGATATCATCATTTAAGTCCTTGTAATTCAATTCTGAATTTTCCAATACATGTTCAACAACATTCTTTCAACAGAATTCAACATCTTAAAGCTTACTCCGAGTTCAGTTTTCATCATTTCAGTAGCTCCAAATCAACCTCGGCAGATTACAGCTCTCCATGCAATGCCATTCAGATTTTTCAGCTCATATTCAACTTTTGTTCACACATCTTGTTCAGCCCTTTCGAATACTGATTTTCCTAGCAAAGTATAGCTGCAAGTCCAAAGCAAACTGACCAAAAACAGCTGCAATTTCCTTTCCAACAAGGTAGCCGAAACATCCTCTATTAGCTGCAAATTTTCTGCATTGATCCCAGCTTCAAAAAGCTTCAATTCAGCCTCCATTCAACTTTTTCTCAGCTTCATTTTTAGACTTAACAGCTGGAGTTCAGCTTGTTTTAGCTGCAATTCAGATTTTACCACTCCCAATTCAGACCTTAGCAAAGTATTACTGATTGCATCATCCATTTGTGCTACAAACTCCATTAATTTCATATTTCTCTTCATGGCACAAATTTTCTTTTCCTTTCTCTGTTTTTGGCACAATATTCTGCATGGGATCAGATTTTGAGCAGCTTCCATCAGTGAACTCTATCAGATTGTTGCGGGCTTAGTTTCCACAATTCCAACTTCCAAGTTTTGATCCAAGTCAATTTCCCATCCAAAATAGCAAATTTTTGTTTTCTTTCTTCACCTTGGCACAAGCTTTTGCGTGCCAAACCTTTTTTTTTCTAATTGCACGCTATTTGGATCTTCAAAATATAATAAGGAATTGAGATTTCCAATTGCTTCCATCCTTAAACACTTCTTCCCACTTGATCTTGGTATCAATCCAACTTAGCACAAAATTTTTTTTTTCTTTTTGACATGAAATACATCCAAAACTTTAGTCACTCCCCCACACTTAAATCTTTGTCCGTCTCGGGCAAAATAACATTAGAAACAAATTAAACAACAAGTCCAAAGAAAAGTGAGGGTAAGCGTAGGAGATAAGCAAAGAAAAAGACAATAAACATGATTATTGCTAAAAATGATGTGGAAAGGGAAACAAATGGATTAGCTTCTATAGATGTGATCCAATCATTGAAATATGATTTTGAAAGAACCTAAGCAAGTTCTAGAGTTTAATAACATGTGTGTCACAAATATAAGGCTAATTCTCACTAAGTGCAAATGATTCATCTCAACTCCTCAATCAAGAATTTAAAACAAAGTAGTACTCAAGCATCCAAGATTTCATCCATTAGCTCAAATCCTAAGTTTTAACAACCAAATTTAACTTATTTTCAAAGAGATTCTAAAATGCTATGGAAGAACCTAGAGGGATACATTTATTCCTAGTCATGCAAGCAAAAGTGCTAAAAGAAATAACATGGTATTTACAATGTCTATTTATTCAATTTACTCTAGAAAACATAAAAGTGAAAAATGCGATAAAAGAAAATACAAGAAGAATCAAACTCCCCTTTATTCTGGTGGACGGAGCCTATCAAGCAGTAGCCTCCATCTGGGTAGTGGAGGAGTCTGGGTGGCTGGGAGAATTCGGACTCCCCCACACTTGAATTTCACAAAATTTTGTTCAGGTGGCCTCAGGCGATTTAGGTTCAGAATCCATTGAAGGAATGGAGGGCTATGGATTAAAGTAAGATCTTCTCCTCCTTCTTTATGCCTTTCAGAAGTCCTTCCAGGAGGCTGGAGTCTGTTCAGTTGGAGCACCCACTCCTGAAGTCTTCTGGACCCTGCAAAACAATGTAATACCTCCCTCAAGCGTGCAGGGTCAAAAAGAAATAAAATGATATAAGTCTCTGCATGAGATGTATCCAAAACTGCATCATGTTCAATTAAATCAATTCTGGGTGCCTCAATAAATTTTTCACAATTATTTCCTACGGCATTTGCATCCAAAAACTCATCACAAATAATAAAATCAATCCTTGGCACTTCAATAGAAATTTCACAATGATTTTCTACCAAGAATGTATCAAGCAATGTGTCACAGCCTAAGAAATCAACTTTAGGTGCCTCAATGAATTTTTCACAATTATTTTCAGCATAAGATATGTCAAAAGACTCATCACAATAATCAACAACACTAGGCACTTCTAAAAAATTTTCACACTCAGCATTAGCATCTGATGTAGTACAACATGCTTCATTTTCAACAAATTCTACACTAGGTACCTCTAGGGATTTTTCACAATTATTTTCTACAAGAGATGTATCCCTAAGTATATCACAAACAATAAAATTAGTTTGAGGTACCTCTATGCAGTTTTCAGAAAAATTTGGGGGAGTATTTACCTGATCATGCTGAAAAATACCTGGAGGTTCTACAAAAGTGGATGTAACTGTGGCCTCCTCCTGGTCAAGTTCATGCTCCTCTTCAGCCTCAGGCTCTGGTGGACACTCAACTGGAATAGGTGATCCTTGGGTGCTTGCTTCCACCATGCAAGTCCCTACACTTTCTGGTAATTGTGGTGGTCCCTGGGGCTTAGTGCAATCCCCTACACCTATGGAATCATATTCCTCAACCCTTCCTGTATCAACCAAATTAGAAAAATTAGGATCATTAACAACTAAATCATCACAAGATAAAAGTATAGAATGATCCTGTAAAGTTTCAAAATTTAATTCAAATCTATCACAAGCCCTGCTATCAATCTCCTCCAATGTCTCTAAATCAGTAGGAATGGGTGATTCTTGGGGCTTAGTGCAATCCCCACTCTCAATCCTATCCTCTGAATTTTCTGATGCATCAATCAATATAGGTGGTTCCTGGGGCTCTGTGCAATCCCCTGCACCTATAGAATCATCTGATTGTTCTAATCTTTGAGCTTGTATTTGATTCCATTGATCAACCAATTTTGCAAGGCGTCCTTCGATGTCTTGTTGTTGTTGTAACATTTGTTGCCACATCTCCATCATCCTTTGGTGTAGAGCCTCATCCCAATCAGGATCATCAAAGCCTCCTTGATTAAACTGCTGAAATGGGAGGGGCTGAAAATTCTGAGTGTCTTGCTGAAAATTCTGTCCTTGAAACTGGAAATCTTGCTGAAAATGTTGAAATTGTGGTTGAAAGGATGGTTGAACTTGCTGTGAATGGTAGCCCTGGAAATCTTGAATCTGAGGTTGAAATTGTGGTGGTGAACACTGCAATTGAGTGGGCTGGAAATTTGGTTGATTTTGCTGAAAATTTGGATCGCATGGCTGTGAATATTGAAAAGGTTGTTGAAAATTCTGTATAGGTTGAAATTCTTGCTGCCATGGCTGAGGTTGAAGCTGAAATTGATTATTTTGGGGCTGAAAACTTTCAAAAGGCTGCTGGAAATTTTGTGATTGCTGAAATTGTTGTAATGGTGGCTGAAATTGTTGAAATGGTTGCTCAAACTGGGGCTGAAAACTCTGGAATGGCGGTTGCCCATTCTGAAAATTCTGATTTGGTTGAAAATTTTGTTGAAATTGTTGACATTGTGGCTGAAAAAATTGATTTGGTTGCTGATTGAAAGGTTGGTTCTGCTGAAAATGTGGACACGACTGCTGATAAGTAGATGAAAACATTTTGAACCTGCAGCCCTGTCACAAATCAAACAAGAAAAATGGCAGTACCCGTATACAAAAGATAAAGCAAAATAAAATAGAACCCAATGATGTGTCAAAAAGCATACAAGCAAAAATCAAACAAATCAACTAGTTGCTTCCCCGGCAACGGCGCCAAAAATTTGATAGGCCCGAATCTACTAGATTAAATTGTCACGAAAGTTGGGACCATCAAATTTAAATGTGTATGAATAACTGGAAACCCTTTTACAAGCAAAAGTATAAAAATGTAGCAAAGGGGCCACAGGTCGTATTTTTCTCGGGGCTAGTTATCGTGCTTGATTCAAACTTGTAGTTATGTGTCGTTTTTTTGGGTTTCAAATAAGTGATTGAATTTGGATAGCAATTGAAAATGAAAATGAAATGAAAATAAAGGTAAGTGAACAATGGAACTAAGCAAAGAGATGGCACTTGATACTTCCACCAATGGAAACCGAGTCAAGCTATAAGATGTAACCGAAGTTTGGAAAAGCAAGCCTAAATTCGAATGCACTATAAATTTTGATGCAAAGAAATAGATGGTGTGATCGAAGTTATCTGAAGCAACTCAAGCTTCAAGCAATTTCTATTTATGCCTTTCGGAAATTAAACAAACTACCCATGTTAACTCAAACTCACCACAATTTTGGAAACCACAAATGCAAAGGAAATTCGAGATGAATGAATGCAACTTATTGATTTCAATTCAATCAGATGCCACAAAGAAACAAGATGAATTAAAATGCAAAAAGAGTTCAATTCGATTCAATTGGCACGCAAGGCAACTTTTTGTGCCAAAAACTAAAACCAACTTTATAAAAATCAGTGAGTTTCGGTTCCATTTCCCAAGCTAGTTGGTTTCATTGGGAAACAAGGTATTAAGAGAGAACTGAGCAAGACTGAGGTGAAGAGTTAAAACTGAAATTAGAACTTAAAAGAAGCAAAATTTCAGAAATGAGGAAAACAGAATTTCAGATTGTATGTTCAGAGATTCAGCGTATGGCTTGGGTGCAAAACACACAACAAACTCAATTTGATACTCTGATCGGAAGGACAAACAACTAAGCTGAAATATCTAATGTTTGACTAGCAAGAACTCAGCAAGTTTGCAGCTGAAATTTTCAGAAACAGATTTGGGTTTTTAAGGAATGAGATGGCACGCAAACTAGAAATTGATGCACAGAACTTAAAGCAAATGCTATTCTAAACCAAACACACTATCTATCTAATACTAGAGCAGGAATTAACTGCTAAGAAACTCAGAAATCTGAGACAAATTCAGAAACCAAATGAAAGAAAACAAATAGAAGTAACTTGGCACGCAAACAACACTACTTGGCACGCTAGCAAATTAAACTGAATAAACTGAAATTTAACTAAGTTAATCACTAAACAAGTTCCTATATTACTCTACTTGCAGAATTGAAGCTAAATTATAGCTAACAACTTAGAATTCGAAAAATTCAGTAACTAAAATAGAATTTCCAAAACAAGCTTGCGGCAGAATAGAAAACTACATCTAAACAGAAATTAAACTGAGAAATCTACTCCTCGATTCCTTCCAGAGCTCATGTACTCCTTGGTCGTCAAGCAAGGGAGAGCCTCGGACCCGCAAGCTCAGCAAATCATGGGGAAAACTTCATCTGCGATTGAATACAGCTCAGATTTGCCCATTTCTGAATTTTCCATACGGATTCTTCATTGCAGCTGTGTCTGCGTGCGTAGGTGGGTGGATGATGGTCCAAGCTACTCAGGGAACCCCTCTGGATAGCTCAGGTGGAAGGTATGAGAGCACAGCTGATCCGAAGGTGTAAATTGGACAGAGCTGTAGAAACCTCTCACAAGCTCTGTTCTTGGGCAATTCCGATCCGGAAACAAGACTGATGGCCTCCCCAATAACCTAGCACATGAATTCAGTAAGAAAATCGAGTGGTCGCGCCCACGGATTGAAGAAAACGCAAAGAAAAGTGAAGAACTCGATGAACTGGAGAAGACGGCGAAGACGCGACGAGGAGAAGCTGGGCTGCGTTTTTCCTTAAATAATAACCAATGGACGGCTGTGATTGATCGGATGAAATCCAACGGCAGATCTTGGTCTGATTTGAGCCAAACTTTTATGATGATGATCTGGGGTCAGGATCTGCCTTGTGGTAGCTCGGATCCTCCAGATATGCAACAGATGGTCCAGATCAACTCTATCTGTGAATGGACGCTCTAGAGCCCTCCTTGCTTGATCCAACGGTTGATTGAGCTCTGATTGGGATGAAACCTTCAGATCTTGATCATAGAGCTTGATCAACCCTAACCCTAGCTCGGATTGCTTCAGATCGTCCCGGATGGCTCAGATCTAGTCGCTCTTGAATTGGACGGCCCGGATTAATCGTAGGCTTGATAATTCGATCCGGTTCACATCCGACTCAGGTTTGACCCAGTATGCCCTAGGTCTAGGATCCTTTCATGCCTACAAAAATATATCAGAAAATTAGTGGCCAAATAATCCAAAAATTGTGTAATTTTGCAATTAAGTCCAAAATAAGATAAAGTTCCAAAACCTAGGGTAAAATCATAATTAAGCAATAAAAACATGGATCAAACATGAATTTAAGCAATTAAAATAATCAATAAAATGGTGCTTATCAAGCGACGACACCGCAGACGTCGCCTCCCTCCGTATCTGATGCCGCTACACTTCCAGGATTAGTTTACACCTCCATATCTTTTCTTGGCTATATGTAGATGACAGGTTTACGAAGATGATAACAATCACTTTAAGAATAAATTACAAATGAATTCCAGGATTAGTTTGCAGGAATAGCTCTTCCATTCTTGATGAATCTGTCTAACGCCATGAAATAGCTATTTCTGCTTCTCAAAGAAATACTAATTTCTACTATATTCATTCCCCAAGAATAACTATTCTATTGCTTCTCAAATCTAGTCAGTCAACCAGATTTATTTTGATGTTTTGAGCATTAGATAATTTATACCTTTTATAATATGTTGGTGATTTTTAGTAACCATTCCTAGAGATGTATCAGAGGACTTGTAGCTTGTTTCTTTTCTTGAGCCCTTCATTATTTTTTGCACTTATGGAGGAGTTGTCTGTTGGGATTCACTTGGTCTATTTTAATTGCCACTGCTAAGTAGATATGGTAGCCTGGAAGGTCCCATTTTTGTTAGCATAATTTGCATTTCACCGCTGCTTGATTATGTTGGCTGACTTTGATATTATTGATAAGTTATAGAATCTCATGTATCCAAATGGAATGAATTTGGCTTTCGATTTTGACTATGTTGGCTAATTCTAGCAGTGTTGACAAGTTAGGTAATCTCATAGATTCAATAATTTCTTGTTTCCTTTTGCTTATTGCATTATTTGAGGATGCTTTATTTTTCCTGCAGTTTTCTGAAGATTTTACAATAATGTTATTCCATTATGATGGCCGAACTTCTGAATGGGATGAATTTGAATGGTCAAAATGAGCTATTCATGTAAGTGTCAGGAAACAAACAAAATGGTAAGAGGATAATTCTTTGTTAATTTTTTATTTTGTTTTTTTTCATTACTAGAAAATTGGTGTCTTTATAGCATCTAATCAATTACTTCATAATTTAATCCTGTTATTATATGTTAGGTGGTATGCCAAAAGGTTTTTGCACCCTGATATTATGGCTCGATATGAGTACATATTCATATGGGATGAAGACCTTGGGGTCGAGCATTTTAATGCTGAATAGTAAGTAAGATTTGTTAACCACAACATTCATGAGAGGGTCATTTAATGATACTATTTTCATTTTAGGTATATTAAATTAGTCAAGAAGCATGGGCTAGAGATTTCATAGCCTGGTTTAGATCCTAACAATGGTCTAACTTGGCAAATGACAAAGAGAAGAGGTGATCGTGAAGTCCATAAGTAAGCTTTTTGAGTACCATTTAATGCAAAAATAATTGTCAAATTGTTGCCTGCCAGTTCAGAATTTCTTCCTCAATTGTTTTTTTATTCCAACCACTAATTAATGGGTGACCTACTGTTTTTCTCCATAGAGAAACAGAGGAAAGACCAGGCTGGTGTTCTGACCCCCTCTTGCCCCCATGTGCAGCGTATGCAATATTTTTTTATTGGTTAATGTATTTTAACCATTGTCTCTCAAATTTTATTTTTATTTTTCTGACCAGATTTGTAGAGATAATGGCAACTGTATTTTCTCAGGATGCATGAAGATGTGTTTTCTCAGGATGCATGGCGATGTATTTTCTCAGGATGCATGGCGATGTGATTTTTTTTTATTTTCTATGGTAACTATCCGCAGCGCGCATCCGCGTGCTGCAGAAAACCTCTTCCGTAGCGCGCATTCGTGCGCTGCGGAAAAGGCCTTCCGCAGCGCGCATCCACGCGCTATGGAAAAGGCCTTTCGCAGCGTACGGATGTGCGCTGTGGATAACTTATGACTTTCAACAGCTTTGAACTTTGCAGCATACAATGCGCGCTGCGGATAGCATAAATGTGCGCTACGAAAAGTCAAATTTGTTGTAGTGGTACCTGCATTGAGATCTATCTCAAACTCTATCTCCCTGTCTGGCACTAAGCCTGGTAACTCGTCAGGGAAGACTGCTGGGTAGTCACATACCGCTAGGACCTCTTCTAGCTTTTGGTCCTTCTCTTGTTCAGTATTGACTACATGTGCTAGAAATCCGGTACATCCTGAATCCAGCAGTTTCTGTGCTTTTAGAGCTGAGAGAAATTTCTTAGCCTTTCTCTTGGGTTCTCCGATGTATTCAAACTGCACTCCTTCTTCAGGTTGGAATATGACTTTCCTTTTACGGCATTCTATGGAGGCACCGTACTTGATTAGGAAGTCCATTCCAAAAATGACATCATAATCAGTCATATCCAGCACTATGAGATCACCATAAAGCTCTCTGCCTGCTATACTGATTGGCACTGCACGGAGCCAGTGCGTGGATGCCATAATCTCTCCTGAAGGTAGGGTGGTTAAGAACTGGCCACTGAGTACATCTGGAGGTATAGCTAACTTCTCTGCGAACGCCCTGGATATGAAAGAATGGGTTGCCCCAGTATCGAATAAGACAGTTGCATTTTGCTGTAAAATACATATCTGACCTGTCACAACTGTTGAGGCATTCGCTACATCCTCTCTGGTCAGTGAGAAGATCCGTGCATTGGTAGTGGCTGATGGAGCTTCTAATCTGCCCTGACTGATATGGGGGTCATCCAGTGCTGCCTGCATCTAATGTAGCTGTGCAGGTTTGCCTCCATACTGAGTAGGCTGTGGAGTAGGCAGACTGTTCTTGGTGGGGCACTGCTTGGCCATGTGACCCTCTTAACCACAGTTATAACACCCACGGGTGCCCTTGCGGCAGACCCCTAAGTGTTGTCTCCCACAGGTGGGAGAAGTGGGATACTTGGCTTGCTTGTTGGCTGGCTCCCCTTTCGGATTGTTCCACTGCTTTCTCTTGCCCTGATTCTTCCCTTTCCAGCTAGAGTTGTGGCCCTGGGATTTCTGAGTTCCTGAACTGCCTTGGCCTTTACTTTCTGTCATGACTGACTTCTGTTGTTGCATGCTGTTCAGGTAGTGCTCGGTGATCAGAGCACTGCTAACTAGTTCTTCTGAGGTTTGCGGCCTATGAACGTCGCTGGCCACATTCAATGCTATTTCTGGCCTTAGCATCTTCAGCATTAGCCTGACTCGCTCTCGTTCAGTGCTAACCAGTTCAGGGCACATGCAAGCCAGACTGTTGAATCTCTTCACGGCTTCCTCTACTGATAGGTTACCTTGACGAAATTCAGTGAATTCATCATAATGTCGGTTAGTAACCCGCATATGAAAGAATTCTTTGAAGAACTCAGCTTCGAAGTTGGCCCACGTTATCTGATTTATGTCTCGCTTGGCCTTCACCCTTTCCCACCACATTCTAGCATCTCCTGCTAGGCAGAAGGAGGCGCACTTTACTTTCTCATGTTCTGGCCAGTCCAGAAGCTCCATGGTACTCTCCAGGGTTTTGAACCAGGCTTGTGTATCCCACGGTTCACTAGTGCCTGAAAAGTTCTCTGGTTTGAGTTTCTGCCACTGAACCAAATATGCTTCTCTTCTAGCCACTATTGTTGGGGCTTCTGGTGCTATTGGTGGGATTGGTGCTCTAGGTGGAACCTCTGTTACTATTGGGATTTTCACATTTGGTCCTGGCGTAGCAGTAGGTGTGGTCTGCTGATTAGCCCTTAAAGTGGCTATCTCCTGCTGTTGCTCAGCTATTTGTCTCTGGAGCTGAGCCACTATCTCCACGAGATTAGGTGGAGTCACTATGTCAGTTGCCTCCTATTGAGGCTTAGTAGCTGGTGCCCTTCTAGTTGGGCGTCCTCTAGCCATGATCTAACTAACAGAGGACATACATATTTACTATAACTATATTAAAGTGTCATGAGTTATAAACATGCTTCAGTTAAGTAGGAAATGAAAAGGCAAGAAAATATAAGTAATGTGAGAGGTACTCTTACTTGGAAGCTGCAGGTACAATGCTGGATGTGTGTGTGGAGGAAAGATGGAACTTGCTCTGATACCACTCTGTAACGACCCGCCTTCTGGTACTATGGCTTTAAGGTGGATCGCTACTACTAACTGGTTGAATAATTGATTTATGATCCTTGTTTTCATTTAAGCTAAACCAACTGAGAGAATTTAAAAAAAAACTTATTTCGCTATTTACTGAACTAACAATTCATAATCATGTCGGAAGTACTAACCAGCTAAAATAAAACAAAAACTTTAATTTTATTAGCATGGCAGGATTTGATCCCCCAACCTCAGCCTTGCATGACTAAAGCACTAACCAGCAGCTCTAAATTACATTGTGTTGTAAATTGGCACCAGTCGACTGGTATTCTATCAGTCGACTGCCCAAGGCGACGAAGCCTTCTGTACGATTTTGTTACTGGTCCCAGTCGACTGCCCAGTCTACCAGTCGACTGGTATCTGTCGCAGTCGACTGGTAGTTTTGAAATCTGAAAATTCAGATTCCAGAAACTTGCCAAAGTCAACCCACTTCGTGCCAAAAACCCCACAAACTCATATTTAAGCTTACTAACAGGTATACAATGATTCTAGGCCATATTCTACATGTTTCCATGACATTAAAGCATACTTTAACCATTTCTAAGCATGAAATTAGGAACATGAACTTTGTATCAACTTGCTACTAAAACTAGGCATTGTTTCGGTCTAGATGCATCAATAGTAGCACTATAATATCAGAAATGGTTCCATGGCCTTAAATCATTCATTTTACTACTAATTAACATGCACTTGGAATGTATCATCCAACATATCACATGTAGAAGCTAGCAACATGTCAAAGTATAACTAGAGACATGCACTTAAATGTATCACTCAACATATCACATGTAGAAGCTAATAACATGTTAAAATATAACTAGAAACATGCACTTGAATGTATCACTCAACATGACAAAGGTACTTAAGATGCGGAAAATAGTAAACATGACACGGAACTAATTCATTTAACATTCTTAATAACATGTCCTCTTAATGCAAGTTCCCAAAGTTTTTTCATTCCAAGTTTCCACCATCACACACTCCACCATCATCCCTGCCGCTTCCGCTACTCTATTTTTCCTTTGCCTTTATTTGCAGTATAAGGAAAAATGAAACTATAAGCATAAAGCTTAGTAAGTACTATCCTACTCACAAAATAATGCATATCTCGAAACTCATGCTTTTGAAAACACATGTAGGAAAAACATATCATGTTTGTCATTTATTCTTGCTAAAACATATAATCTAAACAAATATCATGACATATTCATCATACTAGGCACATGAACTAAATCATATTCTTATAACTAAATTCACATGACATTCATAGAATTTACTGAACTAAGCATGATCTTAAAACTAGTTTCACTTAAAGCTATTACTGAACTTTTAAAACTTATACATATAATAAGTGAAAATAATAATCATGCTGCTGTGGGCCCGGCAATGTGCTGCTAATGCGCGCATCCCTAAATAGATCCGAGGTAGCTAATCCCGAACCCATTAGGGTACTACTACTAGGCAAACTAGGAGCCTAGGGGCAACTAGGAGCCCACCCATGGACGAACTAGAGTCCAAGCACATGCCATAAAAAGTAAAATACTTTCATAAATATTCTTTTCTTTAACCTTGCATCTACTAGGCAATCTAGAGCCTAGGGGCGATCTAGGAGCCCACCCAATGGACGAACTAGGGTCCATAAACATAAAGCAAGGGTAGCTAACTTCATAACATGCTAAAACTCATATTAGAGCTTCTTAACATTTTCTCGAGCACCTTGCGTGCCTAAAACTACCCTCTTCCATTAAGGACACTTCCTAGGCACTTGACAGTGCGTCTAAACCCCAAACTAAAGAGGGAAGCACGTCCAGCCCATCTAGTGGTGCCCTTAAAGTCGGTAGAGAAAGTAGATCTGCACATAGGAACATAAACTTGCAATTAGATAAAACTAAGGCGTTTAGGCATATGAATGAAGCTACTTATACTGCAGGTGAGGGATACTTACATCCTGCGCTTGTTCTTACAACTCTAGGCGTAGGGTTTAGGGAGAGGAAAGGTCCTTGGAGTCTTGGAGAGGTTCTAATGACGAACTACTCCTTGAGACGATCCCCTAGCGCGTCCTCCTTGAATCCGCCCAACACAAGACCTTAGACCCCCTCCTTGTTTTGCCGTGAGTGAGGGAGAGAATGACTCGAGAGAGAGGAAGAGGAAAATCGCGAGAGAGAGAGAGAGAGTCGGCGGTGAGAAGATGAGGGAAAGAATAAAACTAAAAACCCTTAAGTTTCCCTTTTATACTTATGGAAAAATTTAACTAAGATCACCTTATTTATCCTGTCCTCTATTCTGTTTCAATGAAAACATACCATCCCACTTGGTAAGTCTATTCTTCTCTCATGCTACAGGTCTATGGGTCAAACTTTACTTAAGTCTTTTTACTGCGTATTCTATTTTTATTCTTTTTTGTCTTATTTGTCCAAGGACAATCCTATAAAAATATCCATAAATTCAGAATTAATTCTAGGATATTTCTAAAATTAGTTTTGAGAATTTTTGGGCGTTACAATAACCATCATTTTTGTTGATTATTTTAGGCTCTAAAATCCATGTTTGATCCACATTTTATATGCTTAAGTTTGCAATTGTATTAGGTTTCATGTATTCCCTCTATTTTGGCTTTTAATTCAAATCTTTATATATTTGGGATATTTTTGGCACTAAATTTGAATATCATTTTGTAGGCTTCAAATGATCATAGACCTAGATCAAATCGGGTCAGACTTGAGTTAGCAGTGGATCCAGATCAAAGGGATCAAGCATCGGATTAATAGGAGTCGTCCATTCCAGAGAACGGCTAGATCTGAGCTGTCAGTCAACTTCTGGTCAATCCGAGTTCAAGATAGAATCAATCATGACCATAGATCAAGATCTGAAAATTTTAGCTAAATCAGAAGTAATCTGACCGTTGGATCAAGCTCAAGATTTCTGGACCATCCATTCAAGAAAAGGGAAGATCTGGACCATCCGCCACTGATCTGGATAATTCGAGCTGGAAACAAGTAGATCAGGACCATTGATTGGGATCTGCGAAGTTTGGTTCAGATCTGAAGAGATCCGACAGTTGGATGAAGCCAAATCGATCTCAGCCGTTCGTTGCTAATTTCCTTTTGATGCTTGAGCCCTGAACTCAATTGGCTTGGTTTGGTTGAACCAAGTGCTCAACTTAACTGCTGGGCTCTGGCTTGGCTGACCGAATAACTGAACCTGGACCGAACAGAGACTGAACCCAAATTCTGAGCCAAATGCAGTAGAGGCTGGCTGAACCAAATTGCTAGGCTGGACCGGACAGTGACTGGACTGAACTCAAGCTCTGGTTTGGCTGGGCTGAAGCTGGGTTAAACTCAGGGCTGAGCTGTGAGCTTTGGGCTGAGCTGGGTTGAGAATGGATCGAACTCAAGCTAGGGTCCTCTGGATTAAAGAGGCCGACTCGACCGGTTCGCGAGGAAGAAAAGGGGAAAACACGCGATCCCGACGGTATCGACTTCATCTTCTCCACGGAGAGGCGATCGGGGAGAGGCGATTGAGACGAGGGGGTTCCTGTCTCAGATCATCTTCTTCACCTTCACCACCGGCGGTTCTCCTCCACCTTCATTATCGCCGCCCGGTATTCCATCTCCACCTTTTCTCTTTCGGGGTTCGAAGAGAAGAGAGTAAGGGTTTCTCTTTCGGGGTACGAAGAGGGCTTTCCACCACACGCCACCGCACGCCATCGAACTTCATCACCGCCGGCCGGACGAGCTAGGGCTCTGGGGTTCCGAACCCTAGCCGAACGCGGCCGTCGCAGCATACCAGCACCACCATAGCTAGGGCTCTGGGGGTTCGGAACCCTAGCTGACTTCCTATCCAATCTCACCACAGGCAGCCAATTCCTCATTTCCAGCATAGATTCAATTTTCTTCAACAATTTCTTCACAGTTTTTATCTTCCAGCAGATTTTCTTCAGCAATTTCTTCACAATTTTTATTTTCAGCAGATTTCATCTTCACAGCTTTAATTCCTGTAGTTCATCAGCATCCAACAGCCAACAGATCCATTTCATTACAGCAGTTGTTTTTCCTTCACAACACTTCATCTGATCCGACAGCAGAACAATTTACAGCAGTTGTTTTTCCTTTACAGCACCTTCACAGCAGCAATTTCTCCATCACAACAATTCGGCAGCAGCTCCTTCATCCAGTTGATGGGTTTCTTTCCTCAGATTTGGTTGTTATGTATTGATTGTTGGATGTTTATGAGTTTTTGAAGTGAATGTTGTATTGGTAGAACTTCCCCAATTTAATTTGCACGCACTTGAAGCCATTTCGAACATGCTCAACTTGTGTTTGATTAAATGCCCGTTAGAACGATTACTATCAATTGCGATGTTTTTTAGTTGCTTAACTTCTATTTGGATTGTTTTTCCAATTGCTTTAAGTTTTAGGTCTTTATTACATGCAAGTATGTTAGGAGAGTAAATTTCTTTAATGCTATAGGTTTTTGTTCCATGTCTAGTTTCGTTGATGCTTAATTTTGATGGACTTATCCATTTGTTGCTACGGGTTCCGCACATCAAAACTTTAATGCTATAGGTTTTTGAGACCCTCCCTTCGCTCCCCCTATTCGCACATCAACCTAGACACTCTTTACTCCTACTTTTTTGGAGATGTGCGGAACCCGTTAGCATGGCGGTTTTAGTCAGTTGACCTCCGAGTCCAAGATTATGCCCTCTACCGAGTTATAGTTCATTGTGTTCTCCCACTCACCACCCGAGATGTCGCGACCATGCGACCTTTTCATACTTTTCTACTCTACGCCATGATCCATCAGTTAGATATAGACATAGGTCTCCACATATTGCACACCATCATTTACGCATTGAGCGTATCTACTCACGATCGAGTACGAACGCCCTACTGTCATATTATCACCGCCCTCCTTCACCACCATGGTCACGACTTCACTACTGGAGAGATCATCTCGATGACTGAGTTTGATGAAATCGGGTTTAGAAACTTCTCTTTAGCTGGGATAGACGTTTCGACCACGGGGGTCCTATCATGGAGACGAGAGAGGGCTCGACGGCAAGATGTCTCTGACGAGGAGGTGGAGGTAGGCGTTGTCGATCTCGCAGCCGAGATCAACGAGCACCTACAGGAGCCTCCTCCACTGACCACCGATCAGCGCATTACACTATTGCAGACGGAGATGCACAGCTTCAGGGAGGAGATGGAGGCCCGTCACGCAGAGTATATGGAGGCCCTACAAAATGAACACAATGTGAACGAGGGCTACCACACTGAATACTTGGACATTCTTCACACCGAACATCAGGCAAACGAAGCCCGTCACATTGAGCACATGGACACCCTCCGAGCCGATCGAGAGACAAACGACGCACGATATAATGAAATGATGTCCTTGTTTCGCTCTTAGCAGCCTGACCCATTCGACCCTCCTGGCCCTTCTTCGGAGATCAAAGTGACATTTTCAGCTATCTCATTGTACTGTTGACTATTTAACTATCCCTACTGAGTAGGGTTGACTTGTGCTTGACTATGGTTTGACTTTGCTGGTCCTTCTGTTGACCAGATGACTCATGCATTTATCAGACTTACTTGTTGATTGCCTGTTTGATAAGTTATCAGTCTTCTGCCATTTTGCTTAGAATTCCAAGTCATATACCTCATAACTGAATATTATGCTTAGTAGAATATGACTTCTCTACATGTTTGTTTTAAAAAATTGCTTTATTTCTTATATGTTATTTAATCATTTTTGTCTTGAAATTTAAAAATGATTTTCCGACTTAGTTTTTTTCAAAAACTTACCCTCTTCAAAACTAGGGATTTTTCGCAAATGGACTTAGCTTAGGCCCTAACCCTAGAACTGCATGCTCCTATAGATCTAGAAGTCAGCATCTCACAAGCACCTTAGGGTACTTTTGATTGACAACCTAGACTGGGTTGCGATACTTAGGTCTATGCCTTGATTCAAGATGCTTTAAGTCAGTGCATCTGCAGTAATTGGGGCAATAAATATCAATTGAACATCAATCAGGTTAAATGTCAAGCTTAGAAAATTTAACTTGATTAGATCACTTAACTTGACTAACCCTAGCGAAAGCTACTATTTATGACAGTTAGTAAGTAGCTAACTGGGTTAGACAGGACCCTAAAAAGAGGATTTAAATTGGTTGGGTCCAGCTTATGCGTAAAGTTTTTTTAGAGTTGGTTCAATACAGAACTTTACTTTCTTTACACTAATTTTTTTTTGCTATAATTTTTTTTGATATATGGCAAAGGGGGAGAGAAAGGAAAGGAGAGAAAAGAAGTTTTTTTTAATTTTAATTTTTTAAAATTTTTATCTCCATTTTCAAAAAGTAAAGTAAATAAATGCTTAAAAATGATTTCAAATCTAAGCATTTCAAAAATGAAACTTTTTCTAAGTATGGAAAACTTATAAATCCTTTGGAAAATTTTCTTAAGTGCTTAACTTAAAAATCTTTGGAAAATTTTCTAAATGCTTAACATAAAAATCTTTTGAAAATTTTCTAGGTGCTTAACTTAAAAATTTTTTGGAAGATTTTCTAAGTATCTAACTTGAAAGTCTTTTGGAAAATTTTCTAAATGGTTTACTTGAAAAATCTTTTGGAAAATATTTTTTTGAGTTTCTCTAAGAATAGTCAAGGACTTAGAAGTGTTTCAAAAACCCCACATATTTTTGAACAACTCAGGGGGAGAATTTTCATTTCAGGGAAACTTAGTACGTTACTTGTAATATGTTTCTTTAACTTAACTTTTTGAACCATGTTGCCATAAATCAAAAAGGGGGAGATTGTGTTGGATCGAGAAACATGATAGAGGGGGGTGAATATCGTGATAATCTTTTCGGATAAGAATAAGAGAAAATATGCAGCGGAATTGAAACAAACACACAAAGAACACAAGTAGTTTTACTTGGTTCGGAGTCGCGGTCAACTCCTACTCCAAGGCCCACGGTCCTTGACCGTTTACTGTGGGCAATTCTATAATCGCGCAAATGTTTACAGATGTTGATACAATAATATTGTAGTAAATGAAAGAATACACTTTTCATTACCGACGCCTAGTGTAGATCGTACTTCGGAGCAGAGGGTCGTCGTCGGCGCTAGAGATCAGAGTTTCCTGGAGCAGAGCACTTGAACGAAAAGCTTAGAGGTGTTGGAAAGTTCTATTCTTCAAGCCTTGGGGTCGAGCCCCTTTTATAGTGCTCCTTGGGGCGCCTGAGACGTCGGGGGCGCCTGACACGTGCCTTTAGATTGGAGAAACCTCATCCGCAGCTCGGTCAGCGCTTATCCCTTATGAATTGGCCTCTGGAGATGACTGGGGCGCCCAGCTTGACTGGGTCCGCTGGCTTCATGGCAAATTTTGCATCGACTACCTCTTTGGCTTTGATCCTGGGTGCCCGAGACCTCCCGGGTGCCTAGCCTAGTGTGATTTCGAAGCATCCTTGCTTCTGTGCTTGTTTGGCTTTGACCTTGGGCGCCCGGGACCTCCCGGGCGCCTAGCCCAGTTGCCTGCCCCTCTCCTTTGGGGCGTTCTGAGCTGCAGAAACACACTCCTTCGGTCCCTGCATCCAAGGTTAGTTCCAAAACAAACACAGCAAGAATATTAGTCATTTCTTACAGTCATAGCTGTCTTGGTTCTGACTTCGGGTCTCCCAAATGGAACCCTAGGTCGAACCGACGCCTACTGTTCCCTCAACGGGGAACGCGTCCTCACCTACTCCTCTCAGGAGAGTTTACCTTTTGCAAACCGGCTCCTCCGGTTGGATTTTTTCCCGATCCACCTGACCAGGTCTTCGTGCACAGTCCTCGACCAAGACTTCGTGCCCACCTTCCGAGCAGGTCTTCGGTGCCCAGCCCCTTGCCAGGACTTCGTGCCCAGTCCTCGACCAGGACTTTGTGCCCACCTTCCGAGCAGGTCTTCGGTGCCCAGCCCCTTGACCAGGTCTTATTTGCCCAGCCCTTTGCCAGGACTTCTTGCCTAGTGTACCTAGGACTTCTTTCCTGTACACTTAGTAAACACATTAGACAACAATAACATCTTAACTTCTGAACCCTTTGCCATTATCAATACCAAGGTTTGACTTAGGTGCTACCTGCACCAACAGATTGTTGGTGCAGGCAGCACCTAAATCAACCTGTGTTTTGATAATGGCAAAGGGTTCAGAAGTTAAGGTGTTATTGTGATCTAACATACATACTGAGTGTGCAGAAAAAGTCCTAGGTACACTAGGCAAGAAGTCCTGGCAAAGGGCTGGGCAAAGAAGTCCTGGTCGAGGACTGGGCAAGAAGTCCTGGCAACGGGCTGGGCACAGAAGACCTGACCGGAAGTTGGGCAAGAAGACCTGACCGAAAGTTGGGCAAGAAGACCTGACCGAAAGTTGGGCACGAAGACCTGGTCAGGTGGATTGGGCAAAAGTCCAATCGGAGGAGCCGGTTGGCAAAAGGTAAACTCTCCTGAGAGGAGTAGGTGAGGACGTGTTCCCCGTCGAGGGAACAGTAGGCATCGGTTCTGTTGGATAGAGAGAAACGATAGAGGGGGGGTGAATATCGTAAAACGTTCGGATTCGTAAAAGAGAATTAGCAGCGGAAATAATTAAAGTAAAACACACGCGAACACCAAGATTTTACTTGGTTCGGAGTCGCGGTCGGCTCCTACTCCAAGGCCCACGGTCGTTGACCATTTACTGCGGGCAATTCTATATGCGCAAAAAGTTTACAAGAATAGATTACAAGATTAGTACAGTAAACTAAAAGAAAGCCGCTCTTAGTTATCAACGTCCGGAGTAGATCATATTTTCGAAGCAGAGGGACGTCGTCGGCGCTTGTATCTCGAGTCGGGAGATTTCTGGGACAGAGCGCTGGAGCAGAAGAGCGTGAATGTGTTGAAGGAATTCTTGTCTTGAAGCCTTGGGGTCGAGGGCCTTTTTATAGCCCCTGGGGGCGCCCGTAACGTTGTGGGCCCCCCCCACGTGTCATCTGATCTGAGCTCCTCTCGGTCAGCTCTGATCCCTTCAAATTCGGGATCAGACTTTGACGGGGGCGCCCGGGACGCTGGGGGCGCCCGGGTTTACTCTTATCCGTTGGCTTCTTGCTGGCTTGCCTCTTATCCGCTTCGTTAGCTTGAGCTCAGGGCGCCCAGACCATCCGAGGCGCCCGAGAGCATGGGGGCGCCCGGGATCACGCGGGCGCCCCGCCCATGAGCTGTCGAAGCGTACATTTGCTCCACTTCTTTTTGTATTCACCTTGGGGGCGCCCGGGACACTCCGGGCGCCCTACTCAGGTTCTGCCTCACTCCTTTGAGGCTCTCTGAGCTGCAGACACTCGTTCCTTCGGTCCTGCATCCAAGGTTAGTCCAAAATAATATAGAGCAATAATATGTTAGTTTTATACAGCCTTAGCTGTCTTGGTTCTGACTTTGGGTCTCCAAAATGGAGCCCTAGGTCGAACCGACGCCTACTGTTCCCTCGACGGGGAGCGCGTCCTCACCTACTCCTCTCAGGAGAATTTACCTGATGCCAACCAGCTCCTCCGGTTGGACTTTTTGCCCAGCAGTGCTTCGCCAGGTGCCTAGCTGTCCTTCGCCAGGTCTTCAGTACCAAGCTGTCCTTTGCCTGGTGCCTAGCAGTCCTTCACTAGGTCTTTGTATCCTAGCATTCCTTCGCCAGGTGCCTAGCAGTCCTCAGCTAGGGCTTTGTATCCTGGCATTCCTTCGCCAGGTGCCTAGTAGTCCTTCGCTAGGGCTTTGTAGCCTAGCAGTCCTTCGCTAGGGCTTTGTAGCCTAGCAGTCCTTCGCTAAGGCTTTGTATCCTGGCATTCCTTCGCCAGGTGCCTAGCAGTCCTTCACTAGGGCTTTGTATCCTGACATTCCTTCGCCAGGTGCCTAGCAGTCCTTCACTAGGACTTTTCCTGCACACTTGCGTAACATGTCAAATAAACATTATATCTTAACTTTTGAACCCTTTGTCATTATCAAAATACAGGTTCGACTTGGGTGCTTTCTGCACCAACAATCTCCCCCTTTTTGATTTATAGCAACCCTAGTTCAAAAAGTTAAGTTAATCAGAACATATAAAACGAAATTTTGTTTCCTCCCCCTGGAAGGAATCTCCCCCTAGATTTTTCAAAAGTTCGTTAGGTTTTGAGACTAACTTCTAAATCTAAAGATGGATTTAATTTTACTTAGAATAATTTTCAACAGAAACTTTAAAGACATATTTTCCAACATAATTTTGGTTGTGCACTTTGGAAAATTCATACTTATAAGAAAATTTTTGAAAACTTAAGTTTAAATACTTAGAAAAATTTGAAAACTTAAGTTTTAAATACTAGGAAAATTTTGAAAACTTAAGTTTAAGTACTTTGAAAATTTTGAAAACTTAAGTTTAAGGAACTTAGAGAAAATTTTGAAAACTTAAGTTTAAAGTACTTAGAGAAAATTTTGAAAACTTAAGTTTAACATACTTAGAGAAAATTTTGAAAACTTAAGTTTAACGTACTTAGAGAAAATTTTGAAAACTTAAGTTTAAAGTATTTAGAGAAAATTTTAAAATACTTAGAGAATTTGAAAACTTAAGTTTAAAGTACTTAGAAAATCTTAGTACTTTTGAAAATGAATTAAGTACTTTTTGAATAAAGGATAGAGTTTGAAATTTTGGATTTAGAAAAAAAAATTTAAGAAAAATTTTAAAATCTCTCCTTTCCTATCTCTTCCCCTTTGCCATATATCAAAAAGAAATATAGAAAAAAAATTGCATAATAGCAGAAAAAATAAACTGCATTGCTGTACTGAACCAATTCAGGATTTGAACTAAATCAAATCAGTTTCAATTATCTCTTTTAGGGTCCTGTCTAACCCAATTAGCTACTTACTAACTGTTATAAACAGTAGTTTTCGCTAGGGTTAGTCAAGTTAAGTGTTCTGTTCAAGTTAGATTTTCTAAACTTGACACTTGACTTGATTACTGTTTAAGTTGTATTTAGTGCCCCAATTACTGCAGATGCACTGACTTAAAGCATCTTGAATTAAGGCAAAGACCTAAGCATCTCAACCCATTCTAGGTTATCAATCAAAAGTACTCTAAGGTGCTTGTGAGATGCTGGCTTCTAAATCTATAGGTGCATGCAGTTCAAGGGTTAGGGCCTAGGCTAAGTCCATTTGCGAAAAAGCCCTAGTTTTGAAGGGGATAGTTTTTCAAGAAAAACTAAGAAAGAAAAAGAATAATAAAAAACTGATTTTAAAATTCAGTAAAGCAGTTTTAAAACTATTTTTAATAGTTGATTTTTCAAATCAAAAGAAACCAAAAATAGAGTAAACATATTCTACTAAGCATAATCCTAACTGCCTTCTTAGTGAGCTAAACTCAGACTCAGGTAGGGGTTTTGTGAATATGTCAGTTAAGTTAGATTTAGAATCTATATGCTTAAGGACTATTTCACCCCTGGCTACATGATCTCTTACAAAGTGGTGTTTAACTTCTATGTGTTTAGTTCTGGAATGTTGGATTGGGTTTTTAGTTAGGTTGATTGAGCTAATATTGTCAATGTAGACCTGAGTTTGAGTGTAGTTAAGCTGGAAGTCTTTGAGAGTGTGCATTATCCATAAGAGTTGTGCTACACACTCTCCTAAAGCTACATACTCAGCTTCAGTTGTGGATAGAGTTACACAGTGTTGTTTTCTGTTGCACCAACTTATTAGACTATTTCCTAAGAGTTGGCAGCTTCCACTTGTGCTCTTTCTATCTAATTTACAACCAGCGTAATCAGAATCCGTGTATCCTGACAAGTCAAAGGTTGAGGTCCTAGGATACCAAATCCCTACATTTAGGGTGCCTTTAACATATCTTAGTATTCTTTTCAGGGCTGCTAAGTGCGTTTCCTTAGCACAGGTTTAGTATCTAGCACACATTCCTACAGCAAAAAGGATATCATGTCTGCTTGCTGTAAGGTACAGTAGGCTTCCTATCATACTTCTATAGAGTTTAAGGTCTACTAGTTTACCATCAGGGTCACTATCTATTTTTACATTTGTGGCCATGAGGGTACTTATGCTTTTAGAGTTATCCATTTTAAATTTCTTTATTAACTCTTTAGCGTATTTGGATTGATGAACATAGTTTCCATCCCTAGTTTGTTTAATTTGTAATCCTAGGAAGAAGTTGAGTTCCCCAACTAAGCTCATTTCAAACTCATTTTCCATTATTTTCACGAATTCTTTTAGAAAATTAGAGTTGGTTGACCCAAAGATTATATCATCAACGTAGATTTGGGCAATAAAGATTTCTTTTCCTAAGGGTTTAATAAATAAGGTTGAGTCAATTTGACCTTGTTTAAACTCTTTAGAAGTTAGGTAGGTTGATAGACGTTCATACCAGGCCCTAGGAGCTTGTTTTAGTCCATAGAGTGCTTTAGTAAGTTTGTAAACATAGTCAGGTCTTTCTAAGTCCTCAAAACCAGGGGGTTGTCCTACATAGACTTCTTCCTTAATGAATCCATTTAGAAAGGCTGACTTTACATCCATTTGGTATAGTTTGAATCCTTTATGGGATGCAAAGGCTAATAACATCCTAATGGACTCAAGTCTAGCTACTGGGGCATAGGTTTCGTCATAATCTAACTCTTCTACTTGACTGAATCCTTTTGCTACTAAGCGGGCTTTATTTCTGACTATTTCTCCTTGATCATTTAACTTATTCCTAAAGACCCACTTAGTGTCAATGACGGATTTGCCCTCAGGTTTAGGTACTAATTCCCAGACTTGGTTTCTTTCGAATTGGGCTAACTCTTCTTGCATAGCTATGATCCAATCAGGATCAGGTAGGGCTTCCTCTATAGTCTTAGGTTCAATTTTTGAAATCATGGCTATCTGACTAAGATTTCTATAGGAAGACCTAGTTCTGACTCCTAAAGTTGGATCTCCCACAATTTGATCAGTTGGGTGATTAAGTCTAGGTTTCTTGGTTTTTCTTGAACTTGGTTCAGCCTCAGGTCCGGCTGGTTGATTTGGTTCAATGTTTGGTTCAATGTTTGGTTCAACATTTGGTTCAATTGACTCAGAAGTTGGTTCAATATTTAGTTCATTCAAGGGTTCAATTAAGGGTTCAACAATTGGTTCATTATCTTCTTGATCAGCATTTGATGAAGTTAGGTCTGGATTAACAGATTTTGTGTTGATTTCTTCATCAAATATTAAGTTTGTTGTTTCTTCAATCTTCTTAGTTGTTTGTTGTAAACCCTATAGGCTCTACTTGTGGTTGAATATCCTAGGAAGATGCCTGGGATTGACATAGATTGGAATTTCCCTAGATAGTCCTTGGTGTTTAGGATATGGACTTTGCATCCAAAGACCCTTAGGTAGTATAGATTTGGAAGTCTATGGTTGTTGGGACCGGGTGCATGTTGACATGGATACGGGGTTCGTAATTTTAAAATTTAATTACGTGCAGCGGAAGATTTAGCATAAATAATTTCTCAAATTATTTTAACCACGTATCTAGTATGCAACCTTATGTTGTGGAGACATGATCATACATTTAAAATTTTGCAGAAAGTAAACTAATTTACTTAATACCTCGCGTAACTCGTAAAAAGGGACGAGATCCAACCGTAGCGTCCCTTGGAAGCTCCGCCTCTATTCGCGTCCATGCCGAGTTTTCTTCGGGATGACTTCGCAAAGCCACGAGTTTCGTGCCGACAAGAACTACTAGATTCTCCAAAGGCACGACAAGAATACCAAGAGAGAGATGGAAAACTAACCACCAAACGAAGAACGGAATCAAGATTCTGGGAGGAAGGAAGGAGTTGCGCCCGCTTCTTCTTCTTCTTCGATAGGTTCTTAGTGGAGGAAGCTCACGGCAACCAAAGGGAGGGCCTCTAGGGCCGGCGCCACTAGAGGAGGGAGAGGGAGAGAAGGAGAGGAAGAGAGGCTAGGCAAGAATCTTTGATCTCTTGGATTGATTTCCAAGCCTTGCCTTGGTACCTTTATATAGTAGCCTCTTAATCGCCAAGTCTCCTTTTAACGGAATAAATTTTCATAAGAAATTTATCTTATAAATTTTTCTATAAATTATTCCGTTATGCCAAGTTTTATTATAACTTTATTTATAATAAAAACAACCATGTCTCCCCTTTTATTATGGAAAGAAATTTCTTTATATAAATTTCTTTATATAAATTTCTTTATCATGGTAAATCAATCCATTATTGATTTTATAAAATAAAATAAACCAATCCAAGGTTTATTTTAATTTTCAAGAAAATAAATCTCTCTATATAAATTTCTTTATATAAATTTCTTTATATAAATTTCTTTATCCATAATTTCATAAAACAAACCACGCGCGGTTTATTTTATAATTTGAACCAAACAATTTGGTTCTCCCTTTTTATTGTGGCCGGCCAAACAAAGAGGGTGGGGACCCTCTTTGGCCGGCCAATCCAAGCCATGACCTCACGAATTAAAGTCATTTAATTTGTCCAATAAGTCTTCAAAAGACTTAGCCATTTTATGCTTCCGATGCGTCTCTGAAAATTCAGATTCGACTTATCTCTCTTGATCGGAAAATCTAATTTTTAACCCGTTTTAAATCCCTCGGATTACTCGTAGTCCGTGTGACTAAATAGGCTTTCGATTTATGTTGGCCGTCTATAATTAACCAATTATAGAACGATCATGAGTGGCACCTAGTAGTACATCATGATCCCCAATTAATCGAAAGATCAACGGTTGACCTCAGAAATAATTCTGAAACCCTTCAGCAGCTATAATGAGTCGTACCCCATTCCCTTCACCATCTTATACCCACTTGGTTCAGGACACGGTCTATGTGTGTCAGTCCCCACTAGGCTGACTACGTCACACCTAGCCCAAGCAATATTTTTCTCGTCCTACGAATTCTAGTTACTCTCATGTTTCTGAGAGATTCATACTCTGAACATGTGATGCTCAGGCCAGAGGCTTCGAGTAACAATCCGACGATAGGCCTTGGGTATACATCTCCTCGCAAGGAGTGGTGAATCCTTTGTAGGCTGTTCAAACATCTTCGGGCACTTCGGCTTATACCCAACCATCCTGGGTCCACACCTCCTTAGAGATGCTTGCTTAAGATGTCAAAGTATAAGTCTCCATGACCAAGATGACTTGAACACCGCAAGTCAAAGGAACATCGCACTTAAGCTGCAGTAAGAACTTCATTGACATATCTATATGTAGCTTACCATATGAAGTCTTACAGCTAGTCACTCCAATGAACTAGTTCCCTTAACTAGCATTCATGTTTATCTCCGGACATCCCAATGTCACCAGCCAGTGAGAATCAGCTGATTAGAGAATAACCCATGCTAGTCTCAACAGAATTGATAGTGTCCGTATCTGTCAATTCATCGACTAGGGACAATTTCAATACTTCGCAATTGCACATGTAGAGATAATCACTAGTTGTGAATTCATCACAAATTCTCTCATGCTGTGAATTGTATTGCGGACACTCAGTAAATGAGTTTAAGATCTCAATCAAATATATGAACATGTATACTCAAATAGTGAATATTCATTTATTAAAGTAAATGATTACAATCATAAGGCGATTGTCTTAGGACACTTCTCTCATATTACTAACAATGGTAGTATAATTCATAGGGTGTTTTGTTGTGTCGCTTGTTAATTAGTACCCTATTTTGGATGTAGCAAGCCGTACTAATTGCTTCTTCCCAATATTGGTTAGCTAAGTTGAATTCATTGAGCATAGCCCTAGCGGCTTCTTGTAGGGTTCTATTTTTTCCTTTCGACTATGCCATTTTGCTGAGGGGTTCTAGGACACGAAAATTCATGTATATTCCCATTTATCTTACAAAATTCCTCGAATAATTGATTTTCAAATTCTCCCCCGTGGTCACTTCTAAGTCATTGATTTTAGTATCGTTTTGATTTTCAATTAACTTACAGAATTCATTAAATAGGTTTAGGGTTTCATCTTTGGTCTTTAGAAACCTAACCCAGGTAAACCTAGAGTAATCATCAACTATTACTAAGCAGTATCTCTTTCCGCTTAGTGACTTGGCTCCATATGAATCAAATAGGTCAAGGTTCAGGAGCTCAAGTGTGGTTTGAGTTTGATCAGATTGGATTAGTTTGTGATTAGACCTGGTTTGTTTACCTTGATTACATGATTCACATATTAAGTTTTCATGATTTTTAATTTTAGGGATACCTTTAATTAGGCCAAGTTGGGTAATTTTTGAAATAATTCTTAGGTTAGTGTGACCTAGTCTCCTATGCCAGAGGTTTGATTGTTCTAACTGAGTTAACATGCATTTAGATACTAGGGGTAGGTTTATAGTGTAAACATTATTTTTCCTAGTGCCCTTAAGCATGATTTCTGAGTCTTGCAAGTTTCTAATCAGGCAGTTAGAATTGTTGAAGGTAACTACATAACCAGAATCACATAACTGACTTATGCTAAGCAGGTTAAATTTGAAATTTTCAACCAAAAGGACTTTCTTAATAACAAAGTCAGATTTAAGTTCAATATTACCTGACCCAATTTCCTTGAGTGTAGCATTGTTGCCAAATGCCACTGAGCCTAGGTTCTTGAACTTGAGTTTGGTGAATTTTAATTTATCTCTAGTCATGTGTCTGGAGCAACTGCTATCCAACATCCATTGGTCCAAATCTTTATGTTCCTACACATAAAGAGTTTTGTTGATTTGGATCCAATTAGAATCAGGAATAGCTTAAATTGATTTTCACAACCTAGTCTGTCTCACCCAATCTAGGGTTAGCAATCACTTTAGCCTTACAGGTTTTGTGAGACAGATTTTGGTAGTTTTATTTGAAGAACCATGATTTATTTTGAAAATCTCTAATTAATTTTGAAAACAATTGAGTTTATAATGTTTGAATCTATAATTAACCGAAAATTTGTGTTAGATTCGAATTTGACAAAGAATAATTTGAATTTGAATTTCAAAGATTGGCTTCCAGGTCTTGGCGAGGCACTAGGCCTTCTTTGGCCGTAACCTTATTGGATCATCAACCCTTTCCTTGACAAAGCCTTTCAATGAAGTTTCATTTTCAAAATTTTCTTTGAGAAATTCTGGTCTAACTAGTTTGAGTCTTGGATCGGTAGCCTCGGCTAGTTTCACCAGTCTAAAGAGACCAAGTAGAGAATACTTGACCTTATTAAAATTGGCTTCCCTAACGTACTATCATCTCACCTCCACCCAATACTATATTATTCAAATTTCAGTTAAGTTGGTTCAGTCCTTAAACTAACCATTCCTTAGTCTAAGCATGGTAAATTGCAGAACTTAAATAAACAATCAATCATGCAACTTGAAAACAAAAATTGAATTTTATCTAACAATAAATATTGTTTTCAATTTGGCTTCCCCTAGACTAAAGCCACGATAATGGTTTGGCAAGATGTGAATCTTGTCCTTGGGGATCCAATACTGATTTGATCCAGTTTGTTTGTTCAGGTACAGTTTAGGTACCCATGCCTGAATTTTATTTCTGGACTGATTCAGTACAGCAAAGTAGGATCTTTGTCTAGATTTGGTTCTGTAGCCTAGTCCGTATCGATTTAGAACCGATTTCTATTTTCCAAGAATCATGTCATGACCCTTAGAACCAGAAGTGAATCGTTCTAAAGCTGATCTAAGGTCCTTAACCTGAGTTTTCAGGGAGGAGTTCTCTTTCTCAAGTTTTTCAACTTGAGTAGAGATTCCTTCTTGAACCTTCTCAGTTAAGGATCTAGAGTCAGCTCCCTCTTTCAAGAGTTTTACTTCCTGTCGAAGGGATTCGACTCGGAGTTTAGCTTTCGCCAAATCTAGAGAAAGATAAGAAATTAACTCATTTAACTGACTTCTAGAATAACCACTTACCTTAATTTCGCCGTCCTCTGAAAATGTCAGTCTTCCGTCGTCCCGTTTCGATTCTGACTCGGTCTCGATTTCTTCTGAGGTGGTTAGCGCGAGCAGGTTCGATTGTGGGACCTCTTCTTCTTCGGAGGAGGAGGACTCGTCCCACGTTGCTTGAAGTGCCTTCTTCTTCCTCATCTTCTTTGTTTCCTTCAGGTTGGGACATTCGATCTTGTAGTGGCCCTTCTTGTTGCACTCGTAACAGGTCACCTTGGGCTTGTTCTTTTCATTTGAGGGTTCAGCTGGTTCATCCTTTCTTCGGCTGGCTTTCCTTTTGTTGGTTTGGTTCTTCAATTCCTTGTAGTAGTTCCGGGCCAGTCGGACCAGCTTAGGTCGATCTCCTTCGTCTTCTGAGTCTGAGTCTGAATCAGACTCTGATACAAGTTGAGGCTTCTTCTTGGATACTTTTCCAGCTTTACCTGCAATAAAGGCAATGCCTTTCTCGGCCAGGGTGCAGTTAGTCTGCTCATGCAATTCAAGTTCTGAAAATAGTTCATCTAGTTTAATTTTTGAAAGGTCCCTTGAAACCTTGTATGCATCTACCATAGATGCCCACAAGGTGTTTCTCGGGAAAGCATTCAGAGCGTACCTTATCAGGTCACGGTTTTCTACCTTGTGACTGATTGTGTGTAGTCCGTTCATTAGTTCCTGAATTTGGGAGTGGAGCTGAGCTGCTGTTTCGTTGTCGTTCATCTTGATCGTATACAGCTTGTTTAGGAGGAGATCTCTCTTGCTGATCCGAGTGTCTGAAGTTCCTTCGTGCAGCTCGATCAGTTTCCCCCACAGCTCCTTGGCACTGTTGAATGGACACATCCGGTTCAGCTCCTCTTTTGTTAAGCCGCATTGGAGGATCTGGGTTGCTTTAGCATCCGCTTCAATTCTTCTTTTCAGAGCAGTATCCCACTCAGTGTATGGCTGTGGTACTCCTTCAGTGTTCTTTGGAATCTCCAGTCCAGACTGGATGATTATCCACATGTCCACCTGAGTTTTCAGGTGGACCTCCATTGGACTTTTCCAGTAGGAAAAGTCTTCTCCACTGAAAAGTGGAGGTCTGGCTGTGCTGAATCCTTCTTGCATGGCCATTTAGGCTTTTATCTGTAAAAAAAGAGAAAAGAAAGAAAAAAATCTGTTCCAAGCTTGGTCTTGGATTAGTAGTACGGGATAAAGAAAATTAAATATCGAGGGGTGTTGCACCGGTCTCGATTAACGATAAAGATTCGAAAAAAATGAAATAATTTGACGAAAATCCCAAAAAATTCTCAAACTGGCGGTTGCACCAAATTTGAGCTTCCCCGCTCTGATACCACTTGTTGGATCGAGAGAAACGATAGAGGAGGGGGTGAATATCGTAAAACGTTAGGATTTGTAAAAGAGAATTAGCAGCGGAAATAATTAAAGTAAAACACACACGAACACCAAGATTTTACTTGGTTCGGAGTTGCGGTCGGCTCCTACTCCAAGGCCCACGGTCATTGACCATTTACTACGGGCAATTCTATATGGGGAAAAAGTTTACAGGAATAGATTACAAGATTAGTACAGTAAATTAAAAGAAAGTCGCTCTTAGTTACCGACGTCCGGAGTAGATCGTATTTTCGAAGCAGAGGGACATCGTCGGCGCTTGTATCTCGAGTCGGGAGGTTTCCGGGACAGAGCGCTGGAGCAGAAGAGCGTGAATGTGTTGAAGGAATTCTTGTCTTGAAGCCTTGGGGTCGAGGGCCTTTTTATAGCCCCTGGGGGCGCCCCCCCCCACATGTTATCTGATCCGAGCTCCTCTCGGTCAGCTCTGATCCCTTCAAATTCGGGATCAGACTTTGACGGGGGCGCCCGGGACGCTGGGGGCGCCCGGGTTTACTCTTATCCATTGGCTTCTCACTGGCTTGCCTCTTATCCGCTTCATTAGCTTGAGCTCGGGGCGCCCAGGAGCATGGGGGCACCCGGGATCACGGGGGCGCCCCGCCCATGAGCTGTCAAAGCGTACATTTGCTCCACTTCTTTTTGTATTCACCTTGGGGGCGCCCGGGATACTCCGGGTGCCTGATAAGTGTCATTTTGTTGATCATATTATATGCTTAAATCTGTGTTTGACCCATATTTTACTTGTGTAATTGTGGATTTGGCCTAGGTTTTAGGATTTACACCCTTTTTGGACCTAATTGTAAATCTTGCTATATTTGGGTTGTTTTGTCACTAAATTTTTGATCTACTTTTGTAGGCTTGGAAGGATTATGGACCTAGGTCATGTTGGGTCAAAGTCGAGTCAAAAGTGGACTAGATCAAGTAATCAAGCTCCAATTCATTTGGACCGTCCGATGCAAGAACGGTTAGATCTAGACCATCTGAGAACTTTTGATCAATCCGAGCTGGGGTTAAGTCTAATCAAGTGATCAGATCAAGATCTGAGAGTTTCAACTCAATCGGAGATCATCTAGCCGTTGGATCACATTCAGAGAGATCTAGACCACCCATTCAAATATCAGTTTGATCTGAGCCATCCATTGGAGATCTGGCAGATCCGAGCTACCACGAGGTTGATCTTGACCTCTGATCGAGATCTGGAAATTTTGAATCAAATCGGACAAAGATCCACCGTTGGATGAAGCGGGATTAATCTCAGCCGTCCAAATTAAATGGTTTAAGTTTAAATAGGAATTCCCTCGGCAGATCTCGGCATCGCGTCTTCGCCGCAGCTCAGTTTTTCTCCGTTTCTTCAGCGTTCTTCGCGAGTTCTTCATCTGGAGGCGTGATCACTTCAACTCGAGCTCATCCTTGAGTGACAGCAAGGATTCGAGTTGATTTCTTAGCTTAATTTCGTTTCTTAGCTGCAATTTCATTTGTGCCATTTCGTTTCTGTAATTTGTAGCAAATGAATCGTTCTCTTGTATGGATCATTTCATTCTCAATTCGAGGCTAAACCTTGAGTGACAGCAAGGATTCGTGAGCTGAGATGAGGGATTGAGGCTTAGTTTTAATCACATTCTTCTGTTTTCATAGCTGTAATTTCAGTTTCTGCAAAGCTGTTCTTGTTCTGTTTCGTATCAGCTATTTCATTTTCGTTTCTCAATTTTTCCAGCCTTAATTAGGTTCCATTCTTCAAGTAATGAGCTGGGGAATCGTTTAGTGAATAATTGTTACAATTTTAGTTCATTTCCTGTTAATGGGTTGCGTATCAGAATTGCAAGTTGTGTATCAGAATTTCTGCTTCCTTCCTCTGCGTAGCAGTTTAGTATCTGCATTTACTTCAAGTTCAGTTCATTTTTGTGTTTTAATTCCTGAAAGTTAGAGATAATGTTTGGTTGTTAAAGCATTCAGACTTGGCTTGTTGTTCAGTTGAACATTTCTGCAAACAATGCTATTTTCATCTTAAGTTCCAGCAGTTGCGTATCAACAACTGTCTTTGTAGTTTCAGCTGCTATTCTGAATTGAGTTTCATTGCTCCTTGATCTTGTAAACCTTGTCTGAGTCGTAATTGGAATTCTTTTTCAGCTAATTTCGTGGATTTCAGTGCTTGGTTTCCTTCTAAATTCCTGCATGTCACTACAGTCTGCATATCTGTTTAATGTTTGAGATTTTGTTTCATTTGAGTTAGTGTTTGCATCTTTCAGCTACAGAATTTTGATCTGTTTTCAGCTTGATCAGCATTCATTTCATTTCCGAACTCATGCAGTTAATTCATTTAGTCATGCATATCATTACTGCATTAGATACATTCCTGCACATAAGCTTGGGAGTTTGAATTGTTGTTTTGGCATTACTTGCTTCTGAGTTTTGCATTGAAATTGTTTGTTTCCCATTTAATTGCTCCACATTAGTGTGATCATCAGTTATAAACCTGCTCTTAATCTCTTTTAGCACATAAGTCCTTTTCCTTATGTTTTAAGTGAGTTTCATTTTCACTTTGTATCAAGTTTTCATTTCTGAAACGTTGCTCATAATTTTGCTTTAGATTCAATTTTAAATGCCAGCATTACTTTAATTCAACTGCTTAGTGTTTGGAATGCATTTGCTATAGCACTTGTTTCATAATTGTTTAGTCCTTAATTGTCATTACCTAGTTAAGTGCTCAGTCAATTTTTCTTTACTTTTCATTGCATTGTTATTTTATTTGCAAACAAATTCTAGATTTTATTTGAAACCCAAAATCATCGACGACATATAACTCAAGCACAAATCACACAACTTGAACTAGCCCTTGGAAAAATACGACCTGTGGCCCCTTTACTACGCTTTTCTTCTTCGATTGCAAAAAGGGTTTCCAGCACTTTATAAATTTCTAAATTTGAGACCCACTTTCGTGACAGTCATTTTGGGTCCATCAAATTTTTGGCGCCGTTGCCGGGGAACATACTAGTTGAGTTGTTTGATTTTTGCTTGTATGCTTATGGACATATCATTTGATTCTATTTTCTTTTGCTTTATCTTTTGTATACGGTTGCTGCCATTTTTCTTGTTTGTTTTGTGACAGGGTTGCAAGATCAAAATGGGGTCAACAGAGCTTGAGGATGCACTGAGGGAGTTAAGGAATGTGTTAAAGGAGTTGGACTACCAACAAAAACGGGAAGCTCAGTCATCTACTTACCAGAAGCAGATTCAGCCTACATTTCAGCCACCTCAGCCACAGTTTCAGCCTCTCCAAGATTTCCAGCAACCCTATCCTAATTTTCAGCAACCAAACTTTCAATTTCAGCCACCACAACCATTTCCACAGCAATTCCAACAAACTCAGCCGAATTTTCAGCCAATTCAGCCATTATTCCAGAATTATCAGATTGGGCAGCCATCATTTCAGCAATTTCAGCCCAATTTCCAGCAATTTCAGAATTTTCAGCACCAAAATCAGTACCAACAGCCCCCACCTCAATTTGAGTGTTCACCACAACAAATTCAACCTCAGATACAAGAATTTCAGGGCTACAGTTTTCAGCCATCTCCACCAACTTGTGAACCAAATATTCAGCAATTTAATCAGTCATTTCATCCATTTGAGCAGCCCCAACAGTTTCCATTTCAGCATGCACAGCCTCCTCCTGGACTTCAGCAGCCCTATTTTCCATTTCAAGACCAACAGGGGTTCCACACTAACCAAGGAGGTTTTGATGATCCTGATTGGGATGAGGCTCTACACCAAAGGATGATGGAGATGTGTCAACAAATCCAACAACAACAAGAACAACAACAACAATGGTTTCAAAACATACAAGATAAATTGAATCAGATAAAAGCCCAAAGAGCTGAACAATTATCTTCTCAAGCTGCTTTTAATTCTGAGAGCCCCGGAGTTGGTTTTATATCAGTTCAAGGTGACCCTAGTGCATGGAAAGTCCTTCTTCAATGGATCTTGCAATTTTAGAAGAAGAAGAAGAAGAATACATTAAAGTTTGGGCACCTACAGCATGCATTCCTCCGGAGACTCCTATTCAAAATCCAATTCAAAATTTTTCAGCTCCAGAAGAAGAAATTGAAGCTCCACAGGACCATTCTAGTCTTTTATTTTCTGATGATAGCATTATTAGTGGTCCTAATTTTTCTAATATTGTTGCTGCAGATATTACAGGAGAAGCATGCAGAGGAGATGATTCCATAGGTGTAGGGGATTGCACTAAGCCCCAGGGACCACCACAAGATTTAGAGAATGAACCAGAAAGTGTAGGGACTTGCATGGTGGAAGCAAGCACCCAAGGATCACCAGTTGATTGTCCACCAGAGCCTGAGGTTAAAGAGGAGCAGGTACATGACCAGGAGGAGACTACAGATACATCTACTATTATAGAACCTCCAGGTATTATCCAGCACGCTCAGGTAAGTATTTCTCCTCTTTGTTCAGAAAAATTCAAAAAGGTACCTAGTGCTCACTTTATTGATTCTGATGAATTTATTGATATACCTTGTGTAGAAATTGTTTGTGAAAATCCAATAGAGGTACCAAACATTGATTTCATTGATCGTACTGCATTACTTGATACATCTCTTGTAGATATGGATTGTGAACAAATTTTAGAGGAACCTATAATTGATGTTGTTTGTTATGATGATATTCTTGATACACATCATGGAAATGCTGATAGTGAAAAATTTTTAGAAGAGCCTGAAATTGAAGTTTTTTATTGTGAAGAATCTCTTGCTATATCTTATGCTGAAATTGAGTGTGAAATACTTTTGGAGGTACCTGAGATTGATTTGTTTGGCTGTGAAACTTTTCTTGATATACCTTTGATGGATTCTAAGTGTGAAAAATTTTTAGAAGAACCTGAATTTGAAGTTGTTTATTGTGAAGAATCTCTTGCTATATCTTATGCTGAAATTGAATGTGAAAAACTTTTAGAGGTACCTGAGATTGACTTTATTGATTGTGAAACATTTCTTGATACATCTCATATAGAATATGCTTGTGAAAAATTTACTGAGGTACCCAAAATTGATTTTATTGGATGCGATGTATTTTTAGATACATTTTATGTAGAGATTGATGATATTGCATTTTTATCTTACCCTGCACGCTTGAGGGAGGTTTTACATGGTTTTGCAGGGTCCAGAAGACTACTGGAATGGGTACTCCACCTAAATAGTCTCCGACCTCCTGGAAGATTTTCCAAAAAGAATAAAGAGGGAGGAGATGATCTTGCTTTAACTTATAGCACTCCACCTCTGAAGTGGCTATTGCACTTAAATCACCTTCGGCCACCTGGACAGTTTACTGCGAAAAATAAGTGTGGGGGAGTAATGCAAAATAAAATTGAGCAAATGAAAGAAATTTTTTCAGCTACTCCTACTCCTCCACTACCAAGATGGAGATTATTCCTAGATAGACTCAGACCGCCAGAAATAAAAGGGAGTTTACTTTTTCTTGCATTTTCTTTCATTGCCTTTTTCATCTTTATGCTTGTTAGAAGTAGAATTTTCTTTTGAAATGAATTCTTGCTAATAAATGCATGAGTCGAATAGAATTAATAAATAGACATTGTAAATATCATTTTATATCTTTTGGCAATTTTTCTTCATGAGTAGGAATAAATGTATTCCTCTAGGTTGTCTTCATAGCATTTTAGAGTCTTTTGAAAACAAATTAAATTTGGTTGTTAAAACTTAGGGTTTGAGCTCATGGATGAAATCTTGGATGCTTGAGTACTACTTGGCCATGGATTCTTGATTGAGGAATTGAGATGAATTATTTTCACCTAGTGAGGTTAACCTTATTTTTGTGATACATACATGTGATTGTACTCTAGAACTTGCTTAGGTTCTTTCAAAATCATATTTCAATGATTTGATCACATTTATAGAGGAGTATCATTTTGTTCCTTATCTCATATCAAATTTCATGAATTTCCCTTATATCACTTCATATATCTCATTTTCCCTACCTACTTTTCATATTGCTTCTAAATTCATTTTTCTAGGGACTTGCTTGTTGGGGATGTTCTTTGATGCTATTTTGCCCGAGACGGACAAAAGATTAAGTGTGGGGGAGTGGATAGTGTGATAGTGTGATGGAAACATTTGAAAAAAAAAAAAAGTTCATTTCATTGTTGAGTTGAAGCCAAAAATTGCTAATTGGAGTGGAGTTTGGTATCAAGATTAATGGGAATTCAGTTGTGAATTGGAGGTGAAGTAAATCTTGAAAAGAAAAAAATCTGTAATGGAAGAATGGTACACGAAAAAAAAAAAAGAAAAAATATTGGCCATGGAAGAGAGTTTTGAAGTCAATGGATGTTGTAGCACAAAAGGGTTTGGATCAAGTAGGAATTATGGAAGATGAAATCAGTAACTCTTTGCTTAAGTTTGAATTGAAGTTGTAAGCTTGAATTGTAGAAGAAAATCTGTGTAGAATTGAGGAACCAAGGTGAAAACAAGTGAAAAAAAAAATCTGTGTAAAAAAAAAAATCAGAAATTTTGTGCCAAAGAGAAGAGTATGCTATGAATTGTTTCGGCCACTCTTCTAGGGGCTGAATTGCAGTTATATATGTCTGAATCAGTGCAGGGGTTGCTGGGATTTGAAGAAGAAAAAAAAAAAGAAAGAAACAGTTTGTATCAATTTGAAAGTGAGTGTGCCATGGATGAAACTTGAATGTGTTGAGCTGAATTCTCAAGTTAAGCATGTGAACGTCCCATTATAATCTGAGGTTAATTGTTCTGAGTAATCAAGGGAGAGCAAGGTCAAGAATGTAAGATGGAAAGGTAGTTGGAAAAGGGAAAAATCAGAAGTTAAATTGCCATAAGTCAGTTTGGAATCAAGAAGAGGTTGAAAATTGGGTTTTGTATCATTTGAGGGAAAGTACTAATTGATGCTACTGGATTCGGGGAAGCTGATCAAATCCTGAATAAAACAAGGAGAAGCTGCAGAGAAATCAGTGAGTTAGCAGCTGAAAAAAAAAAGAAAAAAAAACAGTTTGAAAAAAAAAACAGAAAAAACCAGTTTGAGAAAAATAAAGGAAGCAAGTTGGTATCCAATTGAATTTTCGGCATCATGAAATCAGTGGAGATGTTCTTATCCGAATCAGAGCTTTGATCTATTACATTCTGATGTCAGTAGAGAGAAAGGAAAAGAAAAGAAAAATCAGAAATGAAAAGAAAAGAGCAAAAATTGGCACACAAGATGGAAAGTTGGCACCAAGGAATTAATGAGGTTTTCGTCAAATTTATGAAGGGCAATTGCAAAGACTCATTCCATCCCACATTAGACTTCATTATATGGACTGAAAGGAGGGCAAAGATGCATCAAGAATATCCTTGAACATTCAAGTCTTACATTCCATCAAACTTGCTAATTTCATGTCTTTTATTTCATTTTGTACCATTTCCTATTTCTTTCACTTTTGAATAAACTTTTATAGATGATTGATTCTAATCTTGAATAATGGTAGAGAGTAGATAATAAGCAAGCCTATGGTAGTGCAAGAAGCATGTGTGTATGAGTGAGCTCCAATTTCATCATGTACTTAGAACTTAGGAAGAGAGCCACTAAGAGTTTCCCTTGAGAGGTTTAGAGAGTGAAATTCATCTCAATGAATCATGAAGGTTGAATTTGTTAAGTTGTTGATTTAAGGACAAGATACTAGTCTTTTGAGTTTAGATTTTTGAGAATTAACAACCCTAGGTAATTTCTTTTCAATTGCTTCTACTCATGTTTGGGAATAACCTAGGGGATACATATTTAGTACTTTTCGCGAGACGCTCAAGCTTAAGTGTGGGGGAGTTGATAATTGTCATTTTGTTGATCATATTATATGCTTAAATCTGTGTTTGACCCATATTTTACTTGTGTAATTGTGGATTTGGCCTAGGTTTTAGGATTTACACCCTTTTTGGACCTAATTGTAAATCTTGCTATATTTGGGTTGTTTTGTCACTAAATTTTTGATCTACTTTTGTAGGCTTGGAAGGATTATGGACCTAGGTCATGTTGGACCCAAAATGACTGTCACGAAAGTGGGTCTCAAATTTAGAAATTTATAAAGTGCTGGAAACCCTTTTTGCAATCGAAGAAGAAAAGCGTAGTAAAGGGGCCACAGGTCGTATTTTTCCAAGGGCTAGTTCAAGTTGTGTGATTTGTGCTTGAGTTATATGTCGTCGATGATTTTGGGTTTCAAATAAAATCTAGAATTTGTTTGCAAATAAAATAACAATGCAATGAAAAGTAAAGAAAAATTGACTGAGCACTTAACTAGGTAATGACAATTAAGGACTAAACAATTATGAAACAAGTGCTATAGCAAATGCATTCCAAACACTAAGCAGTTGAATTAAAGTAATGCTGTCATTTAAAATTGAATCTAAAGCAAAATTATGAGCAACGTTTCAGAAATGAAAACTTGATACAAAGTGAAAATGAAACTCACTTAAAACATAAGGAAAAGGACTTATGTGCTAAAAGAGATTAAGAGCAGGTTTATAACTGATGATCACACTAATGTGGAGCAATTAAATGGGAAACAAACAATTTCAATGCAAAACTCAGAAGCAAGTAATGCCAAAACAGCAATTCAAACTCCCAAGCTTATGTGCAGGAATGTATCTAATGCAGTAATGATATGCATGACTAAATGAATTAACTGCATGAGTTCGGAAATGAAATGAATGCTGATCAAGCTGAAAACAGATCAAAATTCTGTAGCTGAAAGATGCAAACACTAACTCAAATGAAACAAAATCTCAAACATTAAACAGATATGTAGACTGTAGTGACATGCAGGAATTTAGAAGGAAACCAAGCACTGAAATCCACGAAATTAGCTGAAAAAGAATTCCAATTACGACTCAGACAAGGTTTACAAGATCAAGGAGCAATGAAACTCAATTCAGAATAGCAGCTGAAACTACAAAGACAGTTGTTGATACGCAACTGCTGGAACTTAAGATGAAAATAGCATTGTTTGCAGAAATGTTCAACTGAACAACAAGCCAAGTCTGAATGCTTTAACAACCAAACATTATCTCTAACTTTCAGGAATTAAAACACAAAAATGAACTGAACTTGAAGTAAATGCAGATACTAAACTGCTACGCAGAGGAAGGAAGCAGAAATTCTGATACACAACTTGCAATTCTGATACGCAACCCATTAACAGGAAATGAACTAAAATTGTAACAATTATTCACTAAACGATTCCCCAGCTCATTACTTGAAGAATGGAACCTAATTAAGGCTGGAAAAATTGAGAAACGAAAATGAAATAGCTGATACGAAACAGAACAAGAACAGCTTTGCAGAAACTGAAATTACAGCTATGAAAACAGAAGAATGTGATTAAAACTAAGCCTCAATCCCTCATCTCAGCTCACGAATCCTTGCTGTCACTCAAGGTTTAGCCTCGAATTGAGAATGAAATGATCCATACAAGAGAACGATTCATTTGCTACAAATTACAGAAACGAAATGGCACAAATGAAATTGCAGCTAAGAAACGAAATTAAGCTAAGAAATCAACTCGAATCCTTGCTGTCACTCAAGGATGAGCTCGAGTTGAAGTGATCACGCCTCCAGATGAAGAACTCGCGAAGAACGCTGAAGAAACGGAGAAAAACTGAGCTGCGGCGAAGACGCGATGCCGAGATCTGCCGAGGGAATTCCTATTTAAACTTAAACCATTTAATTTGGACGGCTGAGATTAATCCCGCTTCATCCAACGGTGGATCTTTGTCCGATTTGATTCAAAATTTCCAGATCTCGATCAGAGGTCAAGATCAACCTCGTGGTAGCTCGGATCTGCCAGATCTCCAAGGATGGCTCAGATCAAACTGATATTTGAATGGGTGGTCTAGATCTCTCTGAATGTGATCCAACGGCTAGATGATCTCCGATTGAGTTGAAACTCTCAGATCTTGATCTGATCACTTGATTAGACTTAACCCCAGCTCGGATTGATCAAAAGTTCTCAGATGGTCTAGATCTAACCGTTCTTGCATCGGACGGTCCAAATGAATTGGAGCTTGATTACTTGATCTAGTCCACTTTTGACTCGACTTTGACCCAACATGACCTAGGTCCATAATCCTTCCAAGCCTACAAAAGTAGATCAAAAATTTAGTGACAAAACAACCCAAATATAGCAAGATTTACAATTAGGTCCAAAAAGGGTGTAAATCCTAAAACCTAAGCCAAATCCACAATTACACAAGTAAAATATGGGTCAAACACAGATTTAAGCATATAATATGATCAACAAAATGACACTTATCAGTGCCCTACTCAGCTTCTGCCTCACTCCTTTGAGGCTCTCTGAGCTGCAGACACTCGTTCCTTCGGTCCTCCATCCAGGGTTAGTCCAAAATAACATAGAGCAATAATATGTTAGTTTTATATAGCCTTAGCTGTCTTGGTTCTGACTTTAGGTCTCCAAAATGGAGCCCTAGGTCGAACCAACGCCTACTGTTCCCTCAACGGGGAACGCGTCCTCACCTACTCCTCTCAGGAGAATTTACCTGATGCCAACCGGCTCCTCCGGTTAGACTTTTTGCCCAGCAGTCCTTCGCCAGGTGCCTAGCTGTCCATTGCCAGGTCTTCAGTACCAAGTTGTCCTTCGCCTGGTGCCTAGCAGTCCTTCGCTAGGGCTTTGTATCCTGACATTCCTTCGCCAGGTGCCTAGCAGTCCTTCGCTAGGGCTTTGTATCCTGGCATTCCTTCGCCAGGTGCCTAGCAGTCCTTCGCTAGGACTTTTCCTGCACACTTGAGTAACATGTCAGATAAACATTATATCTTAACTTTTGAACCCTTTTGCCTTTATCAAAATATAGGTTTGACTTGGGTGCTTTCTGCACCAACAGGTTCGACCTAGGGTTCCATTTGGGAGACCCAAAGTCAGAACCAAGACAACTACGACTGTAAATAATAACTAACATATTTGCGTGTTGTGTTTTGGAACTATCCTTAGTTGCAGGGAACGAAGGAATGTTGCTTCTGCAGCTCAGGCGCCCCAATGGAGTCGGGCGCCTCATTGGGGATAGGCGCCCGTATGGATACGGGTGCCCCAGTGTAAAGGCAAAAACCAAACCACTGTCGCGAAGCCTCTGGACCAAGGCAGCTTAGGCGCCCGTGAGGTCACGGGCGCCCCCATCAGCTCAGGCGCCCAAGTGAAGATGGATAAGCGCTGACCGAGCCTGCGAATAAGAGATCGTGCAGGGAAGGCCACGTGTAGGCGCCCCCATTGACACGGGCGCCTCCATGGGTGCTATAAAAGGGGGTTCATCCCCAAGGCTTTGAAGATCATCACTCTCTATGCTCCAGACACTTTCGTTTAAGCGCTGTGCTCTGACAAACTTCACTTCGAGATTCCAACGCCGATGATGACCCTCTGCTCCGAAATTCGATCCACCTCGGGCCCCGGTAAACTTAAATTACAAAAGTGTTGTTAATTCAATTTCCAATTCTATATCTGTACTATCAATTTGTAAAAGTTTTTCCGAATATAGAATTGCCCAAAGTAAATGGTCAAGGACCATGGGCCTTGGAGTAGGAGCCGACCGCGACTCCGAACCAAGTAAAACCAATCTGTATTCGTGATTGATTTATTTTCCGCTGCGTATTTTCTCTAGTGTTCCGAAAAATTTGATCTCGATATTCACCCCCCCCCCCTATCGAGTTTCTACGATCCAACATGATACAGCACCGCCAGACCCCCTCTTTTCAGTGGAGAAGACTTCTCCTACTGGAAAAGTAGGATAGAAGTCCACCTGAAAACTCAGGTGGACATGTGGATCATAATCCAGTCTGAACTGGAAATTCCAAAAAATGCACAAGGTCTTGTGGAACATTATACCGAGTGGGATGGCCGACTAAAGAAGAAGATCGAGGCCGATGCAAAAGCTACCCAAACTTTACAATGCGGCCTAACAAAAGAAGAGATGAACCATGTAGGACCCTTCAGCAGCGCCAAGGAGCTCTGGAATAAGCTGATTGAGCTACACAAAGGTACATCTGACACCAAAATCAGCAAAAGAGATCTGTTGCTCAATAGACTCTATACAATAAAGATACACGACGACAAGACTGCAGCTCAACTCCACGCCAAAATCCAGAGCTGATGAACGGGTTGCACACTATAGATCACAAGGTTGAAAACCGGTACCTAATCAGGTATACTTTGAATTCATTCCTGAGAAACTCACTGTGGGCATCTATGGTGGATGCCTACAAGGTTTCCAGGAATTTGTCTAAAATTAAATTAGATGAGCTATTTTCTGAATTAGAATTTTACGAACAGACTAATACTACTTTGGTCGAGAAAGGTATAGCATTTCTTGCAGGTAAAACTCAAGGGAAAACTCCCAAGAAGAAGCTTCAACCAGTACCCGAGTCTGACTCAGACTCGGAATCAGAAGACAGTGAAGGAGATCGACCCAAATTGGTCCGGCTAGCTCGCGACTATTACGAAGAACTTAAGTACCAAACGAGCAAGAAGAAGTCAAGCCGTTGAAAAGAAGATCCAGCGGAACCTACAACAAGTCAGAAGAGCAAAAGCAACATCACTTGCTACGAGTGTAACCAGAAGGGACACTTCAAATCAGAGTGCCCCAACCGAAAGGAAAACAAAAAGGCGCGGAGGAAGAAGGCTCTTCAAGCCACCTGGGACGAGTCATCCTCCGAAGAAGTAGAAGAAGTCCCACACGCAAACCTACTCGCCCTGACCGCCTTGGAAAATGTCGACTCCGGATCAGAATTGGAACCAGACGAGGACGTCAACAATGGAAGACTTACAATCTCGGAGGACGGACAAATCACGGTAAGAGGTTATCTAGAATCTGAATTGTCTAAATTAATTTCTTATCTGTCTCGAAACTTGGCAAAAGCCAAAATCCGGGTTGAGTCCCTCTGACAAGAAGTAAAACTTCTGAAAGAGGAAGTCAACTTGAGTCTCTTGACTAAGTCAATTCAAGAAGGAAACTCAACTCAAGTTAAAAAAACTAGAGGAAGAGAAGTTCTCCTTGAAAACTCAAGTCAAGGAGCTCAGGGTTGCCTTAGAACGATTTACTTCGGGTTCCAAGGGTCTTGACATGATCCTTGAAAAACAGAAGTTCGTTCTCAATCGATCTGGACTAGGTTATCAAACCAAATCGCGACAACGGTTGTATTATTCTGTATTGAACCAACCTAGAACCCAAGTCCAAGCATGGGTCCCTAAGTTGTGTTTAACTAAACAAGTTGGACCAAACCAGTATTGGATCCCCAAGGACAAGATTCACATCTTGCCTAACCCTTATCGAGACTTCAGTCCAAGGGGAGCCAATATAAAGACCATATTTATAATTATATGATTTTTTTTCTGATTGCTTTTTTTTGCAATATTATTATTATGCTTAGACTTAGGAATAGTTTAAGGATGAACGGTTTATTTGAAATTTGAACAACATAGTATTAGGTGGAGGTGAGATGATAGTACGATAGGGAAGCCTTTCTAATAAGGTCAAGTAAGGTAAGACATACCCTACTTGGTCTGTTTAGTCTGGTGGAACTAGCCGAAGCTACCGATCCAAGACCTAAACTAGTTAGTCCAAAATTTTTCAAGAAGTAATTTGAAAATGAAATTTCAAGAAAAGGCTTTGTCAAGGAAAGGGTTGTTGCTCCAATAAGGCTACGACCAAAGAAGGCCTCTGTGCCTCGCCAATACCTGGAAGCCAATTTTCGAAATTCAAATTCAATTTACTATTTGATAAATTTGAATCTAACACAAATTTCAATTAATCCTAGATTAAAACATATTTTCAAAATCAATAATCCTAAACTCAACAATTTTGTTTTCAAAATTAATCCAACATTTTTCAAAATTAATCGTCTTTCAAAAATTTAAATCTTTTTAAACCTGTCTCACAAAACCCATAAGATTAACATGTTTGATAATATTAGATATGGGTGAGACAGACTAGGTAGTGAAATCCAATTTAAGCTATTCCTACTTCTGATGGATCCAAATCAAATACATCCTTCTGATGAATGTTGAATAGTGGATGCTCCAGACACATGACTGGGGATAAATTGAAATTCACCAAAATCAAGTTCAAAAACCTAGGCTCAATAGCATTTGGCAACAATGCTACACTCAAAGTAATTGGGTCAGGTAACATTGAACTTAATTCTGATTTTATTATTAAGAAAGTACTCTTGGTTGAAAATTTTAAATTCAATTTGCTTAGCATTAGTCAACTCTGTGATACTGGTTACATAGAGACTTTCACCAACTCTGACTGCCTTATTAGACACCTCCAAGACTCAGAGATAACACTTAAGGGTACTAGGAAAAACAACGGCTATACTATTAACTTACCTATAGTATCCAAATGCTTTTTGATTAAGTTAGAAGAATCTAACCTTTGGCATAGGAGGTTAGGTCACACTCATGTCAAACTGATTTCTAAAATTACCCAACTTGGTTTAATTAAAGGTGTACCCAAAATTAAGAACATTGAAAACACAATTTGTAACTCATGTAAACAAGGCAAACAAACTAAGTCAACCCATAAACCAACTCAATCAGACTTAACCCAAACCACGCTTGAGCTCCTACACCTTGACCTATTTGATTCACATGGAGCCAAGTCACTAAGCGGGAATCAGTACTGCTTAGTAATTATCGATGATTACTCTAGACTTACCTTGGTTAGGTTCTTGAAATCTAAGGATGAAACCTTTAATTTATTTAATGACTTATGCAAAATAATTGAAAATCAAAATGATACTAAAATTAAAAGTCTTAGGAGTGATAATGGGGGGAGTTCGAAAATAAAAAGTTTGAGGAATTTTGTAAAATTAATGAGTATATTCATGAGTTTTCCTGTCTTAGAACCCCACAACAAAATGGGATAGTTGAGAGAAAGAATAGAACCCTCTGTAGGACCAGTGCCGTTGATAGAGGGGGGTGAATATAGACCGAAAAACTTTCGATCATTCTAGACTCAGAGCGTTAGTAGCACAGCGGAAAATAAAACAGAAAGAGTAAAAGACAACATAGCGCACGCGGGATTTTTTACTCGGTTCCCAACCCCCCAGGGTCAGTACATCCAAGGCCTAAGCACGAGAATGCCCGTCCACTATTGGTCTCCTTTCCAGACTTTCCGGAGGCCGAGAAACCCGTCTTACAGTGCAGTAATTACAATCAAAATATAAGAAATTAAATGCAGAATAATTAAACAAACCAAAATGAAATGGTCGAAGACTCGGTCGATCTGGACCTCCAAAGTGTCGCGCACTTCCTCCTGGAGCCTCTCGGTAGTAGAGCCTCATTGTTAGCGCGTTGTCATTGCTTGGAAAGCTTAGAATTGTGTCTGGAAGTTGTGTATGAAGCTGAGGGGCCGAAGCCCCTTTTATAGGCTTCATTCGGGTGCCTATGTTGATGGGGGCACCCTATAGGGCTTGGTCAAACCTTATCCTCGCGCCGAACTCGTCGCAGCTGATAAAACCTTTGACCTGGGTGCCTACATGAACCCGGGTGCCTGTATCATCCCGGGTGCCTGTATCATCCCGGGCGCCTGAATGGAAGCATGTTCTGCCTTCTTCGTCTGAGCTGTTTTTTTTTGTTCTTTGACCTAGGCACCCCCATCAATAGGGGTGCCTGGATCCTGTTGGGCGCCCCCATCAATAGGGGTGCCTGGCTTGGCTAGGTTCCAACTCTATTGTGTTGTTTGCCTGCTTTGTCTTCCATTCTAGGTACCTGCAAGATACAAAAATACAAGGCAAATACACACACATTCTTAACCTTAAGGACTTGGTTCTGACTTCGGATTTCCACGAAACCCTAGGTCGAACTGACGCAAGTTCCTACCCCCGAGAACGCGCCTTTCACCTACTCCTTTCAGGAGACGGTTGCCACCCAGTCCTTCGGGTGGACTTTTGCTTAGCCTCCGATACTCTCGGATCTCGAAACGTCCGAACCCCGACCCGTCTCTACTTCTGTCCTTAGTCATCGCTCAGCTAAGTTGCTCAGTCCCTCGGACCAAGACTTCGTGCCCAAACCCTAAGTCTAGGATTTCAGTGTCCAACCCTCGGCCAGGTCTTCATGCCCAATTCCTCGAACCAGGTCTTCGGTGCCCAATCCTCGGCCAGGACTTCTTGCCCAGTCCTCGACCAGGACTTAGTGCCCAACTTCTGGTCAGGTCTTCGATGCCCAGCCCGTTGCAGGACTTAGTGCCTAGCTTTACTAGGACTTTCTTTCACTTTGGTTACTCCTCTCTTAACTCCCCTTCTCTTGTTCAATGTATCACTGACTTAAGTATATTGTCAAACATTAAAACACTTAGAGGAGAACATCACTGATGCAATTGCACCATTAATCTCCCCCTTTTTGATGTTTGATAATATCTTAAGTTAGATTGGTAGAAAGGGCTAAATTTTAACTCTTGGGATCAAATGAAAAAAATGATCTTTTGGGGAAAACTTCTAACTTCCACTCACTCTCCCCCCTTTTTGAAAAATATTTTGATTTTTTTTGATCATTTGGTAAGAGATAAAAAAATTTATTTCTAACTTAAGGCGCATCTCTCCCCCTTTGTCATACATCAAAAAAATAAAGAATACTTGCACCAACAATAAAAGATGTTCTTTTGAAAGTACTCAGTATAACTTTTGAAAGCATAGTAAAACTAGGTACCTAAATTTCCAGAAAAAAATCTAATTTTTTTTTAAAAAATATTGTGCAATTCTGAAAAATATTTTGTATTTGTAGGAAAATATTTGACTTGAAAAAAAATTTCCTTAGAAAAATTTTAGAAAATATTTTTCAAGAGATTGCAAGCAAATACTTAAAAGAAGTGTTATGAAAATATTCTTGAAAGACCCTTTTTTTTCTTAATACATTTTCACAAAACTGTTCTTTGAAACATGCTAGTATTTGAAGAAATATCTGTACCTTTGAAAAATATTTTGATCATTTTCAAAAATGCAAGTACTTTTGAGATGTATTGAGTTTTTGAGAACCATGCAAGTACTTTTGAACAAAATTATGTAATTTTTGGAAAATATAAGTACTTTTGAAAAATGTAAGTTCTGTAAAAAGTATTACTTGACTTATATTTTGAAAGTACTTAGAAAAATATTGTTTTGAAAATATAATATTTTACTTGACTTGGTTTCTTTTCTAGTCTGACACAATCCTAGGAAACCTTGTTGACTACAAGGACATTTTCCTAAGTATCCTGGAAGTTCTCACGCCCAAGTAAATATTATTTCCAAAAAAACAGTTTTGAAAGTGATAGAGATTTAATATGCATAAAAAATAGTACTTTGAAGAAAAATTATGTTTTCAAAAATGACTTAATAATGCAGCGCATGAAAACATATTAAATAATTCTTTGTAATTTGACCTCCCCCTAAACTTAACCCAGTCCTAGGAAGCTTGTTGACCATAAGTACTCTTCCTCTAAGTCTTTAGGGTTTAGTTTAGATCAAAGAAATTATCTAATAATTACCAAAAAAAACTTTTCAGAAGTTCTTCTTTTGACTCAGACTCCCCCTAAATCTGACACATCCTCAGAGTCCTTGTTGATCATCAAGTAGAACTCCTCTGTGTCTTTAGAGTTTATCAAAATCAAAGAAGCAGGTAATTCTTGGAAAGATAATCTTTTAAGGCAAAACCCTTTTTCGAAATCACAAGTGATCGTAATTGAAAGTATAGTTTTCGAGAAATATTTTCAAATAATAGTAATGTTTTAACAAAATTTCAAAGGAAAAACAAACTCCCCCTGTACCCAACACCGTTTGACTCTATCTAAGTGCCTTAAGGAACTTTAGTGTTGTCCTAAGAGGCTTGTGTCTAATTGTGTGAGTCAAATAATTTTCAAAAGAATATAATTTTTGAAAACATATAACATATTGGCAATCAGACAAGCATGAAATCCATAAAAACATTATTATGTTAAAGCACTATTTTGGAAATATATTTTTAGAAAAATATTCTAACAATTTTGAAATTTATTTTTTAATTTATTAGTCCTTAACATCTCACCCATTCTAGATATCTCAATACAGCACGTATGGTTGCCTTATGGGTGCATTATGAGATGCTTAAATCATTTTTCTTAATTTGTTATTAAATCTAAGATCTAATTGAAACTTGTGTTAGATTCAAATCTAACAATAGTAAAGTGAATTTGATTTTCAGTAATTGGCTTCCAGGTTTTGGTGAGGCACAAGACCTTCTTTGTTCGTAGCCTTATTGGATCATCAACCCTTTCCTTGACAAAGCCTTTTATAGAAAATTCATCTTCAAGTTACTTCTTGTAAGATTTTGGTTTAACTAGCTTAGGTTTTGGATCGGTAGCTTCGGCTAGTTCCACCAGACGGCTTTCCTAGCTACTATCATCTCACCTCCACCTAATACTAGGTTGATCAAGTTTCAATTATTCTTTTTCCTATAACCATTCTAAATCATGCATAAAATTAAACGTTAATGACATGACATATATTTTAAGAAAATTGTATAAGCATGGCATGGCAGTTATGCATGATTCAAACAAGTCAAAGGCATTTTAATTAAGTTTCTAAAAATGTATCAAATTCACGATTTGATACATGTCGTGTGAACACGCGAATATGCCAACCCACTCTGACATATTTAATTTTATTAAATTAATTGTTCCGGTTTCGGTAAGATTTTATTTAATTCGAGTTTAAGTCACTTAAGAATTAATTGGATTCAGAATTAATTTGAGTTGAATTAAGAATTACTTAAATTTAAATTAATTAAGGATTGGTTAAAGTGGAATTAATTAAATTAAGAATAATAATTAATTAAGGATTGATTAATTAAAATTAAGGTTACAAAATTAAAATTAAAGTTTTTAAGATTTAAGTTTAAGTTATTTAGAGTAAAAAAAAATTAAAGTTAAACTACTTAAGGAAAAATTAAATTAATTTGGATTTAATTGAATTTGAGTTAATTAAAGTTAAATTAATTAAGGATTAATTTAAGTTAATTAAAAATTAATTTAAGTTGATTAAAAAAATTAAATTAAGGATTACTTAAATTAATTTCGAATTAATTAATATTTAGATTAATAAATTAAGAATTAATTAAATTAATTAAGACTTAATTTGAGTTTGAATTAATTAAGGTTTAATTGAGTTAATTAAGAATTAATTTGAATTTTGTTTAATTAAGGATTAATTGAATTAATTGAGAATTAATTTGAATTTTGTTTAATTAAGGATTAATTGAATTAATTAAGAATTTATTTGAATTTGAATTAATTGAGGTTTAATTTGAATAATCAAGAATTACTTTGAATAATTTAATTCAGGATTATTGAAATAAATAAGGTAAAAATTGTTAAGATTTAAACATTTTTGGCTTAGATAATAATTGTGGGTTTAGCTTCATCATTTTCATTATCTCAAAAATTTTTGATTCCTTTACTATTTCCTTTTTATTTATCTTTTCAAGTTTTTCTAATAATTCTGATTTATTTGAATCTTTGTGATTTTTATTAACTATGGCCTTAATCTCAGATAATTCCATATCCTCCTCATCCTCAAAATTACATCCTTCAATATCCTCAATATAGGTGGAGTAATTTGGGCCACTAGTTAAAGTTTTGTAATAATCTTGAACATTATCTATAATTAAATTACTATCTAAATGAATTCTATTATCCTCAAGAATATTTTCGACAAGATCATTCTTATCCTCAGAAATAATTTTAATAACTTCAGGATTATCTTCAGAAATATTTTCAATAATTTCAAATTCGAATTCAGAATTATCCTTAAGATTTTCAAATTTGAATTCAGTATTATCCTTAAGATTTTCAAATTTGAATTCTGTATTATCCTTAAGATTTTTAAATTTGAATTCAGTATTATCCTTAAGATTTTTAGAATTAATTTCAGTAAAATTATCTGATCTAATTTCAGAATTAATTTCAGTAATTTTATCAGATCTAATTTCTGAATTAAACTCAGTAATTTTATCAGATCTAATTTCAGAATTAATTTTAGTAATTTTTGAATTGATATTACGGATTAAAGAATTAATTTTTGATAATTTATTACTGTCTACATTTTCTAGTTGGTCATGCAAAATATTGAGGTGATTTTGTAATAATTCTAGTCTTTCAGAAAAATTATTATCATACGACAGTGCAGGAATTTGTAAATTTTTAGGAATGTAAATTTTACGTACCTTTGCCGAACACTGATTCTTGTAGTGTCCGTACTATTCACACTTGAAGCATTTGATGTGATCCTTGTTCCTTCCGACTTCTGGCGCTGGTGCCTCCTTTACCGCCAATGAGGAACGATTCTTATGAGTAGGACACTAATTTTTGTAGTGTCCTCTCTCCCTGCATGTGAAGCATATAATATGGAATTTAAAAACAGACATTTTAAAAAAATGTACCTGATTCACCCCTGGGCTCCCCCTCAACTCCTGGCGTGGTTGCTCCATCGGCGGTTAATCCGGTGAAGAGCGGTCTGGCTCTGATACCAATTGTAGGACCGGTGTCGTCAATAGAGGGGGGTGAATATCGACCGTAAAATCTTCGCGGTAAACTCCGTAAAACTTTCAATCGTTCTAGACTCAGAGCGTTAGTAGCATAGCGGAAAATAAAACAGAAAGAGTAAAAGACAACACAACGCACGTGGGATTTTTTACTTGGTTCCCAACCCCCCAGGGTTAGTACATCCAAGGCCTAAGCACGAGAACGCTCGCCCACTATTGATCTCCTTTCCGGACTTTCCAGAGGCGGAGAAACCCATCTTACAGTGCAGTAATTACAATCAAAATACAAGAAATTAAATGCAGAATAATTAAAGAAAACCAAAATGAAATGGTCGAAGACTCAGCTGATCTGGACCTCCGAAGTGCTGCGCACTTCCTACTGGAGCCTCCCGGTCATAGAGCCTCGTTGTTAGTGCGTTGTCGTTGCTTGGAAAGCTTAGAATTATGTCTGGAAGTTGTGTCTGAAGCTGAGGGGTCGAAGCCCCTTTTATAGGCTTCATTCGGGCACCTGTGTTGATGGGGGGACGCCCAATAGGGCTTGGTCAAACCTTATCCCCGCGCCGAACTCGTCGCAGTTGATAAAACCTTTGACCTGGGTGCCTACATGAACCCAGGCGCCTGTATCATCCCGGGCGCCTGAATGGAAGCCTGTTCTGCCTTCTTCGTCTGAGTTATTTTTTTTGTTCTTTGACCTAGGCGCCCCCATCAATAGGGGTGCCTGGATTGGCTAGGTTCCAGCTCCATTGTGTTGTTTGCCTACTTTGTCTTCCATTCTAGGTACCTGGAAGATACAAAAATACAAGGCAAATACACACACATTCTTAACCTTAAGGACTTGGTTCTGACTTCGAATTTCCACGAAACCCTAGGTCGAACCGACGCAAGTTCCCACCCCCGAGAACGCGCCTTTCACCTACTCCTTTTAGGAGACGGTTGCCACCCAGTCCTTTGGGTGGACTTTTGCTTAGCCTCCGATACTCTCGGATCTCGAGACGTCCGAACCCCGACCCGTCTCTACTTCTGTCCTTAGTCATCACCCAGCTATGTTGCTCAGTCCCTCGGACCAAGACTTTGTGCCCAAACCCTAAGTCCAGGACTTCGGTGCCCAACCCTCGGCCAGGTCTTCGTGCCCAATTCCTCGAACCAGGTCTTCGGTGCCCAATCCTCGGCCAGGACTTCTTGCCCAGTCCTCAACCAGGACATAGTGCCCAACTTCTGGTCAGGTCTTCGGTGCCCATCCCTTTGCTAGGACTTAGTGCCTAGCTTTACTAGGACTTTCTTTCACTTTGGTTACTCCTCTCTTAACTCCCCTTCCCTTGTTCAATGTATCACTGACTTAAGTATATTGTCAATAATTAAAACACTTAGAGGAGGACATCACTGATGCAACTTGCACCAACACCCTCCAGGAAGCCGCAAGGATCTTGCTCAATGAATATAACCTAGCTAACCAATTTTGGGCAGAAGCGGTAAATACGGCATGTTATATTCAAAATACGGTCCTAATTAATAAAACGCACAAAATAGAAGAAACAACCAACTTAATTAATCTTTGACGAAGAGGTTGAACCAAAATTTAAACCAATCAAATCTTGATCATGAAGATAATGAACCAACAATTGAACCTCTAATTGAACCATTAAATGAATTATCACTTGAACCAATAGTTGAGGTATCAACTGAACCAATAACTGAACCAGCCAAGTAGTTAAACCAAACACTGATCCAAACCATCAGCTGGACCTGAGGCTGAACCTAGTTCTAGAAAAACAAAGAAACCCAAACTGAATCATCCTTCAGATCAAATTATGGGAGATCCAACCTTAGGAGTCAGAACTAGGTCTTCCTATAGAAATCTTAGTCAGATCGCACTTATTTTAAAAATTTAACCTAAGACTATAGATGAAGCCCTACCTAACCTAGATTGGATCATAGCTAGGCAAGAGGAGCTAGCCCAATTTGAAAGAAATCAAGTCTGGAAATTAGTACCTAAACCTGAGAGAAAATCTATTATAGACACTAAGTGGTTTTTTAGGAATAAACTAAATGATCAAGGGGAAATGGTTAGAAATAAAGTCCGCTTAGTAGCTAAAGGGTTTAGTTAGGTCGAAGGGTTAGACTATGATGAAACCTATGCCCCAGTAGCCAGACTTGAGTCAATTAGAATGTTATTACCTTTTGCAGCCCATAGAGGGTTTAAATTATACCAAATGGACGTCAAGTCTGCGTTTCTTAATGGGTTTATTAAAGAAGAAGTTTATGTAGGACAACCCCCAGGATTTGAGGACATAGAAAAACTTGAACATGTGTTTAAACTTAGAAAAGCATTTTATGGGTTAAAATAAGTACCTAGGGCTTGGTATGAACGCTTATCAACCTATGTAATTTCTAAGGAATTTAACCAAGGTCAAATTCACTCCACACTTTGTTGGTGCAGACAGCACCTAAGTCAAACCTGGGTTTTGATAATGGCAAAGGGTTCAGAAGTTAAGATGTTATTGTATTCTAACTTGTTCACTGAGTGTGCAGGAAGAAGTCCTAGGTACACTAGGCAAGAAGTCCTGGCAAAGGGCTAGGCAAAGAAGTCCTGGTCAAGGACTGGGCAAGAAGACCTGACCGAAAGTCGGGCAAAGAAGTCCTGGTCGAGGACTGGGCACGAAGTCCTGGCAAGGGGCTAGGCACCGAAGACCTGACCAGAAGTTGGGCAGGAAGACATGATCAGGTGGATCGGGCAAAAGTCCAACCAGAGGAGCCAGTTGGTAAAAGGTAAACTCTCCTGAGAGGAGTAGGTGAGGACGCATTCCCCGTCGAGGGAACAGTAGGCGTCGGTTCGACCTAGGGCTCCATTTGGGAGACCCGAAGTCAGAACCAAGACAGCTACGGCTGTAATTATTGCTTATTATGTTTTTGGGACTAACCTTAGTTGCAAGGTCAAAGGACTGATCGTCTGCAAGTGAAGGTGCTTCACTGGGCCTAGGCGCCCGAATGGAGGCAGGCGCCCGAATGGGCTCAAGCGCCCGTAAGGATACGGGCGCCCAAGAGTGAAGGCAAAACCAAAAACATAGCTGCGAAGCCACTGAACCAAGGCGGATCAGGCGCCTGGGAGGTCACGGGCGCCCCGATCAGCTCAGGCGCCCAAGTGGGGAGGATAAGTGTTGACCGAGCCCGCGGATAAGGATTCGCAGATCGGAGGGCACGTGTCAGGCGCCCCCAACCTATCAGGCGCCCGATTGAGCACTATAAAAGGGGCTCGACCCCAAGGCTTCTACAACACAATTTCTCAACGCTCCAAAGTTTTTCGTTCAAGCGCTATGCCCCGGCAAACTCTATCTTCGAGATCTCAGCGCCGACGACGACCCTCTACACCGAAATATGATCTACATCGGGCGTCAGTAACGAAAAGTGTAGCATTTCAATTTTCTAAATACTGTTGTACTGAAAATTGTAAACCCTATTTTGCGCGATTATAGTATTGCCCAAAGTAAATGGTCAAGGACCGTGGGCCTTGGAGTAGGAGCCGACCGCAACTCCGAACCAAGTAAAAATCTACTTGTGTTCCTGTGTGCATTTAATTATTTCCGCTGCGTATTCACTCTTTATTCTATCCGAAAAGTTTTAACAATATTCACCCCCCTAACGTTCTTCTCGATCCAACAAGTGGTATCAGAGCGGGTGGCTTAAATTTGGTGCAACCACCAATTTGAGAGTTTTTCGGATTTTACGAAAATTTTAAATTCTTTTTCTTTCGAATTTTTCTCGTTGATCGAGGTTGGTGCAACACCACTCGATCACTTTTTCTCAATTATTTTATTCCCGCACTACTAATCTAAGACCAAGTCTTGGGACAAGAATTTTTTTTGTTTTTGTCATTTCAGAAATTTTAAATGGTCATGCAAGAAGGTTTCAGCACAGCCAGACCACCACTCTTCAGTGGAGAAGACTTCTCCTACTGGAAGAGTCGGATGGATGTCCACCTGAAAACTCAGGTGGATATGTGGAGCATAATCCAATCTGGTTTGGAAATCCCCAAGATTGCTGAAGGAGTGGCACAGCATTACACAGAATGGGACGCCTCAATGAAGAAGAAGATCGAGGCTGATGCAAAGGCAACGCAGACACTCCAATGTGGATTAACCAAAGAAGAACTGAACCGAGGGGAACCCTTCAACAGTGCGAAGGAACTCTGGAGCAAGTTGATTGAATTGCACGAAGGTACCTCCAACACCAGAATCAGCAAAAGGGACCTACTACTGAACAAATTGTACACAATCAAAATGAACGAAGGTGAGTCAGCAGCCCAGCTCCACGCCAGGATCCAGGAACTGATGAACGGCCTACACACAATCGGTCACAAGGTAGAAAACCGTGACCTTATCAGGTATACCCTAAATGTCATCCCAAGAAATACTTTGTGGGCATCTATGGTAGATGATTACAATGTTTCTAGGGACCTTTCAAAAATTAAATTAGACAAATTATTTTCTGAACTAGAATTACATGAGCAGACTAACTGCACTTTAGCCGAGAAAGGTATTGCTTTTCTTGCAGGAAAAACCCCAAGGAAAGTGGCCAAGAAAAAGCCTCAACCTTCACCCGAGCTGACTCAGACTCAGACTCAGAAGACAGCGAAGGGGATCGACCCAAGCTGGTTTGGCTAGCCCGAGACTACTACAAGGAGCTGAAGCATCAGACCAACAGAAGAAAAGCCAGCCGAAAGAAGGAAGATCCAACTGAACCTTCAACGTCTAAGACCAAATCAAACGTAACATGCTACGAATGCAACAAGAAGGGACACTACAAATCGGAGTGCCCTAATCTGAAAGAAGCCAAGAAGACTCGAAGGAAGAAGGCCCTTCAAGCCACGTGGGACGAGTCTTCCTCCGAAGAAGAAGAAGAGGCCCCACAATCGAACCTGCTCACCTTGACTGCTTTGGAAGACATCGACACTGGATCGGAATCGGAGCCGGACGACAGAAAGCTCACAATTTCGGAGGGCGGCAAAATAACTGTAAGTGGTTATTCTAAAGTTGAATTAGCAGAATTAATTGCTTACCTATCTAGTAACTTGGCGAAAGCCAAAATCCGAGTCGAGTCCCTCCGACAGGAAGTAAAACTCCTGAAAGAGGGAGCTGACTCTAGATCTTTGACCGAGAAGGTTCAAGAAGGAACCTCTGCTCAAGTTGAAAAACTTGAGAAAGAGAACTCCTCCTTGAAAACTCAAGTCAAGGACCTTAGAGCAGCTTTAGAACGATTCACTTCGCGTTCCAAGGGTCTTGACATGATCCTTGGAAAACGGAAGTCTGTTCTAAATCGATCCGGGTTAGGGTATCGAACCAACTCTAGACAAAGGTCATACTATGCTATATTGAACCAATCTAGGCCCAAAGTTCAAGCATGGGTATCCAGACTTTGCTTGAATAGCCAAGCTGGACCAAACCAGTATTGGATCCCCAAGGACAAGATTCATATCTTGCCTAATCATTACCGTGGCTTTAGTCCAGGGGGAACCAACTTAAAAACAATTTTTATAGTTAGATAAATTCTTTTCTTATTTTAAAATTGCATGCTTGCTTGTTTATTTATTTTCTACAATTTACCATGCTTAGACCTAGGACTGGTTAGACTAAGGACTAAAACGATTAACTGAAATTTGAACAACATAGTATTGGGTGGAGGTGAGATGATAGTACATTAGGGAAGCCATTTTGGCAGAACTAGCCGAAGCTGCCGATCCAAGACCCAAACTAGTTAGACCAAAATCTTTCAAGGAGTAACTTGAAGATGAATTTTCAATAAAAGGCTTTGTCAAGGAAAGGGTTGATGATCCAATAAGGCTATGGCCAAAGAAGGCCTAGTGCCTCGCCAAGACCTGGAAGCCGATTATTGAAAACCAAATTCACTTTGCTATTGTCAGATTTGAATCTAACACAGATTTCAATTAATCTTATATTCAACCATTTTTTTCAAATTTAAAGCATAATTAATTGTTTTTAAAATTAATTCAACTTTTCAAAATTAATCATGGTTTTTCAAAATAAAATTATTATCTCTATTAAAACTGTCTCACAAAACCCATAAGGTTAAACGTGATTGATAACTATAGACTGGGTGAGATGGTTAGGATCTAATTCAAATTCATCTGTTTTTGTACTAAATCATGCAAATTAGAGCTTAACTGACCTAATTGTTAGTTAGTCAAAAGAGTCAAACTGGGTCAAAACAGTCAAATCTGGTCAAATGGTCAAACTGGTTAATAGTCAAACTGTTGTCAGATCAGGCGCCCGTGACCTGTCGGGCGCCCCCAACCTTCTCTTCGACTGAGACAGCAAAAGCTGTCAACCCTACCCATCTGACCCGGGCGCCCGTGACCTATCGGGCGCCTAAGTCTTTCTCTTCATCCAAGGCAGTCAAGTCTACCAAAAAGCTGCAGTCTGACCCAGGCGCCTGTGATCTTACGGGCGCCCCAATGAACTCGGGCGCCCGAGACCTCCCGGGCGCCCGACCAACCCCTATATAAGGCCACCGAGTCTCCCTTCATTTGCCACACCAAAATCAAAACTTTCCTTCACTCCTCTTCTTCCCAAGGCGCCCGGACCTCCTTGCTCATCTTCAAATGCTTGACTTCGAAAATGCCGCCCCGGTATCAATCTTTTTATGCATTCTTTTTGCAATTTCATTTTCTTACTTATTAAATGCATCATTGCAATTTCATTTTCTTTAAATATCTAGAAAACGCCGCATCTCCCAACCTAACCCTGTGGCCGAACCTAGCCCCGACCCGAGGTTTCCCAACCTAGAATTATTTAACAAATTTGCCCAAACAACTTATAAGCCTATAAATACCAGTTTTATAAATAGGCAATTTTTTACCCAATCCTGTCCCTTAGCGATGGACGCTATCAACTTTTATCAACTAGACCACCTAGTCTTCTGTACACATCCGGTAAACTCAACCATGTGTGGAGAGTTTTACAACAACCTTGTCAAGATTGATGACCTACTCTACACTACCACCGTTCAAGGCACTCCCCTAACCATCTCTCCTATTTTGTTCAATCGGTTTCTCGGACTACGACCTTCGCAGTCGACCTTTTCTTGTTATCCTCCGACCGACCTACCCTTCGCTCCCCCTTATTCGCACATTACTTTAGACACTCTTTACTCATATTTCTTTGGAGATGTGCGAAACCCGTTAGCTCGGCAATTTCAGTCGGTTGAACTCCGAGTCCAGGACTATGCACTCTACGGAGTCATAGTTCGATGTGTTCTCCCACTTACCACTCGAGATGTCGCGACCATGCGACCATTTCACACCTTCTTACTCTATGCCATGATTCATCAGCTTGATATCGACATAGGTCTCCACATCTTCCATACCATCATTTACGCCTCGAGCGTATCCACACACGATCGAGTTCGTACGCCCTACTGCTATATCATCACCTCCCTTCTTCACCACCATGGTCGCGACATCACTGTCGGAGAGATTATTTCGATGATCGAGTTCGACGAGATAGGGATTAGAAACATTTCTTTAGCGGGGATAGATGTCTTGGCCACGGGGGTCCTAGTGTGGAGACGAGAGAGATCCAGACGACAGGTCAACTCCGACGAGGAGGTGGAGGTAGACGTAGCTGATCTCGCAGCCGAGATCAACGAGCAGTTATAGGAGCCTCCCCCATCGACTACCGACCAACGCATCACATCATTGCAGACGGAGTTACACAGTCTCAGGGAGGAGGTAGAGGCCTATCACATCGAGCAGATGGACGCCATCCGAGCTAATCAAGAAACGAGCGACGCACGATACAACAAGATGATGTCGCTGTTTCAATCCTGACAGCGTGGCCCATCTTACCAGCCTGGCCCATCCTACCATCCTGGCCCTTCCTCTTAGTTTAGATTGACATTTTCAGCCTACTCTAGTGCAGTGTGAACTATTTGACTTGTATTTGACTCATACTTGACTGGCACTTGACTTTACTTTGATTTCTTTGGTCCTACTATTGACCAGATAAATCTTATGCATTTATCTCAATGATTACGTGTCATTTCAATTAGCATGCTTAGTCAATTGTGATGTTATGCATGGTAGAATAGGATTGCACTACTTATACTTCTTTTCAAAAACTGTTTCATTTCTTATTTAATTTGAAAAATCATTTTTTATGTTTATTATTTTTTATTTAAAATGATTTTCCGACTTAGTTTTTTTCAAAACTTACCCCTTTCAAAACTAGGGCTTTTTCGCAAATGGACTTAGCCTAGGCCCTAACCCTAGAACTGCATGCACCTATAGATCTAGAAGCCAGCATCTCACAAGCACCTTAGGGTACTTTTGATTGATAACCTAGATTGGGTTGAGATGCTTAGGTCTATGCCTTGATTCAAGATGCTTTAAGTCAGTGCATCTGCAGTAATTGGGGCGATAAATACCAATTAATCAGTAATCAGGTTAAGTGTCAAGCTTAGAAAATCTAACTTGATCATATCACTTAACTTGACTAACCCTAACAAAAGCTACTGTTTATAACAGTTAGTAAGTAGCTAACTGGGTTAGACAGGACCCGAAAGAGAAATTTTAAATTGATTTGGTCCAGTTTATACTTAGAATTGGTTCAGTACAGCACCTTACTTTTATTACTCAGTTTTTTTGCTATATTTTTTTTGATATATGGCAAAGGGGGAGAGATTGGAAAGGAGAGAAAAGAAGGTTTTAAAATTTAAATTTTTTTCAAATTAAATTTTTTCTCAAAACTTTTATCTCCTTTTTCAAAAAGTAAAGTAATTCAAAATCACTTTGGAAAAATTTTCTAAGTGTTATAAATTCAAAATTTTGCTTGAAAATTTGTCTAAGTATTAAAATTGCTTAAAAATTTTCTAAGTGTTAAAACTTCAAAAGCAGTTCAGAAAATTTTCTTTTAAGTACTTAACTCAAATTGTTTTGAAAATTCTTTTAAGTACGTAACTCAAAATTATTTTCAAAATATTCTAAGTACTTACTCTAAATTTTTTTCTGGTGCAAAATTCTCTAAGTGATAATTTCAAAATTCTCTTGAAAATTTTCTAAGTGCAAAAGTTAAATGTGTTGAAAAATTTTCTAAGTGCCCAACTCAAAATATTTTTGGAAAAATTTTCTAACTTAAAAATCCCATTTTGAAATTTTTCTAAGTATTGAAAACCTGAAAAACTTTTCAATTTTAGAAACAAAGACTTAGAAACTTTTTCAAAAACCCCATGAATGTTTGAAAAACTCAGGGGGAGATTTCTTCCAGGGGAGGAAATTAAAACTGGTACTTTACCTTTTTGTTTAACTTAACTTTTTGAACCGGGTTGCCATAAATCAAAAATGGGGAGATTGTTGGTGCAGACAACACCTAAGTCAAACCTGGGTTTTGATAATGGCAAAGGGTTCAGAAGTTAAGATGTTATTGTATTCTAACTTGTTCACTGAGTGTACAGGAATAAGTCCTAGGTACACTAGGCAAGAAGTCCTGGCAAAGGGCTGGGCAAAGAAGTCCTGGTCAAGGACTGGGCATGAAGACCTGACCGGAAGTCGGGCAAAGAAGTCCTGGTCGAGGACTGGGCACGAAGTCCTGGCAAGGGGCTGGGCATCGAAGACCTAACCAGAAGTTGGGCACGAAGACCTGGTCAGGTGGATCGGGCAAAAGTCCAATCGGAGGAGCCGGTTGGCAAAAGGTAAACTCTCCTGAGAGGAGTAGGTGAGGACGCATTTCCCGTCGAGAGAACAGTAGGCGTCGGTTCGACCTAGGGCTCCATTTGGGAGACTCAAAGTCAGAACCAAGACAGCTACGGCTGTAATTATTGCTTATTATGTTTTTGGGACTAACCTTAGTTGCAGGGTCGAAGGACTGATCGTCTACAAGTGAAGGTGCTTCACTAGGCCTAGGCGCCCAAATGGAGTCAAGCGCCCAAATGGAGTCAGGCGCCCAAATGGGCTTAGGTGCCCGTAAGGACACGGGCGCCTAAGAGTGAAGGCAAAACCAAAAACATAGCTGTGAAGCCACTGAACAAAGGCGGATCAAGCGCCCGGGAGGTCACGAGCGCCCCCATCAGCTCAGGCGCCCAAGTGGGGAGGATAAGCGCTGACCGAGCACGCGCATAAGAATTCGCAGATCGGAGGGGACGTGTTAGGCGCCCCCAACCTATCATGCGCCCGATTGAGCACTATAAAAGGGCTCGACCCTAAGGCTTCAACAACACAATTTCTCAACGCTCCAAAGCTTTTCGTTCAAGCGCTACGCCCCGGCAAACTCCGTCATCGAGATCTCAGCGCCGACGACAACCCTCTACACTGAAATACGATCTACATCGGGCGTCGGTAACGAAAAGTGTAGCATTCAATTTTCTAAATACTGTTGTACTGAAAACTGTAAACCCTATTTTGCGCAATTATAGTATTGACCAAAGTAAACGGTCAAGGACCGTGGGCCTTGGAGTAGGAGCCGACCGCGACTCCGAACCAAGTAAAAATCTACTTGTGTTCCTTTGTGCATTTAATTATTTCCGCTACGTATTCGCTCTTTATTCTATCCGAAAAGTTTTAACAATATTCACCCCCTGTTAGGACCGGGTGCATGTTGACAAGGATACGGGTTCGTAAATTTTAAAATATTTACGTGCAGCGGAAGAATTAGCATTAAATAATTTCTCAAATTATTTTAACCACGTATCTAGCATGCGACCTTATGATCTATGGACATGATCATAAATTAAAATTTTGCAGAAAGTAAACTAATTTACTCGTTACCTCGCGTAACTCGAAGTAAGGGACGAGATCCAACCGTAGCGTCCCTTGGAAGCTCCGCCTCTATTCGCGTCCACGCCGAGTTCTCTTCGGGATGACTTCGCAAAGCCACGAGTTTTGTGCCGACGAGAACTACTAGATTCTCCAAAAGTACAACTAGAATATCAAGAGAGAAAGATGGAAACTAACCACCAAGTAACGGAATCAAAATTCCGGAAGGAAGGAGTTGCGACCCGCTTCTTCTTCTTCTTCTTTGGCACCTTCTTGGTGGAGGTAGCTCACGCCAACCCTAGGAGGAGAAGGTGCACCGGCCCTAGGAGGAGTGGACGCCGGCCCTAGGGTGAAGAGTGGGCGCCGGCCCTAGGAGGAGGAGAGAAGGAGAGGGAGAGAATAAGAGAGAGAGAGAGAGCTACTAAATCTCTTGATAACTCAATTGAGGAATTCAAGCCTAGCCTTGGTTCCTTTATATAGTAGCCTCTCCCTTGCCAAGTCTCCCCTTTAACGGAATTTTTCATAAGAAATTTATCCTATAAATTTTCTTATGAATTATTCCGTTTATGCCAAGTTTTATTATAACTAACTTTATAATAAAACAAATACACATCTCCTTTTATTATAGAATAAAATTTACAAGAAATTTATAAATTTTTCTTATCATGGAAAAATCAATTCATAATTGATTTTATAAAATTAAAATAAACCGATCCATGGTTCATTTTAATTTCCATAAAAAGAATAAGTTTCTATAAATTTCTTTATATAAATTTCTTTATATAAATCTCTTTATATAAATTTCTTTATATAGATTTATTTATCCATAATTTTATAAAACAAATCGCGCTTGATTTATTTTATAAAATAAACAAAATAAATTGGTTTTCTCTCCTTGTAGTGGCCGGCCAAACCAAAGAGGGTGGATACCCTCATTGGCCGGCCACATCAAGCCAAACCCTCGTGAATTAAACTCATTTAATTCGCCCAATAAGCCTTCAAAAGACTTAGTCATTTTAAGCTTCCCGTGCGCCTCTGATAAATTCAGATTCGACTTATTTCTCTTGATCGGAAAATCCAATTTTCAACTCGTTTTAAATCCCTCGGATTACTCGTAGTGCGTGTGACTAAATAGGCTTTCGATTTATATTGACCGTCTATAATCAACCAATTATAGAACGATCATGAGTGGCACCTAGTAGTACATCATGACCCCCAATTAATCGAAAGATCAACGGTTGACCTCAGAAATAATTCTGAAACCCTTCAGCAGCTCTAATGAATCGTGCCTCATTCCCTTCACCATCTTATACCCACTTGGTTCAGGACATGGTCTGTGTGTGTCAGTCCCCACTAGGCTGACTACGTTGCACCTAGCCCAAGTAACGTTCTCTCGTCCTTTGGATTTCTAATTACTCTCATGTATTTAAGAGACTCATACTCTAAACATGACATGCTCTGGCCAGAGGCTTTGAGTAACAATCCGACAATAGGCCTGGGTATACATCTCCTCGCAAGGAGTGGTGAATCCTTTGTAGGTTGTTCAAACATCTTCGGGCACTTCGGCTTATACCCAACCATCCTGGGTCCACACCTCCTTGGAGATGCTTGCTTAAGATGTTAAAGTATAAGTCTCCATGACCAAGATGACTTGAACACCGCAAGTCAAAGGATCATCGCACTTAAGCTGCAGTAAGAACTTCACTGACATGTTTATATATAGACTACCATGTGAAGTTTTACAGTCAGTCACTCCAATGAACTAGTTCCCTTAACTAGCATTCATGTTTATCTCCGGACATCCCAATGTCACCAGCCAGTGAGAATCAGCTGATTAGAGAATAACCCATGCTAGTCTCAACAGAATTGATAGTGTCCGTATTTATCAATTCATCGACTAGGGATATTTTCAATACTTCACAATTGCACATGTAGAGATAATCACTAGTTGTGAATTCATCATAAATTCTCTCATGCTGTGAATTGTATTGCGGACATTAGTAAATGAGTTTAAGATCCCAATCAAATACACAAACATGTATACTCAAATAGTGAATTTTCATTTATTAAAATAAATGTTTACAATCATAAGGCGATTGCCTTAGGACACTTCTCTCATATTACTAACAAACTCCCACTTGGCCTAATGCCAATCGCTACGGTATCCAATACCACAGCTCTAACATGACCCTCAAACTTGCTTGAGGCAAGGCCTTAGTTAAAGGATCCGCTAAATTCCTTTCAGTGGGAATTTTCTCAATTTGTATATCATTCCTACTTATAATCTCTCTGATCAGATGATAGCGGCGAAGCACGTGTTTGGATCGCTGATGAGACCTTGGTTCCTTTGCTTGTGCAATCACTCCATTGTTGTCGCAGTAAACCGGCACTGCTTCATCAATGGTTGGAACCACACCAAGTTCGGAGACAAACTTCTTGATCCAGACTGCTTCCTTTGCTGCTTCCGAAGCTGCGATATATTCCGCTTCCGTGGTAGAATCCGCTACGGTGTCTTGTTTGGAACTCTTCCAACTTATTTGGCCTCCATTCAAAGTAAATACGTATCCAGACTGGGATTTGGAGTCATCCTTATCTGTCTGGAAACTGGCATCTGTAACCCACGTATTACCATATCTCCTTCTCCATATATTAGAACACATCCTTAGTTCTTCTTAAGTACTTAAGGATTGTCTTGACAGCCGCCCAATGATCCATTCCTGATCCGACTGGTATCTGCTTGTGACGCTCAGAGCATACGATACATCGGGCCTTGTACATAACATAGCATACATGATAGATCCTATCGCGGATGCATAAGGAATCTTATTCATGCAAATCCTCTCGTCTTCTGTGGCGGACACATAGACTTTGAAAGGTTGATCCCATGCCTGATGGGAAGGTAACCTTTCTTGGATTCCGACATGCTAAACCTTTTTAGCACTCCGGTCTATATATGTAGACTGCGAAAGACCAAGCAATCGTTTTGATCTATCTCTATAGATTCTAATCCCAAGGATATAGGTTGCTTCTCCCAGGTCTTTCGTGGAGAAAGTTTTGGACAACCAAATTTTAACTGTCTGTAAGACTGATATATCGTTTCCTATAAGTAATATGTCATCGACATATAATACTAGGAATACGACTGCACTCCCACTAACCTTCTTGTACACACAAGGTTCGTCAGGATTTTGTGAGAAATCAAACTCTTTGATTGTCTCATCAAAACGGATGTTCCAGCTCCTAGATGCTTGCTTCAGTCCATATATGGATCGTCGAAGCTTGCATACTTTGGTTTTATCAACCGATGTGAAACCTTCAGGTTGTATCATGTATACATCCTCAAGCAGGTTTCCATTAAGGAAAGCTGTTTTCACATCCATTTGCCATATCTCATAATCATAATGAGCTGCTATGGCTAGGAGCATCCGAATGGATTTAAGCATAGCTACTGGCGAATAGGTTTCGTCATAATCAATTCCTTGTTTCTGACGATATCCTTTTGCCACTAATCTAGCCTTAAAGGTAACAACATTACCTTCCATGTCGGTTTTCTTCTTGAAAACCCACTTGCACCCTATGGGCTTAATCCCTTCAGGTGGGTTAACCAAGTCCCATACTTGATTTTCGTACATGGAATCCATTTCCGACTTCATGGCTTCAAGCCATTTGTCCCTTTCTGAATTTTTCAGAACATCTTCATAACTGATAGGTTCGTCACGTCGTTCGATTCACTTATGAGAAATCCGTATCTCTCTGGAATATTGCGTGTCCTATCAGACCTACGAAGAGGTGGTGTTGTTTTAGGTTCAACTGATAGCTCATCATTATGAGTTATTGGTTGTGGGTCTAGACTAGGTGTCTCTGTAATGTCTATTGGAGTTTCTTGAACTTCATCAAGTTCAATGCCACTCCCACTGTTTTCTTGTAAAAGAAATTCTTTTTCCAGAAATACAGCATGCCTTGAAACAAACACCTTTTGTTCCAAGGGATGATAGAATTGGTAACCCTTCGTTTCCTTAGGGTATCCAATAAATAGACATTTATCAGACTTAGCATCCAATTTGTCTGATACAGTCCGCTTCACATAAGCAGGACAACCCCATATCTTAAGGTGAGTTAAGTGAGGTTTCTTACTATTCCATGTCTCATATGGAGTAGTAGAGACTACCTTGGTCGGGACTCTGTTTAGCAAAGTAAAA